>JAWZYT010000143.1:45000-420000 GCA_034508575.1 Petrolisthes manimaculis | reverse complement strand
GAATGAACTCAAGATGCTGGCTATCTACCTGGCTGACTGTTCTCACTGTGGTATCATGTTCTTCAGTATCATCGCCATCTTTATCGGATTTGTGAGGTGAGTTGGCAAGCTGAATATGTTTTTTTTTTTTTTTTTTTTTTTTTTTTTTTACTTTAAGGGTGTGTGGGAATATGGGACATTTTTTTTTTGGGGGGGTGCGTGAATAGGGGGACAGGCTTTATTGGGGTGGATAGAAAGGCTGTCCCTTTATTCCCCCCCATCTTTATTGGATTTGTGAGGTGAGTTTAAATCTGTTTCTTATTTTATGTCAACAACAAGAAAAGAGGTATTGATAAATATGGTGACAAACAAATAATATATATATAATTTACAGAGGTATTCCACAAAAGCAATCGATAGTAATGTCGGCATATGATTCACACAATTACAGTACTTCCCATTGCAATCCATTAAAGTGATAGTAACGGCAACATCTGATAGTAATGTCGGCATCTGATAGTAATGTCGGCATCTGATAGTAATGTCGACGTCTGATTCACACAATTTCCTCCCCTTTCAATCCACGAAAGCGATAGTAACGCCCATACCTAATTTTTCACGATTACAGTACTTCCCCATTGCAGTCCACAAAAGCTAGCAATAGTAACAGCAACATCTGATAGTAATAGCGACATCTGATAGTAATGTCGGCATCTGATTCACACATTTATGTCTCCTTGCAATCCACGAAAGCAATTGATAGTAATAACAGCAACTGATTTACACAATTACTTCCCTTTGCAATCCACAAAAGCTATCAATAGTAATGGTGGCCTCTGATTCACACAACTACTTCCCCTTGCAATCCAACTACTTCCCCTCGCAATAACGGCAACGTGTGATTTTCTCTGCAGAGTGCGTCAACTGAAGTTCCACGGTGAGAGAGAGGAGGAGTTGGACGACATACTGCTGATGGTGTCTGCCTTTGGACTATTCTCCTACGCTGTGTTCTCCACGGTGGCCGGATCACTGTCGGCCTACACCAAGGAACCCAACCTGCTTGTTATGGTCACTGGAATACTCTCTGTCCTTCAGGTAACACACTATTATTTTGATACTCTAATATAGGTGTTTGTTTATCTGTGAATTTCTTAACCTACAAATAAGCCTTTACATCTCTTTGACACCAAGGAACCCAACCTATAGCTACTTGTTATGGTCACTGGAATACTCTCTGTCCTTCAGGTAACACACTATTATTTTGATACTGTACTCCAAGGGTGTTTGTTTATTTGTGAATTTCTTGACCTACAAATAAGCCTATACTATACATCTCTTTAACACCAAGGAACCCAACCTATAGCTACTTGTTATAGTCGCTGGCATACTCTCTGTCTTTCAGTGCCTAATATCAATCAATCAATCAATCCATCATATTTTTTGCCATGCCTAATACCAACCAATCAATCAATTAATCAATCAATAATTTTTTGCTGCACCTAATATCAATCAATCAATCAATCTTTTTTTTTGTAGTGCCTAATATCAATCAATCAATCATTCTTTTTTTTTGCAGTCCCTAATACTGTAATATCAATCAATCAATCAATCAATCATTTTCTTACAGCACCTAATATCAATCAATCAATCAATCAATCATTTTTTTGTCGCACCTAATATCAACCAATCCTCTATCCATCAATCAATCAATCAATAATTATTTTTGCAGCCCCTAATACCAACCAATAAATCAATCAATCAATCATTTTTTGCTGCACCTAATATCAATCAATCATTTTTTTTGCAGTGCCTAATACCAATCAATCATTTTATTTACAGCACCTAATATCAACCAATCATCTATCCATCAATCAATTAATCATCTATCAATTAATCAATCATTATTTTTTACAGCACCTAATATCAATCAATCATTATTTTTTACAGCACCTAATATCAATCAATCAATTTTATTTGCAGCGCCTAATAATAACCAACCAACTAATCAATCAATCCATCCATCATTTATTTGTTTTGTTTTGTTTACAGGTGATCATTCAGATGGTGTTTATAAAGGACACACAGCGACGTCAGGTTTCTCTGCCCGAACACGAACGCACCAAGCCCGGCCGACAGATTGTCACCTTCCTGCTCATCTGTAACCTTACCATGTGGGTTATCTACACCTTCGAGACACAGAAAGTGGAGGCCAACCCTGTGCAGGTATGTGTGTGTGTATGTGTGTGTGTGTGTGTGTGTGTATGTGTGTGTGTGTGTGTGTGTGTGTGTGTGTGTGTGTGTGTGTGTGTGTGTGTGTGTGTGTGTGTGTAAGGAAGGTAGGGATGGGTGTATAAAGGATGTACATGTATACTCTGTTCAAGATTTGTGTTCCAGTGGGCTCTATGTATCTATCTATTTCTATCTATCTATCTATCAATCTATTTCTATCAATCTATCTCTTTCTATCTATTTCTATCCATCTATCTATTTATCTATTTATATCTATCTTTCTATCAATCTATTTCTATCAATCTATCTCTTTCTATCTATTTCTATCCATCTATCTATCTATCTATTTATATCTATCTTTCTATCAATCTATTTATATCTATCTATCTATCAATCTATTTCTATCCATCTATCTATTTCTATCTCTATCTATCTATTTCTATCTCTTTCTATCCATCTATCTCTTTCTATCTATCTATATCTATCTATCTATCTATCTACCATAAATGCCGGCTAATAAGAAGACTTTTGAAGCCATAAAAAGTGCCCTGAAAATCGAGGTTCGTCTTATACGCCGTGTGGTAAATAATTAGTCTCTTGAATTGGTGATGTGAATGTGTCTGTATTAGGTGACGAGATCTAAGGAAATAGTTTACCAGTTAACTCAACTTCACTAAATGCTTTATATCTATCAAAGTCTGTGTATTAGATGCTTGCACTTTAGTATATTTTTAGCATTAATTACCTTTACAATTATATACACGGCGGGACATTGAGTTTACTAATACTGTAGTGTAGAATATTACTGTATGATGTGTGATTATATATTTCAAGTACTGTATCCTTTTTGTGTTAGGATAGTATGACGTGTGATTATATATTACAACTAAATAGTGTAGGATATGATGATGTGTCATTATATATTTCAAGTACGGTAGCTTTTTAGTGTTAGGATATTATGACGTGTGATTTTATATTATGACGTGTGAATATATACTACAATAATCTTTGTTGTGTTGTGCAGCTTGAGTTCTTTGGAGACCTTCCGTGGACTATCCTCCTCCGCTGCACCCTTCCCTTGGCCATCTTCCACCGCTTCCATTCGACCGTGGTCCTTGCGGCTATTTGGAAGAACTCCTACAAGACCCGCATTGAATGAGGTTTGCCCGGCAGGCCGAATCTCGCGTCGGTCCACAGCATCAGCAGCTGCTTTGTCAACGGCGAGGCGAGGGGGGGGAAGATGGCCCCACACCAACACCACCAACACCAATACCAGCAACCCCCCTCCTCCCTCCTTGCCCCCAATAATACAACCCCTAACCACCACAACCACCATAACCACCATAACCACCATGAGCTTGAGCCTATGTTACACACCCCCTCCAGTCCACCCCCTGCCCTTGACCAACGCTCAGAACATAAAGTCTCCTTATTCAGCATCATTTAGATCCGGCAACAACAACAACAACAACAACAACAGCAGCAGCAGTGGCAGGCAAGAGAAGCTCATCTGATTCATTAAGTCGGCAGCAGTTTTTTGTATTCATTTTTATTTATGTATTTATGTATTATTTTAGCCTTGGATTTTAAGGTCTTTCAAGATTGATTTTATTTATTTATATACAGTATATACAATATGTGAAAGTATGACAGTAGCACATATTATTATTATTATTATTATACAAGCGAATCTCATTATTATTATTTTTTTATTTATATACATATATGAAAGGTATATATTACAGTAGCCCATATGATTATTATGATTATTATTATTATTATTATTATTATACAAGTGAATCTCATTATCTATAGGGTATACAGAAAGGAAGATCTGGTTTAGCCTACGTAGATCTGCAGATGTGAAAATACAAAAAATAAATACAGTAGTCGCACGAAATACAAAAAGTATAAAATTCAGTAGTTTCATGAAAACAGTCAGTGTGCAAATTTTCGCGCTCAAAATAAAAAAAATAAAATGATAATAATAATGAAGAATGGACCAAAATTTTTATACATAACGAAGTAGTATTATTTTTTATTAGGTGTTCATGATGTGACAATAAGATACATACATACATAACAATAAAAAAATAAAAATTAAATGCATAGACTAGAATATAAGGAGAGAGAGAGAAATTAGAAAAACAAAAATTAAAATGCTCAATTCATCCATAATTATGATATTATATGCAATCGGCAGTATTATAAAAAAAAATCCGTACCTGATAATATACGAACGAACGAACTCAAAGGTGGACGAGTGTTAGTGTTGCCAGATCAAAACAAATAAAATAGCTACTACTACTATTACTACTACTACTACTACTACTACTACGACAGTCAGTATATTATATAGAGAGAGAAGTGAAGCTTTTTTGTATTAAAATATTTTAATTAATTAGCTGTACACCAAGTCCTGACCAAAACAAACAACAAATAAATAAATAAATAAATAAATAAATAAATAAATAAGTAAATAGTAAGGTGTTGTTGACATAGGTTTGGTTTGTACAGTTGCCCCCAAAAAAATGTATTGCGACAACTCTTGATAGAACTTTAACCCAAAGTTAGTAATATCCACAACTATTTGTATATGGACTATAAGCATGTATAACAGAAGGAAATATACATATCCTTCTGTAATACATACTTATAATTAATCCCTACAAACAACTATGGACATTAATATACAGTCAATTTAATATACAGTCTAATTTTACACTGGCATTATATAATTATGTAAAATAAAGTGTGTGTAATGAATGTATGTATGTACAGTATGTATGTACTGTAAATAATTGTTGTACACTACTGTATATTACACACCCAATATCTAAGTGAGTGTACTGTACTGTACTGTACAATGAAGGGTTTATGTACACAGTTTCATTACAACACACAAAATACAAGTGTAAAATGAAAGTTATTAACTGTATTTAATGTTGTATCAATAGTTGTCACAGTACTTTACCTTTTTTATGGAGGCAACTGTACATGTAGTGTTGACATACAGACAGACAGACAGACAAACGCCTCTTTAATAATAATAATAATACTTCTTCACTTCACCACCACCGCCACCGCCGCCATCACAGTGTATGAGAAATAGTTGGGAAATAAGTACCGTAGTGTTTTTTATATGCGATTTTTATATTTCCGATTAACGTTAAATGATTTTTAATGGGTATTTTTTTAAATGATGCTTATCGTTAAGGAAAATCATTATTTGCCACTTCATTAATTGTTGTGTAGTAGATTATTGACAATTAACATTTACAAGGTTTATATTGATTTACGTAAATGTGGATATTTTATTTTGATTGCTGAATGTTTTTATATATATATATATATATATATATATATATATATATATATATATATATATATATATATATATATATATATATATATATATATATATATATATATATATATATATATATATATATATATATATATATATATATATATATATATATATATATATATATATATATATATATATATATATATATATATATATACCATATACATATATACATATACAGGAAATACCAAATGTTTTGTCATTGTGGTAGTTTTTATTACAAGTTTATAATATACCACAAGACATTAACCTCCTCGGTGAAGAGTTGACTTGATTCATGACGCGATTTTGGTGACGATTTTGACGGTAAATTGGAGACTGTCGTTGGCTATTTCCTGACAAGAGTTGATGGTGAAATTGACAGCCTCTGATATGCCGTTTCTTGACAGAGCTTGTGGAGAATTGACAGCCTCCAATGTGTCGTTAAAATCGTGGCCAAATCCTTAGAGGATGAGGAGCAGCCAACATTGTGAGTTAGCTAGCCAGTGTACAGTTGCCTAAAAAGGTATTGAGACAACTAACTATTGATACAACATTAAATATATTAATTCCATATATAGTTGTTTGTAGGGATTAATTATACTGTATATAGTATGTATTACAGAAGGATATGTACTGTATATTTCCTTCTGTTATACATGCTTATAGTCCACATACAAATAGTTGTGGATATTACTAGGGTTAAAGTTTTATCAAGATTTGTCGCAATACATTTTTTTGGGGAGCAACTGTACATCCTCATCCATCCACCATCATCCATTCTTCTCTGCCGCATCATCCGTGAACAACAACAACAACAACAACAACAACCAACTCATTCACTGGATCTGCATAAAGGGGGGAAATTTGTGTTGGTAAATCTGGAACAACTGAATCCTCCAAACTATTCCAAGCAACAACAACAACAACAGAACAGACACCATTATTGTATTAGTTTATCTGGTCCTGTTGTTTCCTGGCATACTGTATATATAATTATACTTTGGAGGAATTCAAGACACTCCAATCTACCATAATAAATAAGAATAATTTCCCCCTTAGCTGTTCTCGCCTTTCCAGTCCATCTGCCGTACCAAGTTTATTTTTTTGTATATGAAACTTCAGAATTATACATACCGGTATATAATTTTTTTTTTGTCGTCTTGGTTTCGCCTGTCCCCTGCCCGCCCCCCACCCCCCGTTCTCCAGGCGCTCCCCCCCCCCCAGCCCATCTACCATCTCCTATACTGTACTTTCTCCCTCCTTCCTTCCCTCCCTCCCTCCTTCCCTCCCTCCTTCCTGACCCCCTTCTCTTCTTCCTTCCCTCCTTCCTTCTTCCTTCCTTCCCTTCTTCCTTCCTCCCTTCCCTTCTTCCTTCCTTCCCTCCCTCCCTCCTTCCCTTCCTCCTTCCTTCCCTTCTTCCCTCCTTCCTTCTTTCCTTCCTTCCCTCCCTCCCTGCCGTTCACCAAGCAACCATCATTTATCACATTGATTGATTGATCATGTACGTGTGTGTGTGTGTGTGTGGTTTAGCATCGTCTGTTTATACGTGAATTTAATATACATTTGGGTTTGACATTTATAATTGTTCAGCCTCTTGAGTCATACATATATACATATATATATATATACAGTATATATATCTTTTGTGAAGTACTGGATAAATAATAATATTAATGAATAACTTTTGGTGTTGTTGAGTTTTTTAAGGAGTTCTGGAAATGGTTTGAATGCCGAGCTAGTCAGTCTTTTCGAACTTGTGTCTGTGTGTGTGTGTGTGTGTGTGTGTGTGTGTGTGTGCCCAGCGTTTAATTAATTACTGTTAAAAATAACTAATTCATTGGATGGTCCAGGAATGAGCGAGGTATACAGTAGCTAGGATGCCTAAGGAGATTAAATATATAAACAAAATAATTAAATAGGACAAGACAAAGCAGGGTTTATGTAATGCAGGATGGAGTCTAAGTCCAGGAAGGAGTGAGGTGGCTTGGCTTGGAGGCCTAACTAAAATGGAGATTAAATATATATATATAAAAAATATATATATAAATAGAACAAGACAAAGCAGGGTTATGTAAAATGCAACATAGAATTCAAAGTTAACCCCAAATATATATATATATATATATATATATTAAATTTGTTTGTGTTGTCATTGCATGGGGCATGAAAAAAAAAGTTAACCAACCAACCAACAAACAAATAAAAACAAAAAATAATACAAAAAACTACAAAAAAAAATACAAAAAAAAATATTTGCTAAAAACAGTACAAGCAGTAAATGATGCTATGGACCCAGCTAGTATGTACTAACCAACTAACTAACTAACTAACTAACCAACCTTATATAAAAAAAAAATGCACTTGATGTTTTTCAAATAAGAGTTTCCTGCATTTTTGCGTGGAGGAAATTGTTTTTGGGTGTTTTTCGTCGTGTGCGGAATTATCGGATCAGTGTTTCCTCCCTCCCCTTCCCCACCCATCTTTATTATTTTTTCTTTGCCACCTCTCTTTATCACATCCCTTCCTTCCTCCAACCTTATTTTTCTTTTTTTTTTTCTTTGCCACCTCTCTTTATCACATCTCCCTCCTCCCTCCCCTCTTTCATTTTTTTTTTTTTGTCACCTCTCTTTATCACATTATTCTAACCTTATTATTCATTCATTTCCTTGTAGTCCCTCCCTTTCCTTCATTCATTCATTCCCTATAGTCCCTCCCTTTCCTTCCCTTATTCATTCACTCATTTCCCTGTATCCCTTCACCTCACTCCCCCATCCAAACCCACCCACCAACCCACCCATCCAACCCACCCCCTGATATTCATTTGTTTTTCCACCCACCCAGAGGTGTTCAGTATTTCTGGTGTATGTCCGTGTGTAAAAGTTTGGTCACAAAGAATTTTTTCCATGTCGTGAATTTGAAAACAAGACGCTGTAAATATTGTAGATGCTTGTTCATTTAACCCCCCCCCTCCCCCCCAACCAGTCCACCCCCTACACCCCCCCACCACAACACCCCCCCACCTACCCACCGCTCCTTACCCAAAGCTTTAAGACCATATTGTAACACGGGGTAACTCCTTCCTTGGTGTTGCTGACTCATGTACCGTATATAGACTGTAAGGTGAGTGACAGACTCGGATAATTTCCTTGTAATTCCGTGGGTTATGATCAGGCTACGGTTTGTTGGTTTGTTTGTTCGCCTCTGCTTGTAATATTCCCCCTAAAAAATTGATTCACAGCCTAAGATATACTATATATACAAGTCATATTTATATATATATACATATACATATTTATATATATATATTTATTTATATTATATATACAGGTAAATATATATGCATTGGCGATTTGCAAACTATTTTTGTTGCACTAAAAATGATATTGACTGGTCACGGCCCACCAAAATAAATGTGTTCATTACGAGTCTGTATGAAGTATTAAGCAAAAAAAAAAAAAATACTAAGATGTCACAAACTGATGTCATGATGTCCTGCTGTTGACGACATACATCCCTTGATCAATGTCTTAAACTTCTTCTTTGTTTTTGTATATAAACATAAGGTTCACCCACTGTGGTTTATCCTTGCCAGCACCCATCACCCTCCTCCCTCCTCCTCCTCTTCCTCTTCAGTTTTTTTGTTAGAATTTAGATCAAAGAGATGATTGCTCCTCCTCCCTCCTCTCCTCCTCTCCTCCTCCTCTTCCCTTCCATTTTTTAATTCACTGCTGCACTAGTGAGATGATGATGATGATGTGTGTTTGGTTTATATTTGTAATTGGTACACACCGGCTGCAGTTTTTTGTACATAGCAGACGGCCGGGCGTGTGTGTGTTCGACAACCCCAGACATATTTTTTATTTCACTCCCCCAAAATAGTTATGTAATTATTGTCTTTGTGCAAAGTGGTTCGTCATTTGTCCTATTTCTATCTTTCTCTCTCTATCTCGTGTCAAATTCCATTATCGTGGCCGAAAAACAAGAAATACATTACAAAAAAAAAAAATCACCCCAAAAAACATTACTTAATCCTTGTGTGTTTATGTATGTGGTGGATATTCTGTGACTGTCACTAGTGGAGAGAGGTTTTTAGGTTTCAGTTTTCGCGCGCAAGTTTGCGAACCCGATCAATGATGGCAACGGAAAACGAAGGCCAATAAAACATACATACATACATACATACAGTTGCCAAAAAAAGGAGTAATATTGCGACAACTATTGATACAACATTAAATATATTAATGTCCATATATAGTTGTTTGTAGGGATTAATTATAAGTATGTATTACAGAAGTATATTATGTATATTTCCTTCTGTTATACATGCTTATAGCCCATATACAAATAGTTGTGGATATTACTAGGGTTAAAGAAATTGTATCAAGATTTGTCGCAATACCTTTTTTGGGGGCAACTGTACTGTACATACATCCGTACGTACTGTTGACGAGATGCAACTTTCACCCTTATTATATAACACTGTTGGAGTCTTTTTTACGCTCAAGCACCGAACCACATAAAGCTATATAGGATGAGTGGAACAGAAGCACAACTTGTATTGGACCAAGATATTATACATAGACCTTTAACCCTGTTCATACCAACACAGTCCATTCTTATTTTACACTGGTATTATATTATATGTAAACTAAAGTGTGTGTAATGAATGTATGTATGTATGTATGTATGTACTGTAAATACTTGTTGTACTGTACTGTACACTATATTACACACCCAATATCTAAGTGAGTGTACTGTACTGTATTGTACAATGAAGGGTTTAATGTACACAGTTTCATTACAACACACACATACACTACATACATTACAACACACAAAATACAAGACAGTGTAAAATGAGAGTTAACTGTAACCCCTTTGACCCTCGTTCCCTTCTTCCCCCCAACAACCACCACCACCATACCAAATAATGATGCCCCCGCCCCGCCCCGCCCCGCCCGCCCCCGCCCCAACTTTTTGTCTTTTTAAAAGTGATTGACCGAGCAGTTTTTACAAAGTGTGTTGTTTGTTTTCCTGTGTACCTGTCCCACATAATTAATTATTAGACGAGATTTTGGACAAATATTTTTTATCTTTTAAAATAGTAGAAATTCCCAGTACATACAGTAAGTATTTTCTCCAAAAAAAAAAAAGATAAATTATATCATAACTCCAATTTATTTATTAAGGCTTTCAGAGACAATACAATACATACATACATAATTATCTGCATGCCAACCTGAATATATTTTTTTTTTTTTTTTTTTTTTTTTACAGAGCATCAGTTAAGAACCTGTAGGAATATTTTATATATAATATTCTTTTGACCCCAAGTTGTTTCTCTGTAGCCAGTAGCTTTAAGGGGAGAATATATATGTTGGGTTCAGTACATCGGAGCTAAACCTTGATTCTTGCAAACTATAATAATAATAATGATATATCAGGAAACAAACAAACACGACCAGATTAATTAACTAACAAAACTAATGGTGTGGTCTGTTTGTTTGTTTGTGTATGTTGCTTAGAATAGTTTGTATGCATCATTGGTTGTTAATTACTGCTCCATATATACCAACCCACAACACTTGTATATTTCTCCCCCTCAAATAAAAAACTTTTCTTGGTGAGTTTCGTAACCACATCAGGTTTTAAAAAAGGGATCTAATAGTTGAAGCCTGTGTACAATTGCACATTTTTGGGGTTTGGAAACACGACAATAAGTACAGTAGGGCGAACCTCGTAGCCAACTTTTACAAGGAAGTTTTTTGCATTTTTTGAATAAGCGTAATTTTGTATCCACAAGACGGACTGTTTATCAATCTTCTTGGTAGGCGCGAATAAGCGAATTGAAAAAAAAAAATAGCCCAAAAAAATAATAAATAATATACATATAGTGTAGTTTCCCGTGTGCGTGACAAGCCTATGTAAACCTCAAAACTGGAGTTGATTTTTTTGCCGTGTACACCTCTGGCTTGGGGAATCTGCGGCCGATCATCCGAGGGGAAAAAAATTAGTTGTGGATAAATAAAGACCGGGACCCAAGATTGTCGGCCAAACTCTGTCCCCGGCTCCAGACCAGACCAGACCGGACCAGACCAGACCAGACCAGCCAGGCTCGAGCCCTTATAATTGTTCAGTTGGATGAGGTGACCTTTAATTGTATGGGGCTGTACTGTATGCAAGAATAATTTTGATCATCCATGGTGTTTACGACGGCATACATGGCAACGGCGGTACCATGGCCCCGTTGTACGTGTGTATGTGGAGTCGTCGTATTGCACCACACCATCGCCAACACCACAATACATTACATTCTTGCATACGACCCATAGAGTGCTGCCGTCAACAGTGCAGTACCAAAGTTTGTTTACTTTACGTGACTACTAAGCCTGGGGTCACTTTCATTTGTACTGGTCATGGCTATCTAAGTCTTTAATGAATGAATGTCTTGAGCCGTGGTCAGTCTTCCCTATAATCTTGGATCCTAGTGAGAGGAAGAAATTGTTGTGTGAAGATGAACCAAACACTGCCATTATTCCTTTTTTACATTTTCCCGAGTGGTTGGCCGACGTCTGTGTTTATATGTGGACCAGTTTCTCTTGCTTCCTTCTTGTTGCCTGTCTACTCTACTACAACAATTGTCTCTTTACTCTCTGTCCCCTTTGTCTATCCATCTTTCATATACATACATTTCAGTCTCTCTTCTGTGGTATGGACATCACTCTTTAATTAATTGCTTTTCATGTTCTGATAGTTGAAACATCTCATTCGCTAATAAAGCAAAATGTCTCTCGATCATCATTATATATACAGTACAGTACAGTACATGCTTTATAATTAGACGACCATCTTGGTAAACTATCCAACTCTACCTATTTATTTCATCTATTACCTTTTTTTGTGTGCTTATTGTCCCACCTCTCAATCAATCACCTTTCATCCTCGGGCGCCACATGACGTCGCTGTTGTGGCGCCCAATATCAATCAATCAATCAATCCCAGTCAACTAGGCGCCTGTACTAGCTAGCTTGGGTTTAACTAGCTTGTGCTGTACTCCGACTATCTCATCATTGTCTCATGTAATTTTTCCACCACCACCACCACCACTTCTCTCTTCCCTCTCTTCACTTCACTCTCTGCTTGTCTCTTTAATCTTGCCTTTCTTCTCTCGACACAGAGTTGGCAACCCTCACCCACTCACGTTTACCTCCCTGTACTTCCCTCCCTCCCCCGATGCCTCAGTCTCCTTTCCCTCTCGTTCAGTATTGATGGATGGTTAGCTAAGGTGCCAGTGTTCCCAAGCCAGAGACCCATGTTTACTGCATTAAATATAAATGTTCGTACTAGATGTGGCATTTTCTTACCCTTCCATAAAATAAGAATATATGTACAATGTAATATATGTACAGTTGCCAGCACTTATAACTGATACAGGCAGCGTTGTCAGTCCCCTTCTCCTGTACCTGTTATAAGTGCTGACAACTGAACAATGTAAAAAGTAATATTTTCAGACTTGTGTCAAGAGAATATGAAACTATCCTATACAGAAGATATGCTTTGATGAATATATACTCAATCAACTACCGTACTGAATGTGTACACTCACAATCCATAATCCCAACCTCACCTGAGACAAAGCCAGAGATCTAAAAAGCAGGTGGTTTCTGGACAACAGCCCACCCAAACCATCATGAAGCTACACATATATATTGAACCAATGGAGGCTTAGGGTGAGCTGTCGTCCAGAAACCACCTGCTCTAGATCTTGGGCTTGGGCTTCGACTCAGGTGGGCTGGGGATTGTGAAGAAAGTTGATAGTACAGTACAGTATGTTATAAGCAGTAATGATCAACAGCTCACAAGTAATGACCTAATGATAACACATAGGGCCATAGTGCATACGATGATGTGACACTGGTACGACGGCTTCATAAACAATCAACAGAGGCGTTGTACAGTACTGGTACCACATGAGAATAATGAGAAGACACAGTCAGTAAGAAATTAATTAAAAGAAGAGGCGACAAAGATGTACAGAAATATAGTTTTTCAAACAGAATAATAGAAACATGGAACAAATTACCAGAACAAGACAGTGGTGTGTGTCAAAAATATACCTACATAACTTAAAAGAAAAATATATGATAACTATGTTTTAAATTACGGGACATAACGAACTTGACTCCATCCTGTAAAAATACAAATAAGTAAAAACACCTTTATCAACACCACCTAATAGACTATACAGTATTATTATCTGTGGTCTAATCAAGGGACAAACATCTATAGGTGAGTATAACGACACTATATTAGTACATTATAGTACAGGGAATTACATTTACTGTACAAAGGAAAATATTTGGACTACAATCAGTATAGTATCATTATCCTTTATTGATAGTATTATAATTTGCTCAGAAGTTCCTTAATTAATATATTATTTAGGTGTACCTCATATTTTTTTTTTTTACTTTGTTATGTATTTACAATCTAGCTAATAATTTATATGTAATGTTAATATAAGGTTTCAACAAAGAGGGAACAATGTTAATAATAAAATGTCTATGTAAAAAAATATAAATATGTCACCATAAGAACAAAAATATGATTGCATTCATTGCTCTTTCTCTGTTCAAGGGAAATTGAGAAGTGACAAGGAAACTTCACACTTTCAAGAAAAGAGAGAAGCAAATTATAAGCTTTGTAATTAGCAATGAAGAGAAACTGTATAGGCCTAAATTATATAAAGACTCAATAAGAGGCACCTATGTATCTCCAAAGTTAGATTATATCCAAAATACGGAAAGTTACTTGACAAAAACAGGATTAATATCTGCCCGTGTGTATTTTGTTTGAGTACATTGCAGTTTGACCGTCATTTTGTTTGAGTAGTAATAAGTTTGGACTAAATGTTTTCATATTGCAATGTTTTATAGTGTTTTTTTTAACGCATTTATTCAAGGTCGTCGCATTTTAATGTTTTGGGAGATATGACCCCCCCCCCCTGCGCATTGGCGGCCATCTTGGAACCAGTGTTGCCAGGTGCAAGGATATTTCTTTGAGCTGTTTTAGAGAATTTCGAAGTCCACACGGGGAAATAATTTACAGTTCGTTCAAGAGTAAACAGAGAAATTTCTACAAGATGTAATACTTAAAAGATCATCAATGTTCAAGAGTAAACATGGAATAATGGAGGTAAAAAGGGAAATTTTAATGATCAGGGACATTTCGTCAAGCAGACATGGCAACACTGGTTCCAAGATGGCCGCCAATGTTTACATTTAGCCCCAAATCTCATTTTGCTCGTTACCGTAATTTGCCGTGGTCCTGATTCGGTTAGGTAGGTCAGGTGAGGTCAGACTAATTCTATTTAATTCTCTGTAGTGTTTTTCCGATGAATCAAGTTCAAATATGGCGAAAATGAAGTGTTTATGGAAATTGGGTTAGGGGGGCAGGGGGGGGTCATATGTACTCATATCTCCCCAAACATTAAAATGTGACGACCTTGAACAATAAATGCGTTAAAAAAAAACACTATTAAACATTGCAATGTGAAAACCTTTAGTCCAAACCAGATTATGGTCCAATTATTACCATACAATGCAGATATGCTTTTAGTAATTAGCAATCAAGAGAAACTATATATTTTTATATAGACTCAATAAGAAGCGCCTATGTATCTCCAAACTTAGATTATAACCAAAATACTGTAAGTTACTTGACAACAACATGATTAAAATCTACCCCTGTGTACTTTATTTGAGTACATTTGCAGTTGACCTTACTTTGAGTACATTGCAATTGACCTCACTTTATTTGAGTACATTGCAGTGTGACCTCACTTTATTTGAGTACATTACAGTGTGACCTCATTTTGTTTGAGTACATTGCAGGTTGACCTCACTTTGTTTGATTACATTAATATTTTGCAGTGTGACTTCACTTTGTTTGAGTACATTGCAGTGTGACCTCACTTTATTTGAGTACATTGCAGTTTATTTGGGTTTAATAAGTAAATAAAATGTTTGTTCGTTCAGACATAAACAAACACAACAACAACAACAACAAAACCACTGACGGCACGGCACGGTACATTTTATATTTAATCTACTTCTAAAAGTACTGTGTGGTCTGTAAATTATAAACTCTAATTAAAGGATATGTTGTACGAATGAAATAGCATTGTACGTACACTAATGAATTGATTAAACTGTTTGCCATATTGATAAAATGTTAATTAAGTAACAGTACAATATTTTTTTATTTTTATTGCAGGATATGTTGAGTCTTCTGGGAAACCGAGTTGTTTTAAGAATATTTAAGGTGAGAATGTATATATTCCAGCCAAGTTCATTTGCTGTTGGTTAAGGTAGTCATGTACAGTCAGTCAATGAAGTACAGTTGTAGGTACTTATAACTAGTACAGTCTTTGTTGTCATACCTCTTCTCCTGTACTAGTTATAAGTGCTGGCAATTGTACGTACCACACACACCCTCACTTATTACTCATAGTTTTAGCTGGTTGGTAAAATGTGAAGTAGTAAGTAATCAGGGTTATCTTACAGTGATTGTTTGGGATTGGTTGGTCTAATAATTATCTGGTGTAAGAAAGATAACCCCTTGCTTTCTTTCTACTCCAGGTTTTACCAGCTAAAACTATGAGAAACTGAACGAGGATGTGGTACATGTATTATTAACACACTGTACTTAACTTAGGCTAATCCCTTAACCCTTCAATACAGTATGTAAACAAACCTTTGTCGACTAGTAGCTTATAAACCTACATGAATAAATGATAGCCTATATGATGTTGAAGTAGACACCTTTAGTTTTCATCTGATGTAGCCTACAATACTTATTTAGCCAACTATAGGACAGGTAACTAACTCAGAATGACCACCACTCAAACCATACTTATATACTCCTTTGACAATAAATTCCAGCCTCACATACTTAACGTTAGCGTGTTGGCTAGACTGAGTAGTGTTAGACCAATTGAGGGCAGGGACTGGTGGTTTGGTGGCCGACCAAGACAACTCTCAACCAGGAGAACATTAACCCTTTAACTGTGGGTGTCAGCCATTGTAAACACCACCACCACCTATCCTAACCTAGACCACGGCAGACTACCGGGACCTAACCTGGGCAAACTACCGGGATATAACCTGTGTAAACTATCATAAAGTGACAGGGGGAAACTTCCGGTACCTAGCCGGATGTGGTAACACTGCACGATCCCAGTAAAAAAACCAGTTATTCTGTAATAATACCTTTTTCATATATACCCTCCCCCTGACATAACTTATTAGATTTACAACAGAGTGTGTGTACTTAGCAGCTGTCATGAGTCACTTCAGCCTTGTCCCGCCAGTACAGTATACCAATATTTCTCAGCATGTGAGGATGTATTTTCAGCTTTCTGTTTTTGCCACACCATAATTATACAGTAAGTGTGTACAGTATAGTATACATGACAGTGACATTACATTTCATATGGTTGTGTTGAAAAATGTGATTCTGACACATATTATGATGAAATCAGAGTGTGAAAACATACATAGGATTGTGAGGAATGTGTAAGTGTGCTTGAGTTGTTGTCATTTTGAGGTGGCTATCCAGCCTACAGATGTAGTACATTTAGTTTTCATATGTACATTAGGTGACAGCTAAAGGTTTGTACTTCAATATTCTGTATCATTTATTCATGTGAGTTTAGTGGTTTATATGCTATTAGACACCAAATGTTTATTTACATTTTGCAAAAATAGCCCAGCAGTACAAAGGTAGCAGGCACATAGCCTACATGACTGTGGTTAGAGAGTTACTAGTTGGGATCAAAGTAAATTTGAATATTGTGTTGATGAAATGTGTTGTCACCCACAATTTAAGGATTAAAGCACTTTCCATTACATTTCAGTACTTGTTTAGAATAGGCTACCTCTGTAATGAGTCTGTATGTTGTTATTTAATAATGTTATAATCAGAATCAGAATAATTACTTGTAGCTAAAGCTTGACATTCATGAACCTTAAACCTTGTGAGTGTATTTATATTATCTGAGCCTGAACAGCAACTAAGAATAAAGAAAGGTTTCATTTTAACAACTGATGAAAACTTTTACAGAATGCTGCTTACTGCACGTCTGTCAAGAGCAACGATGCATTTAAAGTGAGGAAAGCCCAGTATGATCTCAGCACATACACATTTCCTTACACGACGGATGAACAGACACACATACTGACCAGAGTGAACCAAATCACTGCTGATGAACTGTCAAGACTTAAGTTGACAAAACGGGTCATACAACGTATTGTAAGAAGCAAGACAAAAGTTGGAAATTATAGAGAGTTACCAGAACTTCTGAACATTGATGGACTTGGAGTGCGTGATGTTGAGTCTTTGTGTGATGCTTTGTTATATACTGTGTGTCAACAACAGGAATCACACAATGAACCTGAACTATTAAGGAGTAGTATACTGAAGAAACGACTCATTAAACCAAGGCTCAATAGTGAAGCTCTACAGGTCAGTTCAGTGTTCACAGTGGCTTCATTTATAATATTACCACAGAATATTTTTTTTATGTACACATTTGATATGTTTAGATTGTATCAAGGGCTTTTTGTGTACAGTATTATGGTAGCCTCAATTCACATAATTTTAAACTGGTAACCAATATTGGTGTTTCTAAGAGATTTTTGGTAGATGTTTTATTGAAATGTTGCCCAATTTAAATAAGAGTCTGTCTATAATTTTCATAATAATTCTTCCAGATATTCTCTGTCTCTTTTTACTTTGTACATTCTTTTCTAGTTGGTCTGACCACTCCACTTGTGAGAAACTGCTTTTTGTATAAGAAAAAATAATGAATACAGTGAAGTGAATGAGTGTATATGTGTATGTGTGGTGTGGTATTGTTTTATAGTGTGGAGAGAGAGGTTTTGTGTTATTCTGTACATTATTGATATTCACTGTAGAAAGGCTGGTGGCACATAATAGAAATAGGAATATAAGTGTTTAGTTTCTCTTGGAAAAATACGAATTAATATCAGAATTTTATATTGGGAATGTGTGTTTCCTTGGTGGGGTTGGTGGTCAAACATAAAGTTGTGTGAGTGGGAGAGGGAGAAATGAAAGTGTGTATGAGAGATGAGGTGGTTTGGACATGTAGAGAGAATGCAAGTTTTTAAAGAAGGTGTATGGAAGTGAAGTTATGGTACCTGGTGTGAGAGGCAGACCACCAGTTAGATGGCAGAACAGAGTGGAAGAGTACGTAAAGGAGAGGAATGTGAGGGGGAGGAGAGTATTTGAACAAGTAAGGAGGGAGTGTTGGAACAGAGTGGAAGAGTATGTGAAGGAGAGAAACATGAAGGGTAGAGGAGGGTTTGAACAAGTAAGGAGGGAGTGTTGGAACAGGGAAAACTGGAGACACTTCTGCCGTGGCCACCCCCTTGGAGGGAACGAGGCATCAGAGCTATAGATAGATAGATTGATAGAGGGAATTTTATGAGGCTACCAAACACTGTACCCTTAAGTCTGGATGCTGTAATGGAAACAGACAATATTTGTTTTGTTTTTCATTTGTTTGCCATATATTTAATCAGTGTATGTGTGTGTGTGTGTGTATTCTTTGCATTTTAATATTCAATAGTCTAGTATGTCTAGGTAATAATTTAACCATACATACATACTGTACATTCTTTACTTCACTTCACCAGAGAGTGGAGACAGTAGTGGGTTTGAATGTAACAGCTGGGTTCCTGGGTTGGGCTAACATTCACCGCAGTGGAGTCATACAAAACTTGGACACTGTGCCTTTACTCACCTCGGGTTCACGATACGACCTCCCAAGGATATATGATAGGGTGAGCATAATTTTTTGTATATACTGTAATAAATACAGTAATGTACAGTCACGGTCAAATATAATCATCCATATAGGGGGTAACTCACGTAAGAGTTTGACAGCTTCCCTCTGTTCCTTAGATGATAAACTTTCCAATAAATAGGTTAACTACCCTATGTTAATTTAATACAAGCAGCTACACACTACTTAAAACAATAACATCATATGTGAAAGTGAAAACATTAGACAGTAAATTGTTTGAGATACCCATATGTGGATGATTATTATTGACCACAACTGTATATCTGTGTGTTACAGATTTTACTAAGTTCAGTTGTAATCTTTGCCTCTCATACTCCTTCTCATTCACCTTTATTTCATCACTCTGGTTTCATCTGTTCTTTCCTCATGCCCATATAACAATCTCAGAACACACTCCTCTACTCTTTGATGAAATGATACATAAAAGGATTATTTGTAAGGAGAGGAAGGTCATTGTTTTATATTTGTGTTTATGTTGGCCAAATTTTATTCAGTACATCTTGCTTTTAAACTTTCATATTATTAGTTCAGGATTGCTACCTCTGGTCTCCATGACTTGAACCGTCTGTATAGTAAAACATTATTCACAATTCCCTTTACATTTTACACACATTTCTATACAGTACAATACACAGTTTTCCAGTTTCACTTCTCTGGTTTGATCTGTAACTGCACTATTCCTTTTCAATAACCTTATTAAAAAGTTAACAATTCACCAGAGGGAATAAATATACAGAAGGCAAACATACATGAACAAATCTTAATCACAAACTTTTATTACTTCTGAGGAAACGGCAGGAAAATTTTGATATATATATTTTTTAATGGTATTTCAATCTATCACTTTCACAGAACTGTACACATTCACTTTCTCTTCAGCTCTTTATATCAAATTCCTTTTTCTCTTCATTACAGGTGATGGAGGTTGGTGAAGGGATACCCAAGGCTGATGTGTATGTGTGGGAAGAAGGAAATAGCACTGGACATCTCATTAAGGCTCCACATAGCACTCTGATCATTGCTCTTCAACTTGCACAGGTCAGAAAATAAGAAGAGATATTATAGTGTATTGGTGAACTGATACCATTATATTGGTGATAGTGTATAGGTGAACTAATACCATATACTGTATTGGTGATGGGTGGCTGAATGGTTAGTATAGTGGATTCATAAGCTGGTGGTTTGGGGATTAAATTAATTCAGTAGTGGGGTTGGCTGACAAAATGTATTCGTCCAATTATTGTTTTAGTCAATAATATAACTAGCTGAGATTGAGTACAGTATGTGGTTCACATAAAGTTTGGATCTAGATCAGCTTGGCCATGAGAATGTTGTGTCCATAGAGTTGTTGTTAATGTTCCCTGAGCTGTCTGTCAGAGCAGTAAGTTCCTGAGGAAGGCCATGGCTCAGACCAGGCTTTCCCATTGAATCCTCAAGGAACAAATGTTGTGTTGTTGTTGTTGTTGTTGTTCTCCCAGGGTAGAATGGCCTCCTGCCCCACAGACCCCTGGTACACTCTGGTCACAGTGAAAAAACAAATGAAAATAAAGGAGGGGCTGCATGTCCCTATATGCCTGGGCTACCGAAGCACATCCCAGGGAAATGAGACCACAGCTTACTGGACCAGGGAGTCTGGGGGCCTCTGACCGCCAGGGAGATTGGGGGGAAGATCTTTGATCCCACAGTTGTGTTGTTGGTGGCAGTTATGCCTGTGTGTAGTGCAGCCTTCAATAATGTGTTTAATAATGTGGGATGGCTGTGTTTACATCCAGGACAGCCACTTGTCATGTGTCTTTCCTGCCTCTTCACTGATAGATCAGATGGGCTGGAGGGCTTGCAAGGAACTGAGTATTGTGCTTGAGTGAGTGAGTGGGTAGGTGAGTGATCTGAGTATGTCTGTGATTATGGAAACTAATTTATGGCTTTTGAATGTGGTAGCAAGTAGCGAGTGGTGTTGTTTTTCTGATCCTTGATGTGTTTTGCCATGAAGTGTACATACTGTGTGTTGTGAAGGCTGTGACAAGTGTTGGTGTTCCTCTCATCATCATTTTCGTTTAACGTCCGTATTTTCCCATTTAGGATGGGTTTGGACGGGTGATGACTGCTCTCCACATCTGTCTATCTTGTACCATATGTTCTTCTATTCCCATTAAATACATATCCTCTCATGTTAAGATGATCCTTGACCATGAATATATTGGTTTGATGGTGTAGGTGGTTTGTAGGTGAGGTGACTTTGCAGACTGGGGTTATTCTTAGGGCTTTGTTATGAATGGTCTGGTTTTTTACTGAAGTATCAATACCACCAATGTGTGTGTGTGTGTGTGTGTGTGTGTGTGTGTGTGTGTGTGTGTGTGTGTGTACTGGAGCATGTTAAACTAAATGTAAGAGGCATACCAAATTTAGTAGTTTTACATATTTCTGAAAATAAATCTGTGGCTTATAATGTATAATAATTAATCTAGCAAACCTTGAGTATCAAAGTAATGATGAAACAGGGACTGGAGGGTTGAGATGTGGAGTGTGTGTGTGTGTGTGTGTGTGTGTGTGTGGGAGGGGGAGTTCTATGTTTGGGCATTTTGTTTGGGAGGGTGTGTGATGAAAGCCTGCTATATATATGTATGTATGTATGTATTAAAGTAATGATGTGTTTGTGTTTTGTACCAGATCCGAGGGATGCTGACGGTTTTATTAGAGTCTCGGTGTGAAGTGGAGAAACACAATGACAGAAACACAAAGAATACCAACTTGATATTCATGAAAGACTTTCTGGTGCCACGCTTGTTTAAACTCCAGGTGAGTAAACCTAAATAAGGTATAGTATAGTATAGTAGTGATGGTGAAAGATCCATCTATATACAGTATACATACAATAATGTCTTCCTTACTTCCAAAAGTGTCCTATACATCCATAGATGGTTGTGAGCTTGACTGGGACACAAGTCAAAAAGATCAGGTTAATTCAATGAAAGTGTCACATATCACAGAGGAGGCAGGGAAATAATTTACGAGAAAAAGAAAGTTCATTCCAGCTGTCCGATGGGGGATGGGGATCAGTTTGGGTCCAGAGGAGTGCTAAAACCCACAAAGTAATGCCTTCTGATCAGAAAAATTATCTGACGTTGGTTAGAAAAAATCAACGCTAGTCGAAGGATTCATGATAAATTAATTTACATCATTAAGGGTGTGTGGGAGTAGGGGGACAGACTTGGGGGGGGGGGGTTAGGGGGGTGCGGGAGTAGAGAGACAGTTTTTTTTTTTTGGGTGTGTGTGGGAGTAGAGGGACAGGCTTGGGGGTTGTGGGAGTAGGTGGACAGGCTTGGGGTGGGTAGAAAGCCTGTTTCCTATTCCTGCACCCCCCTAGCCTCCCCAAGCCTGTCCCCCTACTCCCGCACCCCCCAAAAAAACCAAGACTGTCCCCTAATTCCGCACCCCCTTAACCCCCCCAAGCCTGTTCCCTACCCCCTTAATTAAATTGCACCATTTCTTTTTTCTTCTCTCCACACTTGCTGTCACACCTCTCTATCATCTTTCTCTGGCACTATATGACCTCACTGTTGCGGCGCCTAATATCAATAAATCAATCTATTTTCTCTCCGCACTAGAGAGGTGAAGAACGACAATCTCCCCTGAGCCTGTCTGACAAACTGATGGAAGGACGTGATGATGTACTGCCGTGGCTGGAGGCCCTGGAGGTGGACGGGGAAACACAACACAGGTACTTTGACATGGAGACACACACGAGGAGGTACGCAGCATCGGCCGTGTTGGTGGCCTTGGCGTTCCAGCAGGTGATTATTGCAGAGAATGTGGGAACCTTCAAGTTACTGGTGGGAAGCTAGTACAGTATCTGATAGCATTTTATTTATTATTTTTTAATTATTTATTTTAATTATTATTTATATGTGTGTAATGGAGGATATGAATTTAATGGGAATAGAAGAACATATGGTACAAGATAGACAGATGTGGAGAGCAGTCATCGCCCGTCCAACCCCATCCTAAATGAGAAAATACCCACATTAAACAAAAATGATGATGATCATGATGTTTAATTATTTCGTGCCGAGATGCGAAAAGTATTCAAGAAAATTATTTTGTATAGTATAGTCCTGGCAACACTGACATTATGCTTCAGAGAAATGGGCATGAACAAATCACAACAGTCTAGAATAGGCGAGTTATCCAAGATGAGCCTGTTATCTGACAAGGTGAAATGGGGAATGTATATGAGTGTGATGTGATGTGAATGAAGAGGTAGATGATGCTTACAGAGAGTGGTGGATGAGTTTCAATCTGTGTGTAAACGGAGGAAACTGAAGGTGAATGTTGGTATTTGAAAGAGCGGAAACTGAAGTGATTGACTTTACCACACCCTACAGAGTGGAAGTACCAACTGGGACTAAATGTGAGATAACTCTGAGGGGTGAGAGGATGGAGGAAGTGAAGGAGTTTAAGTACCTGGGGACAGTTCTGTGTAAACATGGAAGTATGGAAGGAGAAATTAGGGAGAGAGCAATGAAGGGTAGACAGGTCATAGGATCACTGGGGAGGATAATGAAAGGTAGAAGTGTGAATATGGAAGGAGAAATGACTGTATACAGTATTGTCTCTTCTTTCTGTATTCTGCTTTGACTTCCATTTTCCACTCAGGTGTTAGACCATTCCACACCTAGAAAAAAATGGGAACAGGATTATTAATAATGATGATGTGACCTGTCTGTCAGCAGAAAGAATGTAAATATATACAGTACTGTATATAAAGCGTACATATATCTGTTTAAAAAGGTTTCTAGCTTATTGCAAATATGAAAAATCATCACAATGAAATCTCAATAAAAACTGAAAACCCAAATAATCCTGTCCAATCAACAAATACTTATCCTTCATCATTATTATTATCATTATTATTATCATCACTTCAGTGTTGTTGTTGTTGTTGTTGATGTTCTCCCTGGGTAGAATGGCCTCCTGCCCCACAGACCCCTGGTACACTCTGGTCACAGTGTATAAAACAAATTAAAATAAAGGAGGGGCTGTATGTCCCTATATGTCTGTATGTCCCTATATGTGTGTATGTCCCTATATGTCTGGGCTACTGAAGTACATCCCAAGGTAATGGGACCACAGCTTACTGGACCAGGGAGTCTGTATGTCCCTATATGTGTGTATGTCCCTATATGTCTGGGCTACTGAACCACATCCCAAGGTAATGGGACCACAGCTTACTGGAGCAGGGAGTCTGGGGGCCTCATTGGGGGAAAGGCTTTGATACCACAGCCAGTACTGTGGGCCCAAGTCCACGTTACCACAAGAGCTACAAGTGGGGCCGTACCTTCCATGAGATCAGCCCTGAAGGGACTATAAGGGGGAGGGAGTTTACACTGCTGTATACAAAGGGAAATACACCCATGTGTGCTGGCGGTCCACACACCAGTGGATATAAAATGGCCTCTGGTTGCAGTCCTGTACACCTCACATGGATTTTAATCCATGTGGACAGATCTGGTCAAATCCACTAGAAAGTGACCAGATCCTACAACAATGTTTATTCTAGCCCTGTGGAGGATAACTAATATTCACAGAGAATAAAGTCAGTCCCACTGGGCCCAGGTCAGGCTGTGGTAGTGGTTCCATATTCTAGCCCTGTGAAGGATAACTAATATTCACAGAGAATAAAGTCAGTCCCACTGGGCCCAGGTCAGGCTGTGGTAGTGGTTGCCAAATACCTTATTTCTGGATAGAACCATACAGCCCTCACCAGTGGGAAGGGGTGATAGAGAGGTGGGAAGGGGTGATAGAGAGGTGGGAAGGTGGGAAGGGGTGATAGAGAGGGGTGAAGGGGTGATAGAGAGGTGGGAAGGGGTGATAGAGAGGTGGGAAGGGGTGATAGAGAGGTGGGAAGGGGTGATAGAGAGGTGGGAAGGGGTGATAGAGAGGTGGGAAGGGGTGATAGAGAGGGGTGAAGGGGTGATAGAGAGGTGGGAAGGGGTGATAGAGAGGGGTGATAGAGAGGGGTGAAGGGGTGATAGAGAGGGGTGAAGGGGTGATAGAGAGGTGGGAAGGGGTGATAGAGAGGTGGGAAGGGGTGATAGAGAGGTGGGAAGGGGTGATAGAGAGGTGGGAAGGGGTGATAGAGAGGTGGGAAGGGGTGATAGAGAGGGGTGAAGGGGTGATAGAGAGGTGGGAAGGGGTGATAGAGAGGTGGGAAGGGGTGATAGAGAGGTGGGAAGGGGTGATAGAGAGGTGGGAAGGGTTGATAGAGAGGGGTGAAGGTGTGATAGAGAGGTGTGAAGGGGTGATAGAGAGGGGTGAAGGGGTGATAGAGAGGGGTGAAGGGGTGATAGAGAGGTGGGAAGGTGTGAAGGGGTGATAGAGAGGTGGGAAGGGGTGAAGGGGTGATAGAGAGGGGTGAAGGGGTGATAGAGAGGTGGGAAGGTGTGAAGGGGTGATAGAGAGGTGGGAAGGGGTGATAGAGAGGGGTGAAGGGGTGATAGAGAGGTGGGAAGGGGTGATAGAGAGGTGGGAAGGGGTGATAGAGAGGTGGGAAGGTGTGAAGGGGTGATAGAGAGGGGTGAAGGGGTGATAGAGAGGTGTGAAGGGGTGATAGAGAGGGGTGAAGGGGTGATAGAGAGGTGGGAAGGTGTGAAGGGGTGATAGAGAGGTGTGAAGGGGTGAAGGGGTGATAGAGAGGTGGGAAGGGGTGATAGAGAGGTGTGAAGGGGTGAAGGGGTGATAGAGAGGTGGGAAGGGGTGATAGAGAGGTGTGAAGGGGTGAAGGGGTGATAGAGAGGGGTGAAGGGGTGATAGAGAGGTGTGAAGGGGTGATAGAGAGGTGGGAAGGGGTGATAGAGAGGTGTGAAGGGGTGAAGGGGTGATAGAGAGGTGGGAAGGGGTGATAGAGAGGTGTGAAGGGGTGAAGGGGTGATAGAGAGGTGTGAAGGGGTGATAGAGAGGTGGGAAGGGGTGATAGAGAGGTGGGAAGGGGTGATAGAGAGGGGTGAAGGGGTGATAGAGAGGTGTGAAGGGGTGATAGAGAGGTGTGAAGGGGTGATAGAGAGGTGGGAAGGGGTGATAGAGAGGTGGGAAGGGGTGATAGAGAGGTGGGAAGGGGTGATAGAGAGGGGTGAAGGGGTGATAGAGAGGTGTGAAGGGGTGATAGAGAGGGGTGAAGGTGTGAAGGGGTGATAGAGAGGTGTGAAGGGGTGATAGAGAGGTGGGAAGGGGTGATAGAGAGGGGTGAAGGTGTGAAGGGGTGATAGAGAGGTGTGAAGGGGTGATAGAGAAGTGGGAAGGGGTGATAGAGAGGGGTGAAGGTGTGAAGGGGTGATAGAGAGGGGTGAAGGGGTGATAGAGAGGTGGGAAGGGGTGATAGAGAGGTGGGAAGGGGTGATAGAGAGGTGGGAAG
This sequence comes from Petrolisthes manimaculis, assembly GCA_034508575.1. NCBI lineage: Eukaryota > Metazoa > Arthropoda > Malacostraca > Decapoda > Porcellanidae > Petrolisthes > Petrolisthes manimaculis. The sequence goes on along the minus strand of JAWZYT010000143.1, from coordinate 393,144 downwards.
GGGTGATAGAGAGGGGTGAAAGGGTGATAGAGGTGGGACAGTAAATACAAAGGAAAGAAAAGGAACAGAGGGATACATGAAGAACTGAAAAGGATTAGCTGGGGCCGAAGGGACGCCAAAACCCTTGAAGTACTGCCCACATCACCGCAGGCAATACTTCCTTTACAGGGTTACTTCAGTGTTTTCACTCTCAGGTGACAAACAAGCTCCAGCCTTGAGGTGTGACATTGACTAGATTAATTAAAAAATATTAGTGTTTAATATTCTTTGAAATATTTTTTCATTGTTATTGTTCATTGAATGTTACACTACAGTACAGACAGTACACTACACTACACTACAGTACAGTACACTACAGTACACTACACTACACTACAGCACAGTACACTACAGTACAGTACACTACAGTACAGTACATGAAAGTTTCAGATTTTAATGTGATAATGAAACAATGAGATATTCTAAAGGGGGTGTGGGATCAGGTGGACAGGCTTGGGGGGGGGGTGTTAGGGGGGTGCAGGAATAGGGGACAAATATGCTTTCTACCCACCCCAAGTCTGTCAATCCCCCTATTCCCACACACCCCAAACAAACCCCCACAAGCCTCTCTCCCCTACTCCAGCACCCTCTTAATTAGAAGATAATTACAGTATATGAAATAATAACAATAATAAAATAATGAAGAATAACAGGCCTGCTCGTCCATCACCTAAATTAATGAAGGCATAATATTAATGTTTATATCAACAAGTCAATGATAAGCTGGTAATACAATTTGGTAAATATTGAATGAGTTACCATTATTGTGTATGTTTTTTCTACCTTCATTACCCACTACTTTAGAACATTCTAAGACTATTTTCTTCTATGGCATTTCCTCCACAAATGCACCATTTCCAAGATATTCAAATGAGGCATTTGGAAATTAGCCTGACCTGACCTGACCTGACCTAACCTAACCTAACCTAACCTAACCTAATCTAATCTAACCTAACCTAACCTAACCTAACCTAACCTATCCTAACCTAACCTAACCTAACCTAGACCACATCAGACTACCGGGACCTAACCTGGACAGACTACCGGGAAATAACCGTGGTAAAGTACAGAAAATGTCCGGAGCAAAATACTGTGAGCAGCTAAACTCGTAATACTGTATTAGAGAGGTTAATTTATTTAGCTGTAGGTGGAACAGAACACTGATGAATTAAATACATGTCAGTGTGATGATAGAACCATAAATAACAGGTCATATATTATGGTTGGCTGGGCTCCATCTTTTTGGGGGTGTACGGGAGTAAGGGACAGGCTTGGGTTTTTTTTGGGGGGGTGAGAGTAGGGGGACAGGCTTGGGGGGGGGGGGGTAGGAGGGTGCAGGAATAAGGGACAGACTATTTACCCACGGGAATAGGGGACAAACTTGTTTTTTTTTTTGGGGGGGGGGGTGAGATTAGCGGGACAGGCTTGGGGGGAGGGTTAGGGGGGTGCTGGAATAGGGGACAAACAGGCTTTCTACCCATGGGAATAGGGGTCAGATTTAGGGGTTTTGCTTTTTGGTGGGTGCGGGAGTAGGGGGACAGGCTTGGAGGGGTTAGGGGGATGCGGGAGTAGGGGGACAGGCTTGCAGTGGATAGATAGCCTGTCTCCTATTCCTGCACCCCCAAGTCTGTCCCCTACTCCTGCACCCCCAAGTCTGTCCCTCTATTCCCGCACCCCCTTAAATTAAATAAAAGGGCGGGAAATTAAAATGATGCATTCGGCTCCATTTTTAATTTAGGCTCTGTGCACAAAAGTGACAAAACATAAAATTTTACCATGTCCATAATATTATAATAAATTATTAGAGATATCAAATGTTACAAATTATTTACATTGTGAAATATGACAATATTTATATGACTGAGCCGATACGAAAGTGTATTCCATTTTATAACAGTGTTGCCACATCCACGGTTCGACGAAGATAATGAGAGAAAATAAATACAACATTTAATTAATATTGTTCCAGGTATCTTCTTTTGATTATTTTTTCTCCTATTTTATATTTACTTTATTTTCTCTTAATTTTTATCTATCACTATTTTTTATTGTTCCTATTGACAGCATGATGACAAAATAAATAAGGCTACTGCAGACACAGCTCATAATATCATATGGCAACACTGACACTGTGATATGGCAACACTGACACCAAATCAAAACAAAACATCCACGTGACCAGGTAACAAACACATTATATATATTTATTTATATATTCTTTATCACATTGTACAGTTGTTAAAAAAGATATTGCGACAATTAACTATTGGGTAAATTTACAGTAAACCTGGGTTCAGTAAAACGTATATATTAGTATGTTTTACCACTAATTAGGACCATTCTAAGACTATTTTCTTCAAAGGTGTTTCTCTCGGAAATGCCCAGTTTTCATACCCCATACAAACTTGGGGGAGAGCCTGGGAATACGAACTTTTTGGTAAGACGTGGCAGCGAAAAGACGTTAGTGCTTGAGCTCCGCAAATATTTCCAATTTTTGAGCAATTGACATCAACAAACATACCTACACACACATACAAACACATACAGATAGTGAAGAAGGAAGGAAAGTGCATCTAAGCAAGAAATGACAAAGGTAAACATTGGGCCTGAAAGAAACCGGAAGTGACGACCATGCAGGGGGAGGATCAACCGGCCAACAACCACCAGCAAACGACAACAACAGCAGAAATGATGGAGTGTACCACAACCAACAAAAACAAGAGGACTCTGTCTCCAGATACACCTGGTGAAGTATTTATCACTGCTAAAAGCAAAAAATCATATGCTGATGTGGCAGCTTCACCACCAAGTATTGTTAATGTACTCAATAACCCACCCCATGCTAAGGTTATACAAAAACACCATGATAACAATAACACACATATAACTGTATTAATGAAGTCTGTTGATGGTTCACAATGTTTTGTACACCCCAAGAGGGTTTCAGAGGCCATATTCAAATCTATATTTGCTAAGAAATATATTGAAAATACCCTGGTCACCACTGGCAAAGGCAGAGGGTTAAAGTTTAGTGTGGCCAATATCGACGGCCTGGTAAGTGTGCCTGAGTCGGTGGTCATGCTGGGCGAGTGGCCAGTTAAGTGCTGGATCGCTGGTGATGACGATCCGACATATCAATACGGGAGGATTTTCCCAGTTTCCCATGAAATTAATGACAAAGACATACAGGAAGGACTGACCATACTAGACGATCAGCCGACAACACTGATGACAGCTTTTAGACTGCCAGGTACGATAAAGGATGGGGAGAGGGTGCCGAACATGGCTATTCGGCTGAAGTTCAGGGGACCACTCCCTGAGAGGGTTGCCCTGGATTCAGTGGTGTACCATGTGAGGCCGCACACTCTCCCCGTCCTGAGGTGCACCCGATGTCTTCTGTTTGGCCATGGAAACATCTCCTGCGGAGGTAAGATCCGATGTGGGAGGTGCAGTGGTTTCCACAGCACTGATAAGTGTGAGAGAACACAACACTGCTACTTCTGTTTGGGAGCACACAGACCAACATCTAAGCAGTGCCCGGCATACATCAGGGCTGCGAAGGTCCAAGAGACCCAGCATGACCCTGATACCTCCATGCAGGAGATAAAGCGCCAGCTCAGGGGAATTCGTCCTGAAACAATTACACAACAACAACATCCACAACCTGTTACAAAACAAACTAACCATGTTATTTACCCCCTCAGCCCTAATATAGTTGTTCTCCCCGTAGCGGCCCGGGGCAATACCACACCTCCACGACGGCTTTCTCCTGCTCCCCAAGTCACTTCACATACACCAAACAGTACACCAAAACCACAAAGAAGAAACCGCACACCACGAAAACATAGAAAAATTACTCCACCACCAAAACCCAACCAACATAAATCCCACAACAACACAACTCCTCATAAGGCACCCCAAAAAACAAACCCAACACCAATAATATTGCCTTTACCTTATCCTCATCATCCCAAACCTAACCCACCATCCCACCCTCAGCCTCAACCACAGCCTTCAGTCCACCAACATTCAACACAACAACACACGCCCTCGCTTGGTAGTGCAGGCCTTACTCACACAGCTTCCTCACTTCCAGCCCAGCATGCTTCGGGTTTTGCATGGCCGGCTTTCATTAGTGGTATAGTACCTATTGCACTAGAATTTATCACACACATTTCATCTGGTCTTGGCCTAAGGGTGGCCTTCTGTAAGTGCTTGCCAGGGCTCCTGACCTTCCTTATGTCACTTTCTCAGTGAATACTTTACTCCCACACCATTTCATCCTCTGGAATGCCCGGTCTATGTACCGGAAACTTCCAGTCTTTAAAACCACGCTCTCATCATATTCTCCTCTAATAGTTGGCATATGTGAGACGTGGCTCACAGATGCATTCTCTCCCTCCTTTCCAAACTATGTTTCTTACAGGGTAGATAGAACACCTGGACAGGCAGGAGGCGGCCTCCTTCTCCTGGTGCATCAGTCTCTCCCTTCTAGTCCTCTAACTATTACTTCCTTTCCAGGAGGTGGGCTAGAGCACTTGGGAGTTACAGTAACCTTTGATACAGGGCCAATTCAAATATTATTGCTTTATAATCCATGTTTGGATATTTCATTACAAGAATTTAAACATTTGTTTTCACAACTTTCCTCCCAGTCATTAATTATGGGTGATTTTAATGCCCATCATGAATTCTGGGAACCGGCCCTGCCCAGAAGCAGGAGAAACCGGTCGGGTTTGGCCCTCTCGGGTTTTTTGATGGACAGTGACACTATCTCTCTACTTACCCCACCTGGCCTCCCTACCAGGATTGATCCAGTTTCAGGGAAATCCTCTACCTTGGACTTATGCCTGGGAAATGGCTCACTCCTCCTAACCACAATAACAACTGGCCCTAACATGGGTAGTGACCATCTTCCTGTAGTAATATCCTTTCAATTTACAACACCTCCTCCCACATCACGTAGACCCTGTTGGTCCCTCAAAACGGGTGACTGGGAAGCTTTTCACAAGAAATTAAATTCAGTTATCCCTCCAAATACCCTCCCTTCTAAAGATAAAATTCAATACCTCACTGACACATTAGTGGAAGTGGGGTCCAGTCATTTTCACCTTAACACTTCCCGCCCCTACCGCACTTTCAGGGTTCCCTGGTGGAACAGAAAGTGTTCGGCAGCCCTTCAGGCAAAGCGTCACGCCTTCAATGCGTGGCGCAAACGTCCCATCAATACCCTCCGTCAACGTTATAGATATTTAGAGGCCAAATGCAGACGTGTTATTCTTGATGAGAAACGTTCTGCATGGGCCTCATTTTGTGCTTCCCTATCCTTTGCAACCTCAGTCACCCGAGCTTGGTCATTCTTCAGGAAGATGGTCAGACCCCAACCCCCATTAACTTTCCCGTTAATTAGTAACGGTGCCCACCTAATCACTGATGCCCAAAGAGTCGAGTGTCTTGCAACCCACATTCACACCACACTCGGCTCACCAGATCCAGTACCCACACTTGCATTACCCACTTCCTCACAAAACAGCCATATAATTAGCACTGCTATCACTTCCCAGGAGCTTTCCTTAGCTTTACACTCACTGTCCAACAGAAAGGCCGCGGGACCGGACAACATCCCGAACGAGTTTCTCCGTCACCTCCCAGATGCTCTGACTCATGTTCTATTAAGCATCCTCAATGACAGCTGGTTGTTGGGGGTGTTTCCTTCTGTGTGGTGTCATGCTATCACAATACCTATTCCTAAACCTGGCAAGGACCCAACAGAAGCAGCTTCCTACAGGCCCATTAGTCTCCTATCTAACATTAGTAAAATCTTTGAGAAAGTAGTTCAAAATAGACTAACCTGGTGGTTGGAACGCGAACACCTTCTTCCACCCAACATGTTCGGCTTTCGCCCTCATCGGGGCACTCTGGATGTATTGCTCCAGCTGGAGCACATAATACAGGAGGGATTCAACCACAAAAAATTCACAATAGTAGCTTTTCTTGACCTTAAAGGTGCTTTTGACACCGCCTCACATAATGCCATTATTGAAAAACTTGCCCGCCTAGGACTATTTGGTCAACCTCTAAATTGGGTTAAATCCTTCCTGTCATCCAGATCCTTCTCTCTGGTAATTGGAGACACCCACTCCAGGGTGTATCCAATTACCAGGGGTGTTCCACAAGGTTCTCCTCTAAGTCCTCTACTTTTCAATATCTTACTTTCAGACTTTCCCTCATCACCAAGCACCCAAGCACTCATCTATGCAGATGATATTTCAATACTTTGCTCTGCTCCCACTATCCAGGAGGCTCAAATTTCCCTTCAACGTGAGCTTGATAAGGTATTTGATTGGACATCCCGTTGGGGTCTGACGGTGAGTGCACATAAGAGTAGCCTTATGTGCTTCACTCGAAGACGTATACCCAACATTCCCTCGGTCACCATAGGTAATTCCCAAATACCCTTCAAAACCCACCACAAATTTCTTGGTTTAATGTTGGACGGCCCCCGACTAAATTGGGGCTGCCACATACAATACATGGTGACCTCCTGTCATAAACGTTTAAATTTAATGAAATCCCTTGCAGGTGTTAAATGGGGTGCAGACAAAAATACCCTTCTGAAATTTTATTGCATTTACATCCGGAGTCGCCTGGACTACGGATGTGAGGTATATGGAGCGGCCTCACCTTCAATACTCCAAAAATTGGAGGTAATTCAAAATTCAGCTTTAAGGATTGCCCTGGGAGCATTTAAGTCCTCCCCAGTAACAGCCCTTCAGGTAGAATCCTCCCTATCCTCACTGTCAAACAGACGCTCCACCTTAATTGTCCGCACCTACACTAAACTTGCAACATCCCCTAAAGGTCATACACTTCACTCACTCCTCCAAAAATATGACAGGAAACCGCTCCTTTGCCCCCTGCCATATCAGGCTCACATGCCTTTTGTAGAAAGAGCCCTCTCCTTCTTTGCTACTATTCGGGTTACTCCACCTCTTTTTCTCTCACTTGAAAAAACTTCTCCTCTGGGCCCTTGGTTCCCTATATCTGCTCTAATATCTCGAACTCTCCATACAGATATACCTTGGTCTAAGGCCGACTGCCCTGCGAGGGGTAGAACACTATTTTTATCACTTCTCCTCACCAAATATAAACAACATAAACAAATATACTCAGACGGCTCACGAATTCCAGACCCTCCTTCAGTTGGCGCCGGTATTTACATACCACACCTAAGTAAAGCTGTTGCATGGAGGTTGCCGGACACTGCTACAATACTAACAGCAGAACTATATGCCCTTGAACAAGCTCTTCAAGCCACATACACATTCACCTCACCTTGTTCCATTGCCATCTTCACAGACTCACTCACAGCCCTCCATTTAATTCATCATCACCGTCCCCACTCACACCATTATCTCATCATCTCCATTCATCAACATTTAATACACCATACACAAATAGGTAATACCATACACCTACAATGGGTACCTTCACACGTCGGTGTTGTGGGGAACACCCTGGCCGATCGGGCGGCAGCGGAGGCACACTCACAACCCAGACCCATTAACATTCCTACTGACCAGACAGACTACTGTACTTACATCAGGACTGCTTGTAGACGACACTGGGATAACACACTGACAGACGCTTTACAACTAACTTCATTAAGACACATAAGACAAGACATAAGTCCTCACTGGTGGACCTACTCCCCCAGCAGGGCCCTCGATGTGGCCATAACCAGGCTTAGAATTGGCCACTCAAGACTGAACGCCCATCTTCATCGACTGGGGATGACACCAGACCCCCACTGCCCTTGGTGCCCTACACAACCTGACACACCAGAACACCTTCTACTACATTGTCCTCGTCACCACTCTCACCGTGTTACTCTCCTTCACTCACTCCGGATCATTGGCCTCCACAGACCTTCACTAAAGGACCTCCTGGGTGGATCATCGGACACTGAACAAGCCTACAAAGCCATTAAACACACAAGAAAATTTCTACACAACACACAACAACTACACAGAATATAACACACTAATTAACCGCACATAGCGCCTTCGGGGCACTAGAGGCTGTGACATCACAGCCTAAAAGGCCCCAACAAACAACAAGAAGAAGAAGAAGAAGCCTGGGAATACGGGATTTTGGGTGGGAGAAAACACGCTGTACACTATGGCGTTGCCTTTATAATATGTAATTGTCTTAAATAAACACTTGAAACCGGAAATAAAAGCGAAATAATAAAGTTTTCGAGACCGATACAATAAAATACAATTATAGCTCAAACAGCAGCGTTACAACACGTGTTGGCTTGGGTTGGGCTAGATATTCAAATCAAATGGTTATTTTGGGAATTAGTATTACCTAACCTGACCTAACCTAACCTAGACCACGACAGACTACCGGGACCTAACCTGGGCTAACTACCGGACCTAACCTGGGCATAAAACCGGTATAACAAATAGAAGTAGTTACCGGGTAAATATCCAGGAACGTAGATGGATACAGGACGCTCAAACACAGTATTCCCAAAACAAAATATAGCCAATACAGCCACAAGTGGCGTGAATATTACAACATTTGCAACACTGATAGTGTTTTCCCCCACCCAAAACCCCGTATTCCCAGGCTCTCCCCCAAGTTTGTATGGGGTATGAAAACGGGGGCATATCTCGAAAACGAGTCATTTCTAAGAGAAACAAAGTTAGGAAGTGTATTATAAAGGCAACGCCATAGCGTACAGCGTGTTTTCCTCCACCCAAAACCCCGGATTCCCAGGCTCTCCCCCAAGTTTGTATGGGGTATGAAAACTGGGCATATCTCGAAAACGGGGCATTTCCGAGAGAAACACCATTGAAGAAAATAGTCTTAGAATGGTCCTAATTAGTGGTAAAACATACTAATATATACGTTTTACTGAACCCAGGTTTACTGTAAAAATACCAACTATTGATACAACATTAAATATATGATTATAGGAATAAATATATGATATGATTATAGGAATAAATATATGATATGAGGATTAATTAGGATTGGGGAGGTAATGATTGGTGATCCTATTTCTAACTTAACTTAAACGTGTTGGGGATTTAGGAATTAGGATGAGGGTGGATTGGGTCATAGGGATTGTGGGTTGAGGATTAGGATAGATTGGGGAGGTAATGATTGATGCTATTTCCAACTTAAATGTGTCGGGGGGGGGGGATTTAGGGATTAGGCAGGGCAGGATGAGGGATTGGGTCAGGGAGGGACTGTGGGTTGAGGATTAGGATAGATTGGGGATGTTATTTCTAAACTTGTCGGTGGATTTAGGGGAATTATATTATTACAGAATAACTGTGTTTCTGGTTAGGCTTGAGCAGTGTTACCACATTAGGTTACTGTAGGTCCTGGAAATTTGCCCCAGTCACTTTATGATAGTTTACACTGGTTATACCCGGTAGTTTTTCCTGGTTAGGTCCAGTAGTTTGTCCAGGTTAGGTCCCGGTAGTCTGCTGTGGTCTGGGTTAGGTTAGGTCAGGTCAGACTAGTTTCCAAATTATGTTTGTAAACGGGGCATTTCCGAGACAAACACCATAGATGAAAAGTGTCTTAGAATGGTCCAAAATAGTCAATAATGATACTAATATATACAATGTAGTGAACCCAGGTTTTCTGTAAATTTACCAGATTGTGGGTTTAGGATTAGGATGGATTGGGGAGGTATTGTATCTTGGGGCAATCGGGTCCCTGCTATGGTTACATTCGTTTTTTTTATATTTGCATTTTTTCAATATATTTAATTTAGCAGCACATAATACCGGTGATAGATATGAATTTTGTTCATTGATATAATGAGCACATTTTGCAACCACTGTGTTATTAATTTGTAAAAAATCATGGCACCTTTAAAACTCATATGCCAAAACTGGATAATCTACGTTTTTTCTTCTTTTTTTAGATACAGAAACACTAAGGTATTTTTCAGTATGTAGAAAATAAGCCATATCATTTATTTCTTAGTCATAAGCTGCATATATGATAAGGTACATGTGGTGAAATGTTTAGGTTGCTAGAGGTATTGGGGACCTTCCTAAGATGCATAAACTGACAATGGGGCAATCAGGCCCTGTAAGGTGGGGATATCAGGCCACCATCACTGAAGTGTTTATTATTTTGCATTAACTTCAGTTACAGGCTTTGCATGGTAAATAACTTCTAATTCTTGCTTGCAGGAGTGATTAAGGAGCAGCCACAGACATAAGGAGCCACAATGGTGAGGCATTACACACCCATTATAGACCGGCAGCCCAGAAGTTACACGGACGATGATCTGCATCATGCTCTTCAACTTATTACAGAGGGTCAACCAATCACACGTGTTGCTGCGATGATGAAGATTCCTCGTAGGACTCTTAGAAACCATGCAAGTGGTGAAAGAAAAACAACAATAGCAAGCAGGAAGAGAATACTACTTCCTGAGGAGGAAACAATCATAGTACAACATGCTGCCGTCCTGGGCCATTTTGGCTATGTCTTTGATGTGTATGAATTGCGGCTTTTTGTCAAGTCATTTCTGGACAAGGCACAACGAAATGCTCCGCAGTTTAAAGACAATATGCCGGGTGAAGAGTGGGCACTTTCGTTCATAAAGAGACATAGTGATGTATTGTCAACTCATGTTTGTCAAAACATATCGTGGAAACGAGCGGCTGTAGGTGTTGAAGCTGTAGAAAAGTTTTTCACTAATCTGAGTACTAATCTTCAAGGTGTTCCACCACAAAACATAGTGAACTATGATGAGACAAATCTCACAGATGACCCTAAGTCAAAGACGATGCTGTTTAGAAAGAGCATAAAGCACCCAGAGAAGGTCATGAATACCTCAAAGTCTTCTGTGTCTATAATGTTTGCTTGTTCTGCAGCTGGTAACCAACTTCCACCATATGTTGTATATAAAGCTGAACAACTAATGGACACTTGGGTAAGAGGTGGTCCACTGATGGTAAGGTACAATCGGACCCACTCTGGGTGGTTTGATGCTCATTGTTTCAGTGATTGGTTAACCAAAATTGCTGTCCAATACTTTCAATCTTTAGATAATGATGCACCAAAGTTTTTGATAGGGGACAATTTGGCATCACACATGTCAGCCACAACTGAAGGTGTGCGTACAGAGATGAATATTAATTTCATTTTTCTGCCACCAAACAGTACACATCTTTTACAACCTCTGGATGTTGCTATGTATGGCCCAATGAAGAAAGCATGGCGGAAAGTGTTGACAGAGTGGAAAGAGGGACCAGGGAAATATTATACTGCACTGCCAAAACAGTGGTTCCCTTCACTTCTTTTTCAGTTGTTAGATGAGATGGACAATAGGGACGAGTTGGCTGTTGCAGGTTTTCGTGCAACAGGAATCTATCCCATTGACAAAGATCACATCATGAGGAAAATTACAAATGAAAATGTGAAATCCGCACACGACCTAGTGAGCCCTCTTGTTCTTGAACATTTAAGACAGATTAAAGAGTCTGCTGCCAACAACCCTAATGCCACTCGCTGTGGAAAGTGTGTGCAGGTGGAGCTTGGGAAAAGTATTTCTCTGCAGGAATTAGGAGCCAATACATCTGCCACTTTTGTGTCTAGATCCGTGAAACGTTGTGCTGCTGGTGGTCGTGGGGAACATAGAGGTAAGGTGGCTAAAATTCCAGTACCGGTAGATTCCCCTTCATTCTCTGACAGTGATGAAAATGCTGATGACACTTATGAAGTGCCAGTGGGAGAGGATAGTAGTGACAACAGTATTGATTGGGGTTTGGAAGTGTCAGTGGGAGGGAATAAACATGAACAGGAGAGTGATGGTGACACCTCGGACACATGGAACATTGAAGAGGTTTATGTGGAAAAGCACGAGGTGGAGGAACTGCCAGAAGATGACTTTGAAGTTGGAGACTATGGTAATGATTGGTGATCCTATTTCTAAACGTGTCAAGAGTGGGGCTATTAACTATATGAGACCATTCTAACACTATTTTATACCTTCATTACACACTACTTTAGACCATTCTAACACTATTTTATACCTTAACTTGTTTGTGTTTTTGTATGTCATCTGTTGTCTGTGTGTATCTGTCTTTATGTTGTCTAGTCTAGTTTTGTGTTTAGTTCAAGTATTTATTAGTTAGTGAATTGAACTGATTATTAGTTAGTGAATGAAAGTAATGTACAATATTTATTAATTAGTGAATTCAAGTATTTATTAGTTACTGGATTCAACTCTTTATTTATTAGTTAGTAAATTCAAGTATTAATTAGTTAGTAAATTCAAGTACTTATTCATTGTAACTCTAAAGTATTTATCTAAAGTAAATTATGGGCATTTTAATTATGGTGGGATTCTTTGGTTGGTGAATTGGAGGATCTGTGATTCCTACAAACCATGTCAGGAAACAACCCTATTACTGTAGTACACTCCTGATACTTAATCCCTGACCAGAGATGAACAACACACACACACACACACACCCTGCATTCGAACTCAGCCTCTATAGGTGTACAGTACTGGGTGGGGGGAAATGAACAATACCAGGCGATTCGAAGCTTTCTGCTGCTCACACTCCCCCTAATGGGAACCGCCTTGCCGAGGTGGGGGGGCTTGTGTGTCTCTGAGACCTGGTGAGCTAGACTAGAGGGGGCTCTGGCCCCTGCTCTGCCCCGATATCGGGGAGAGAAAGCTTCCCATGCTAGGAAGGTCGCCAGTGAGAGACCAGACTAAATAGTTCCCATCTTTCAGTTCTTCAACTGTTCCCTCTTTTAATTTTATTTCCTTCCTGCTTGCTGTCACACCTCTCTATCACCTTTTTCTGGCGATATAGAACCTCGATGTTGCGGCGCCTAATATCCATCAATCAATCAATGCTCCTCACACTCTGGTCAGAAATTATGTATGACGAGTGTACCCTTGAGGATATCTATTTTCTGGCATAGATTGATAGAGTAGGTAGCCTTATAATTAGCCAACAAGAGGATATACTATAGAGGGATACCTGTACTGATTCCTTCAAACTAAGCCAAGAAACAGACAGATTCTCTATTAGGAACGTCTGTTTTCTGATATAGTTTGGAGGAATCAGTAGCCTTCAAAATTTGCCAACAAAAAAATTTCACCTTAATTGAAATCTTGTTGTACAGCCACAATCCAATATCCACCCACACTTTCCTTCCATCGTAGTAAATATCTTGGTAATAAAGAACAACACGTGTATGTATAATTTTGCACCACCTCATAATAATAATAATAATAATAATAATTGAGGGGGTTGAGTTGACGTAAGGTGTTGTTGTTGTATGATTATATTTTGATAAGATACTGATTTATTTGTACCATGGAAGGAAGGAAAGTATGGGTGGTTATTTGATTGTGACTGTACCAAGGTAAATATTAAAACCAGTACTGTATTTTGTAGCACATGTATGTATGTATGTATGTATACTTTAATAGAGAGCCAATTTTTATTTTTTTTATCATAGGCTCATGCAATGTTTTGATTACATTACATTGATTATTTTATATTGTTACAGACATATGGAATCACACCCCATCATGAAGCAGGCTGAAGTGTGTGTTGGTGTGTGTGTGTCGGGGGCAGCAGTGTTTACAGCTCAGGACTCAGGAACCCAGACTTGACACTCCTAAAATATGGAATTAGCAGGTACAGTACAGCCATAATGAAATATCCACAGACACACACCTTCCCTCCATCATGGTGAATATCTTGGTAATAAAGAACAACACATTCTCTTTTAAACACAGGGTCGGTAAATCAGTTTGTCTTTACAGTAATGAATAATAGAAGCCTGGGAACACACACACACACACACATTATTCTCTTAACACAGACTCAGTATATCAGTTAGTCTGTAAAGTAATAAATAATAGAAGGCTGGGAAAATATTTGGTGTTGTTCATTGAGGGAGTGAGTGTAGGCTACATTGAAATGATGATTACAAGTATTTATTGTTTGTATATCCAGGGTATTCAGTACAAGTAATCTTTCCATCGGCTGGTAGAAGTGGTTTGTGTTGAGGAGGTACACTCGGATACCACAGTCTCTAGCCCAGATCTGAAGCAGGTGGTTTCTGGACGACAGCCCACCCAAAGCCTCCATTTATCTATCTATAGCTCCAACGCCTCATTCCCTCCGGGATCTCCCACCAAGGGGGTGGCCACGGCAGAAGACTCTCCAGTTTTCCCTGTTCCAACACTCCCTCCTTACTTGCTCCATCCCCCCCCCTCCCCCTCACACTTCTCTCTCTCACATACTCTTCCACTCTGTTTTGCCATCTAACTGGCAAACTCCTCACCTTGTATTCTCTCTACATGTCCAAACCACCTCAGTGTATTACGCTTCACTCTCTCAACCACTCGACACTCAATACCAATTGCTTTCTCACTCGTACCACATTTCTTATACACACTTTCATTACTTTCTCCATTGGTTTGAAATGTGTGTGACCTTGTGATGGTTTGGGTGGGCTGTCATCCAGAAATGGCCTGCTTCAGATCTGGGGCTTGGACTCAGCTGGGCTAGAGACTACCAAGGTATGTGAGTGTACAAGGTGTTGGAGTGTTGGTAATAATGGGATGTATCCAGGCATCACAACACCTGACAGTCCAATATGAAGGTCTCAGGGGCATTACTCTCATCTGTTCCAAGTCCTACTGTCTGTCCTCACCTCTCACTACCCCAGACATAGACTACAGGCTCATCAAGGTGGGTTCATTGGTGGTTGTTGTTGTTATAGTTACACAGACTGTCTGGTTCATTGGTGGTTGTTGTTGTTATAGTTACACAGACTGTCTGGTTCATTGGTGGTTGTTGTTGTTGTAGTTCCACAGAGTGGTTAATTGGTGGTTGTTGTTGTTACACAGACTGTCTGGTTAATTGGTGGTTGTTGTTGTTGTAGTTCCACAGACTCTGGTTAATTGGTTGGTTAATAAAGTCATCATTATTATCATCAGTTTTCCATTTTCTTATTTTAGTGGGTACAGTATATAGTAGACTTTTTCTTTTTAAGTTTAATAAGGCAGACCACCAGTTAGATGACAGAACAGAATGGAAGAGTATGTGAGAGAGAAGTGTGAGGGGAGGGAGGGGGGGATGGAGAAAGTAAGGAGGAAGTGTTGGAACAGGGGAAATTGGAGAGTCTTCAGCCGGAGGGAATGAGGCGTCGGAGCTATAGATAGATAGAAGCTCAATAAGTTTGTAGTTCTCTAAATTTACAGTCGGCATAAACATTATTGGAACCAGCCTTCTGTCTATATTTTCCATATTTTTCATTGATATCTTATAAATCTATGAATGCTCTTTGTACACAAACTCATCCAGGAAATTAAATCCAATTGTCTATTTACTCCATCATAAAATATATACAATTGTAGTCTATACAGGCAATGGGGAAAGAAAGGTCATTCATTATTTTGAATGTACTACAATGAATGTGTGTGTGTGTGTGTGTGTGTAGAAATCTGTGTGTACCTGATTGAGTCAAGCTCGTAATGTTTTATTTTTTGAAACTCAATTATCATATATTTTTTTTAAGTTATGTATGTTTTTGACACACCATTTGTTCCATTGATCTATTGCTCAATTTGGAAAGCTATATTTCTTTATATCTTTGTATTCACTTTTTTTAATTAATTTCTTACTGTGTCCTCTCATTGTAGGTATGCATTGTTGACACAAGTTTTCTATATCTTTTTTTTTTTTTGTGACACATTTGTAAACCATAAAAATCATACGAGGTGTAACAAAACAGAAACAAAACTTCTTAAAAATGCTTCACTGCAAATTCTACAGAGAAATTACACATTGTCACCTTCAAAGTAATCCTGCCCACAGGTAATACACTTCTGCCACCCCATGGAAACACTGTCTCCTTGAGGTCCTTTAATGGCCTCCATCTCTTCTACAGAGGTAAAATGTGTTCCTTTGAGCACAGTGTTCAGGCTGGGGAAGAACCACAAGTCACACAGTGTGAGATCTGGGGAATAAGGAGTGATAATCAAGAGTTGTGGTCTGCCTCACACTGACAGTGGTGGTGTTGTTGAAGTTCCTCAAGCTGTCTGGCCCAGCAGCCAGTGGTGTATACAGGTACAGTTGACAAAAAAGGTATTGCAACAACTATTGATATAACATCAAATATATTGATATCCATAGTTGTTTGTAGGGATTATAAGTATGTATTACAGAAGGATATATATATTTCCTTCTGTTATACATGCTTATAGTTTCTACAAATAGTTGTGGATATTACTATGGTTAAAGTTCTAACAATTATTTGTCGTAATACTTTTTTGGGCAACTGTACATTGTCATGGTACAACAGCCATAACTTATCTCTACACAAAACCCACCTGATGTGTCAATCCCAGTTATGGAGATGATTGAGGACCTGTTGGTAAAAGTGTTGGTTAATTGTCTGACCTTGAGGTATGAACTCAATGCCTTCTGGTTGTCATGGCATGTTCTCCATAAACCTCTTGGAGAAGTTTGAAACACTCAGTTGGACCCTCTCCCAGCTTAACTAGACATTTCAAATTAATTTTTTGCTCCATGTTTGTGCCAAAGAGTACCAACAGTTTGCTATACAACAAACTGGAAAGATAAAGAACAACTTGTGAGAAGTGAATAATATTATAACTGAATATTGGTGAGATGTTGTGTAACACATTAACATAAGTTGTTAGCCAATTGGCATTGAGTTCTAGGCCTGGCTGTCACAATCTTGTTTATTTATTGTCACCTTGAATCTCATCTCTTTTATCTTCCTTCATAGCTTAGTTCTCTTAGACTTTGTACCCATCTTGTTACTGTTATTTGTACTTTTCAAATTTAGTGATATGTTTAGAAAAAGTACAAAGTGCAGAGCAGCAAAGTGTGTGTATGTAAACACTTATAGTACACGACATTACACACCCATATTACTAGTGTACTGTACAATCAAGGTTTTCTGTACACTGTTTCATTACACACTTAAAGTACCCGTGTAAAATGAGAGTTCACTGTACAGCCACAATCAAATATTCACCCACACTTTCCCTCCTTCCTTCATACCAATAAATCAGTATCATATCAAAATATAATCATACAACAACAACACCTTACGTCAACTCAACCCCATCAATTATTATTATTATGAGGTGGTGCAAAATCATACATACACGTGTAGATCTTTATTACCAAGATATTTATTATTATATTATTATTATTATTATTATTATTATTATTATTATTATTATTATTATTATTATTATTATTATGAGGTGGTGCAAAATCATACATACACGTGTTGTTCTTTATTACCAAGATATTTACTATGATGGAAGGAAAGTGTGGGTGGATATTGGATTGTGGCTGTACCTATAATCCTGTAATGGTTTATGTCCATTGTAAACTTTACTCGCCTCCCAACCAATGTTCCTCCAGATTTATTTTATACAATCTTTATTTTATTATTTTATTTTATACAATCCATACTTAGTTAGTCTTTAGTTCCTTCTCTAAGTACTGTATGAAGCATTGTAGGTTGTACAGTTAAGGGGATGCCGGAATAGGGTGACAGGCTTGGGGGGGGGGAGTAGGGGACAGGCTTGGTGGGGGGGAGTAGGGGACAGGCTTGGGGGGGGGGAGTAGGGGACAGGCTTGGTGGGGGGGAGTAGGGGACAGGCTTGGTGGGGGGGAGTAGGGGACAGGCTTGGTGGGGGGAATAGGGGGACAGGCTTGGGAGTGTGTGGGAGTAGGGGGCCAGGCTTGGTGTGGGGGTTAGGGGTGTGTGGGAATAGGAAACAGGCTTTCTAACCCCCCCCCCAGCCTGTCCCCCTAAGACCCCCCCCCCCCCCCCCAAGCCTGTCCCCTACTCCCACATCCCCTTTAGTTTACACAGCAATAGACATACAGAACAGTATTATATTTTCACAATTCTTTTCTCATATTTCCTTTATACCATCCAACTGAATTAGTTTGTATTTTGTACCATCCATGAATTAATAAGCTTGTATTTTGTACCATCCATGAATTAATTAGGTTGTATTTTGTTACAGAGTTGTGGAGGCAGTTGTACAAGTGACTTAACAGTTCAACCTTTGTTTGTTGGTCAGCCTTCCATCAACAACAACAACAACCACATGGCCTTCATCAGGAGCTCGGGGCTGCTCGGCCAGACAGCTGGAGGAACTTCAACAACAACAACAGTACAAGCAACACTCCTTCCTTCCATCAACAACAACAACAATACAAGCAACACTGTAGTTACTGTAAGTATTTGTGGAGTTATTTATGTTGGTCAATATTCAGGAACATTGATGGTGCATATGATGGTGTGGTACAGTCATGGCTCAAAGTCCATGTGCAGGGCAGGGGGTACAGCTATCTCTTGTAATTATAAGAAAAAAAAAATAGTGCCAAAACCACATTCCAAACACATCATTGAGCTGCAGCCACCACGGTCAGAGTGATGTGGAAACTTATCTTGTTCCAACTGTGTGTCCAGTATTGGCTGTGACTGTACACCATCACATGCTCATAGACTTTCAGCCATGACTGTACCAAAACATGACTCCATAGATAAACAATAGAGTCGTCATATTGGTACCACCAATGTTCTCACATACAACACAATATTTTATCTGTGTTTGATATTGTCATCATTTAATAACTTTCTGGTCCTGTTATTGTTGTTGTTTTCTGTCACACTTTGGAGGAATTAAGTTGCTCCAATGTACCCAAAGTTTACTCTCCCCTTAAAATTGTTGATTGTCTCACTGTACAGTATATTACCTTTGATACATTGGAGTGCCTTGATTCCTCCAAAGTATGTCAGGAAACAGGACCATAGGAATAAAATTAATGATGATCTGTTGCTTGTAATAGTTTGGAGTAAACAGTTGGTCCAGATTTACTACCAACACTATAATATTGTCCCTTCAATATAAACTTCACATACAGTTCTGTTATCACCGGTGATGTGATGTTGGTTTGTGTTCACTGATAAAATACACCTTCACATTTGTATCTCACTGTACTAAGAGATTTTTTCAATAAGGCTCAATTAGTTTTAAGGTCAAAGTAATTGTACTGTACACTTGCAATCTACAATCCCCAGCCCACCTGAGTAAACATGAAATCTGAAGCAGGCAGTTTCAGGACACACACACACATTGACTAGACAGATCATTGCTTAACTATTGCCAAATTTGTTAAATGTACATAAGTGTAAAGAAAGCAATAAATATTTACTTACTTACTTACACACATACATTTTGTACCAATGGAGGCTTTGTGTGGGCTGTTGTCTAGAAACCACCTGCTCCAGATCTCGGTCGGTCTTTGACTAAGATGGATTGCAAGTGTACAGCCACAATCAAATATCCACCAACACTTTCCTTCCTTCCATGGTACAAATAAATCAGTATCATATCAAAATATAATCATACAACAACAACACCTTACGTCAATTATTATTATGAGGTGGTGCAAAATCATACATACACGTGTTGTTCTTTATTACCAAGATATTTACTACAATGGAAGGAAAGTGTGGCTGGATATTGGATTGACAACTTACGCAATACAATGTTTGTATGTAGGATATGCAGCTTGGATTTAGAAATGTGTACACACCACAAAAAGGTTAATTAACACTTATTATGCTCTTTGCTTTTCAGTTGTGCAGTGACGGAAGAAGAGGAGAACACAAGAGAGAAGAGAAGAAGAGGAGAACACAAGAGAAAAGATAAGAAGAGGAGAACACAAGATAGAAGAAGAGGAGAACACAAGAGAGAAAAAGAGGAGAACACAAGATAGAAGAGGAGAACGGAGAATATAAGATAGAATAGGAGGAGGAGAACATAATAGAAGGAATAAATAAATAAAGTGTTTATATTTGTAATTCAGTCGTTTTATTAAAACACCTTTCATATCATATCTTACCACAAGGGTTTATATGTTGATAATTTTATACCTGAAAGGGTGTAGGGTTTAAATAAAATAGTTGATGTTATAATACTGTGTGTTTGTGTGTATGAGAACAACACACACACACAGAATTATAACATCAATACACTATTAAAATACTATATATAATACCTGTAAGGGTGTAGGGTTCAAATAAAATAGTTGTTTATTATAATACTACGCGTGTGTGTGTGTGTGTGTGAAAATTCTAATCACTAATATTAAACTTGGTAACAATATAATTATATAATGGAGAATCACCTTGTCACACATTAACTAACCTTTACAAAGAATTAAAGCTCAAATACAAAATCTAAATGTCACACACATACAGGTATTATAACAACATCAACAGAGTTCAAATAAAACTGTTATTGATGTTATTAATACTGTGTGTGTGTGAGAAAAAAATCACACACACACAGGTATAATAACAACAGTTTTATAATTATGAACCTTACACCTTTACTTTACTTAATTATTATGAGAACATCAAACCTAACAACCTCTCCAAAATATCAACATTGTATGAAGGTGTATGTATGTAATGTTGATACTGTTAAGGGAGTACAGTAATAGACTTTTGGTACAGTCATGGTCAATAATAATCATCCACATATGGGAATCTCAAACAATTTACTGTCTAATGTTTTCACGTTCAAATATGTTATTGTTTTAAGTAGTGTGTAGTTGCTTGTATTAAATTAAAAGATGGTAGTTAACCTATTTATTGGAAAGTTTATCATCTTAGGAACAGAGGGAAGCTGTCAAACTCTTACGTGAGTTACCCCTATATGGATGATTATATTTGACCGTGACTGTACATTGGAGTCCTTGATTCCTCCAAAGTATGCCAGGAAACAGAACCAGATGAACTAAAATAATGGTGGCCTGCCTGCCTGTTGTTGCTTGGAATAGTTTGGAGGAATCAGTTGCTCCAGATTTACCAACACAACACACACATACCCTCTTTAGTTGGAACTGAGAAAAATGATTATGGAGATAAAACAAAGCTTAAACAAGAAGGCAGGAAGTGGAATGGTTGACTATTAAGAATGTCTCTACACTACACGGCCTGATACAGTACAGTACAGTTTGGCTTAATTTCCAATTTGAATACACACATAACACATATACTGTACTTTACATATGGTATATCACTTATGTTGTTAGTATAGAAACTGATTCACAATGTAATTTAAGTATATGAAATGGACGGTAATTTATGCTGGCGGCTGTATAAGTTTCTACAGAATTTGAATTGTTTATTGCCTTCTCATTGAACCTTTGGTCTGGTCTTGTATTTGATCAACATAACAATATAAGGGATACTTTACAATTACTGTAACATATTATCAATACAAACATACACACACACAGGAGGAGTAAGTAAAGGAGATGGAAGGGAAGGAGGGACAACTGTTGAGACAATCACAGGCTGCACAGCTACCACACCTACAGACCACCTACAACTGTCACCCTTCTCACCAACTGGAATGCAGAACACCGCAACACACCACACCTCACCATAAACAACACACCTATACCACACACACACACTCCCAAATACTTTGCATAACATACAAACCATCCATGACATTTAAACAACACATCTCGACCATCAAAAACAAATGCTTGCAAAGACTTAAAGCCCTCAGATCACTTGCCAGCACAACATTTGGACACAACAAAGAATACACAATCACAGTATACAAACAATATATTCGCTCAGTGATGGACTATGCAAGCCCTGCCTGGGCCTCAAACCTCACTGAGACTCATCACAACACCCTACAGACCATACAGAACAGAGCCCTAAAGACAATCACAGGCTGCACAGCTACCACACCTACAGACCACCTACACTATGAAACCAAAGTCCTCAAATTCAAGGATCATCTTGACATGAGGCACACAAACACTTGCTGCTGCAGCCTCCACAAACCCACACCATCCACTACACTACATGGCACAACACACACACATGCCAAGGAACATTAAAACAACACCCAGTACATGATACCACACACAAATACAATCATCTTTTACACCCTGCCCATCCCAAACCAATCTCCAGAAACACATCCATACTCAAATCACTCATCAGTCCATCCAAACACTCAAAAACAACACACAGCTGCATGCACGACCTCCTAACATCCATCCATCTGAATCCTCCCTTCCCTGTGAGGACAGAGTCCACCTGGCCAGGCTGTGATGTGGCCACCACCCGGCCCTTCTGACATATCAGAAGAGGCTGGATGAAGCCATTGTGGATGCCTGTCCAGGATGCAACACAGCACCTCATACTATTAAACACATTATTGAAGACTGCAATATACACAACCACACTTGCCAACAACACAACATACAGTCTCTGAGGGCACTGTGGGAAAGCCCGGTTCAGGCCATGGCCTTCCTCAGGAGCTCAGGGCTGCTCGGCCAGACAGCTTGAGGAACTTCAACAACACACACACACACTCACTCGCTAAAAGAGGGTTAAACCTTTAAGTAGAATATTTGTCAAGAATATTATTTTGTTGCCTTTTCATCTGGATACTTAAATAAAGTACGGAAAAGGCACCAGAAAATAACGTATTTTCGTACCTTGCCGTACTTAATATGAATTATCATACCGTACTTTTAGATTAAAAAATACCACACCATACCGTACTGTACTGTACTGCCACCCTTGGTCAGGAGTTACACATACCAGACAATAACTCCACAATATACAACAACAACAACAACAACACTTCCTTAACCAGTGCACTAAATCAAACCAAATGTGAATCAAGAACTGTATGTACAGTTGCCAAAAAAGGTATTACAACTATTGATACAATATTAAACATATTAATGTCTATAGTTGTTTGTAGGGATTATAAGTATGTACAGTAATTACAGAAGGATATGTATATTTCCTTCTGTTATACATGCTTATAGTCCCTACAAATAGGTGTGGATATTACTAGGGTTAAAGTTCCATCAAGATTTGTCACAATACCTTTTTTGGGGCAACTGTACACACAGTACTTACAGGAACAAATGAATGAATGAATAAATGTCCAGGTATGAGAGTGTTGTGTTGGTTAGGTTGGATGTCCTCATAATAATAATAATAATAATAATAATAATAATAATAATCATCATCTCACCATATACTGTAGTACTTGAGTAGTGATGTGATGTCAGTCAGTCAGTGATGAGGTGCCAACGTGATGATGATGATGATGATGATGATGATGATGATGATGATGATGATGATGATGATGATGTGTGTGTGTGTGTGTCTTCATAACAACCTGCAATACAACCAAAGTAAATGTTAAGTGTTACATATGCAACTTCAATCAACTCTGTTTTTTTTTTTTGTCAATAATAAATTACCAATATGCTTTCACCTACTGTACAGTCAAGGTCAAATATAATCATCCATATAGAAGTAACTCACGTAAGAGTTTGACAGCTTCCCTCTGTTCCTTAGATGATAAACTTTCCAATAAATAGGTTAACTACCATCTTTTAATTTAATACAAGCAGCTACACACTACTTAAAACAATAACACACATACACATACACACACATTAACTACCATCTTTTAATTTAATACAAACAGCTACACACTACTTAAAACAATAACTTCATATGTGAACGTGAAAACATTAGACAGTAAATAGTTTGAGATACTCATATATGGATGATTATTAGGTGGCTACCCAACCTATAGATACACAGTTAGTCTTCATAACAATAATAATATTATATCATTATCAATATCTCAACATGAACACAATTCTATGGTAATAGATAACACAAGGCTGACTTAACAATTGGTGGTGTTAAATGAATGTAAAATGGTGTGTGTGTGTGTGTGTGTGTGTGTGTGTGTGTGTGTATTAGTGTGGACTGTTAACACACACACACACAAGGCTGGAATAACTTTAGGTGGTATAAAATGGTGTGTGTGTGTACTTGTATGGACTGTTAACACACACACACACACACACCTGCCTGGGATAACATTAGATGGTGTTCAATGAGTGTATAATGAAATGGTGGACGGATATAATTATTAATTCATTATAATATATATCTAGGGTGAACTATATACCTGTACTTACCACCATCACCATCACCTATACTGAGTTGACTTGTGTGTGTGTGTGTGTGTGTGTGTTGAACAGAAACAACTCCTGCTGGCTGTGAATGAAACAAAGATAAATAAATAAAATAATGAACCTTGTTGTGGGTTGATTAAAATACCTTCAACTTTTAGATAATAAAAAATAATCTGCTGTTATTATAAAGATAATTGTTAAAACTTTCAATAACTTTTTAAAGAAATAAAAATGCAAAAAAAGGTAAGGTCAGGCTAATTTCAAAATAACACATTTGAATATGCCCGGGCTATCTAGGAAATGGGGCCTTTGTGGAGGAAATGCCATAGACGAAAATAGTTTTAGAATGGTCCAAATTAGTGGGTAATGAAGGTATAAAATAGTCTTAGAATGGTCTAAATAAGTGGGTATTGAAGGTAGAAAAACTATACGCGATAAAGATAGTTCATTCAATATTTACTATTATTTTTTTTTACTCTAGGAATTTGACTGGTTTTGATTTGAACCATTCAAAGCAAATCTGGACATACAGTACCGGTATACATAGCCTATTTTATATTGTGACTGTACGTACATTCCTGTTAAGTTAAGGCCAAACTCACAGGGAATAGAAACGGACAATTTCAGTTCCCAGAAAATGTGAAAATTGATGACGCAGATAATCACAATATTTACCAATAATATTAATGGAGTCCTACATTAGTGCCATCTGTTGGTGAAGTGGAACAAACAATATCTTATAAATAAATAAACAATTAAGGGTATTTAGTATATTGACGTTTTGTAGCAGTGTTGCCACATCCGCTTAGGTCCCGGTAGTCTGTCCAGGTTAGGTCCCGGTAGTCTATCCAGGTTAGGTCCCGGTAAAGTTAGGTCAGACTAATTTCTAAATAATGTTTGAGAATCAGGGCGGCAATATCCGAGAAAAACACCAAAGATGAAAACTGTGTTAAGGGGGTGTGGGAGTAGGGGACAGGCTGGGGGGGTTGCACGAGTAGGGGGACAAGCTTGGGAGGGGGTTGGGGGGGGAGGGGGTTGGGGGGTGCGCGAGTAGGGGGACAGGCTTGGGAGGGGGTTGGGGGGTGCGCGAGTATGGGGACAGGCTTAGGGGGGGGGGGTGCGCAAGTAGGGGGACAGGCTTGGGAGGGGGGGTTAGGGGGATGCATGCCAAGCCTGCCCCCTATTCCCGCACCCCCCAAGCCTGCCCCCTATTCCCACACCCCTTAAGTTAGAATGGTCCAAAATACAATAGTGAGTAATTAAGAAAAACCCAAACTTTACGTAATAATGATAATTTTCTCAATATTTACCAAAAATAATGATAATTCTCTCCATATTTACCAAAGAGGAGAGTTAAGTCGAATGATGGATATTAGGCGCCACAACAGCGAGGTCATATGGCGCCAGAAAACGGTGATAGAGACAAGAGACTACTTATAAAATGAAGGTATCAAATGTAAACAAATAGTGATTCAGAATGATGGCAGAATCCCAGTGTTGCCAACTTGCCACTCCTGTCAGTCAGTCACAGTTGCCAGGTCTCATTGGCGTCGGACCAACAAATTTCACCATACATCTTCCACATTAGAATTTCACCATCTTCCACATCTGGCAGAATTTCACCATACATCTTCCACATCTTAATTTCACCATACATCATCAACATCTTAATTTCACCATACATCATCAACATCAGAATTCCCTTTTTACTTTTGAAGATAAAGTAATCGGACATTTATTTTTTTATTTAAATTTCTCGTATGGTTAAAAAATTCCCCCAATAACTCTTGAACAATCTTTACATATAATATCTCCATTGCTACCCCAAATTACCCATGTCTAGGGAAAATTCTCCATATCTGCAGATGCTGTTAAAATTTGGAATCATCTGACATACATACAGCAGCAGTACTAGTGAACCAATCAGAACTCTTATCTTAAGAGACGTCTTCTGGTCGTCCAAGCGGAGGATTGGGGTACCAAGACCGTCTTGGGAGCGCTTGCAAATTGGTTTCAGTGACGAGAACTGACCAAATACGTAGAATCTATCAATTAAGGTCGAGTGTACAAATTCTTGTGACCAATAGTACTGAACATTCGAGTATAAAATAATACAATGGCAACAACGATCACAAATTTGAAGTATAAATGGGTAAGATTTTGTTGGGGAACTGGAGGTTTCTGATTGCTCCAAATAGTAGCCTACGTACACTCACAATCCAAAATGTATATCCGCGGGTCTTGTTAAAGTTTCGAATCATTTGACATACTACCAATTACAAGGCTTATATATATCCTGTTTCATATTTGCTTGAGTTCGCTTAATACTCGATCAGGCTATTCGAAACAAGCCTGGATATATATTTTGGATTGCGAGTGAACAGCTAGTCGGCGGTACAAGTCCAGTCGCCTCACTTACTTCACCGAGGCACGCGATGTTCATAGACTTGAGATTATTGGGTGTAGAAACCTGGATTTCAACTAATTTCAACTGGGTTCAGACGAGTCGTCATATATCTTGCTTCCAAAAGTATTATATTTAGCCAGTAGCAGACGTGTGAGATTTATAGTTTCTATTGTGTAATTAATATGTTGGTCTATTAGGTACAGTACATTTGTTTGGTGGGATATTTGATGAGATTGTTGGTTTATCTTGGGTTTTGAATCTGTAAACTAATTACACTAAGTTTAACATTGTATCACCAACCTTACTGAGAATTACTGTCGTCTTTGTACAACTATAACATTTCATTTTAATTAGAATACTCAAAAGCGTCGTGCTTTGTTTAATTGGCATTTATCTAAGAAGTGCTATTGTTGCTGGATTGGGACCATTATATTACAGTCCATAGTAAGTTATTTCTCCTGTTACGGTATAAGGTGAGGGCTGATGATGCCATTGAACTTTAATACTGTACAGGGATTATATTTCTCCCAACACTACGTACCACCACAGTGACACTATTATAGCTACAGAATAACATTATTAGGGCTGTATTGTTTTCGGAGCCGAATATTTATTTATTTATTTATTTATTTGTTCGTGTGTTTGTTTATGGTCTAGCGTCCACAGGTTTAGCCGTATGATGTTCATTTTTTTTCTATTGATAGATATTCATTATAAAACAAAATAATTAATTTTTGGGCAAAATCGGTAGAAGGTCAAGGTCACACAAAAATAAGGCGGATTGATCTGTATAAGAGATTTCAACACAGGCCTGAGTAGTAATCCAAACTTTCACTATTCTTATGGGAAATTTTTGTGTTTACTGTTTTGCAATCACAGAGTCATTTAGTAAACCATTAATTACACTACTTCCTTAATTGGATAATGACCTCGATCTCTTTCCATATACCCAGTGTAAGAATTCCTGTGGACAACTGTATATATGTACAGTTGCCCACATATGAATCTGGTACGCCTTAATTGCTACTTGTGAGATACCTACAACAGCAAGGAAAGCAGTGCTGCCAGGTGCAGGGTAATTACCCTGTTTTAGGGTAATCTGAGCGCCAGCAGGGTAACAGGGTAGAAGTTCCGAAATGGGCAAAATTTCAGGGTAATTTCACCAGTCCAGTGTATGTTTTGATTTTTATATGGAGAGTGCAACGTAGGTTCTACAGAAATATAATCTTTCAGACCCATTACTGGAATTCCTCAAGGCATTGGATCCTCAGTCTATTCTTTTGAAAACCATCCCATCAATTGCTACCTTAGCATCAAAGTTCCCAAATCTTGTGGCTGAGAATGAATTAAACACCATTGATTATGAGTGGCGTTTTCTTCGAAACGCAGAATTGAATGTGAAGAGCGACACCAGTGTTTGGAAGTTTTGGAAATAAGTAAAATATTTGAAGAAAGATGATGGCACACCATTGTTTCCATTGGTAGGAAATTTGATCATGAAACTGTTACCGGTATATTTACCACATTCAAGTGTCCCAGTATAGAGCGAGTCTTCTCTCAAATAAATCTATTAAAAACAAATAAAAGAGATTCACTTATCACGGATACCTTGATTGGGATGATTCATGCCAAAAGAACCTTTGAAAGATCAACTTCAGATACCTTCGTCCTTCAAAATTACAAATCCCCACATGACGCTGATAACAGACCAAATATATAAATCTGACCAAGAATAAACTAACATGAACGAAATTGGACATGATTTTGGACCACTCTCTCACTGTACTATGTAGATGAGGACGGTAAGCGGGCCTGTGGCCTTTGTCCTCATCTTTGTTAATAAAAAAAAAAAAAAAAAAAAAAAAAAAAAAAAAAATCTTTAGGAACATTGGAGCTTCTTGATTAAAGGAACAGCACGCAATTAAGTGTATAGGTGTGTACACTTTATTCATACCGTATGTATAGTTTAATTTCATATATATATATATATATATATATATATATATATATATATTGTAGTAGATTTCTACCCCTACTATAGGCACAGGGTGAACACAGCTCTCCGGTAACACAGTTACAAGTTTATTCTTGAGCAGGACTCATACATAGGTGGGACTTGGGTACACGTGGGCGAGTGGGTGTAGTGGCAAGGCGAGTTCCTGTAGAGTGTAGGCTGGAACAAGGTAGGAGAGGTGTTGACGGGTAAGAGCGGGAAAGCCAAGTGACCGGGGACAGTGACCCGGAGAAAAGGGGTAGCTTGGTGATTAGTGAGGCATGCTGGGAAATACCAAGAGAAACGAAGCGGGAAGCGCAAGGAAAGAAACGGGGAATATAGGACAAAGGAGGAACTCGCCACAACACTCCCCCTCCCCTTAGCAAAAAAAAAAAAAAAAAAAAAAATATATATATATATAAATAAACAAATACATAACAAAACTAAAAAAATAATAGGAACTAAAACATGACAATGTGCTGCTTAGGGAAGGGCAACATAATGAATAACAAATATAACGAGGACCTAAAGTTACTTTATATAAAACAGATGCCCCCAGGGGACGGCAAGGCTAAGAGAATGGGTTAATAATATATTGGGTAGGGATTTCTGGCGCTCCACGGGCGCGGCTGGAATGTCAGGGCCAGCAACCGGCGCGGCCGCTTGATGGTCCTCCCGGATCTGGAGACGTACCCATCGGGAACAGGGGCAGGCTCGTCACATTGGTCTGGGGAGTCAGGAGGTCCAGGGGGAGGCCAGCAAGGCTGAGTTGGTGTGGTTGGTAGCTGGGGTACGACGGCTGGCCCACTTTGGTGAGAGCTGGCTGCCACTGCAGTCTCCAAGCTGCTCTGTGACTGAGGGGGTAGATAAGGGATTATGGGTGCCGAAGTATGGGGGGAGGGGGCAGGTGTGGCGGATTGAAGAGTAGGAGGATTGGGGATGTGTGGGATAGGACTAGGCAGTGTGGTAGGGGCTGGAGTAATGGAGAGGGGAGAGTCGGGGTCTGTGACAGGTGGTTCAGTTGGGGTAGGCGGGGACAGGTGGGCAATGGGATCAGGTAGCACGGTAGGATGGGCAAGTGGCAGGGCGGGCATGTTTGATATTTGAAGTGGGAGTTGGATAGGAGTGTGAGGAGGAAAACAGGTACTGGGATGGCTGGGTGAGGTGCGGGGTGGGTGGGTAGGTCGGGGAGACGTGACAGAACTGTCTTGCATGGTAGGTGGGCTGCTAGGGGGTGGTTGTACTGGGGATGGGGGTGTGTTTGAGAGGGGAAACAGGGTTTGAGGGATGGGTTGAGTTTGTGGGTAGGAGTGGATGACGGTTGTGGGATGATGCATAGGGGCAAGTTGATGGGGCGGATGATGTGGCATATGGAGTGTGGCGGCAAGGTCTGTGAGGGGTGAGTTGTGGTGTGGTGTGTGTGTGGGTGCGTATGGCTTGTCATTGTGGGATGTGTTGGCCACCTTCACTCTTTCCCAGGACGTGACGTACGGTTTTCCTGATATTTGAAGGGTGACCGTGGCCTCCCCTCTTCCAATAACGCGATGCGGTCCAGTGTATGGCTGTTGGAGTGGGGTCCTATGTGCGTCCGTCCTGAGGAAAAGGTAAGGCGCAGTCGTGAGTATGGCGGGAATGTGTGTGTGCGTTGTGGTATGGTGACGTGTAGGTGTAGGCAAGAGAGAGGAGATAGCCGACTTGAGGGCTGGCAGGAAAGACAGGTTGGAAGTGTCGACATCGGGTGTCGTCACCTGGCCGGGTAAGCGTAAATCTTCCCCGAATACCAACTCCGCCGGGGCGTGTCCGATGTCCTCCTTGGTGGTGACCCGAATGGTGAGGAGTATCAATGGGAGGGCGTCATACCACTGGTCTGGCTGTAGGGCCCTGAACGCCTCCTTCAGCCGCCGATGGAAACGTTCCACTAGTCCGTTGCTCTGGGGGTGGTAGGCTGTGGTCCGTTGACGGGTGGTACCGAGGAAATCCAGCATGCCTTGCCATGCCCTCGACTCGAATTGGGTACCCTGGTCAGTTACGAGAACCGAGGGGGCGCCAAAGTTAGCCACCCAGCTGTTGAGGAAGTGCCTGGCGGTGCCCTCAGCGGTGATGTCGGCCATGGGAGATGCGGAGCACCAACGTGTAGTTCTGTCCACACATGTCAGCAGGTAGCGGTGCCCCCTCGAGGGTGGAAGGGGGCCCACTATATCCACGTGGACCGTGTGGAACCTGCTTGAGGGGACAGGAAAGTCGTGGAGGGGGGGACGAGTGTGGCGGCCGACCTTAGCCTTTTGGCACGCCAGGCAGGCCGTAACCCACTGCCGTATGTTTCTCCTCATTCCAGGCCAGACTGCCCGCTTGCTGATGAGACGGTGCGTGCCAGCTACCCCGGGGTGGTTGAGGCCATGGTAGTGGTCGAATATTATTTTTCTGCACTCCGGAGGAATATAAGGGCGGGGCTTACCACATGACAAATCACACCATGCCTTGGTTGATGTGCCGGGGACATGTAGCAACTGTAGGTCCAGGCCAGTATTACCCTGTAGTAGGTCCTGCAGCTCTTGATCTTGATCCTGTCCTTCTGCAATGGCGGCATAGTCGAGAGGAGAGGTGGAGTGGATGGCTGCCAGGGTGTGAGGTTGGGGAAGAGATCTGGAAAGGGCGTCCGCCACCGCATTGTCTTCCCCTCTAACGTGGCGGATGTCCGTGGTGAATTCAGAGATGAAAGCGAGGTGGCGTGATACACGAGGGGTCCAAGTGCCGCCCACCTGCTTCATCGCCGATGTCAGGGGCTTGTGGTCCGTACGAATATGGAACTCCCGGCCCTCGAGGAAGTGTCTGAAATGGCGCACTGCTTCGTACATAGCCAGGAGTTCTCTGTCGAATGCACTGTACTTCTGTTGAGGTGGGTCCAACCTCTTACTGAAAAAGGCGATCGGGTGTAGTAGCCCATCCTTCTCCTGTTCAAGTACTGCCCCCACAGCGTCGGCCGAAGCATCCGTGTAGATGGATGTGGGTGCGTGGGGTGTGGGATAGGAGAGTAGAGTGGCGCTAGCAATCTTTGTCTTGGTGGAGTTGAAAGCCGTCTCAGCCTGTGGTGTCCAAGATAGCTTCCGTTGGGACCCCTTCTTGGTACCCTTAATGAGGTCGTGGAGTGGTGCCAGGGCAGATGCTGCGTGGGGTATGAACCTGTGGTAGTAGTTCACTACCCCAAGGAATTCTCTGAGTTTTCTTGCTGTGGCAGGTAAAGGGAAATCCGAGATGGCCGCCACCTTCTGTGGTAACGGCGCTAAACCTTCGGGAGAGACTCTGTGTCCCAGAAAGTCAACCGTCGAAACTCCTAGGATGCACTTCGAGGGGTGGACTTTGAGGCCGTATTGGTGGAGGCGGCGGAACAACTCCCTGAGATGCTGGAGATGCAGCTCATGGGAAGGAGAGGCCACCAGAATGTCGTCAATGTAGACGACCACGAAGTCCAATCCCTGTACCACCTTGTCCATAAACCGCTGGAAGGTTTGGGCGGCATTACGGAGGCCGAAGCTCATCACTGGGAACTCAAATAGGCCAAAGGGTGTGGTAATGGCTGTTTTTCCGATGTCTTCCTCTGCCACAGGAATCTGGTGAAAGGCCCTGATTAGGTCAATCTTTGAGAAAACCTCACTCCCCTGCAGTTTTTGGTGGAAGTCGAGGACGTGTGGGATGGGGTATCTGTCGGGAACTGTAGCAGCGTTGAGGGCTCTGTAATCCCCACACGCCCTCCATTCCCCTTCCTGAGCCTTCGGAACCATGTGGAGGGGTGAGGCCCATGCACTGTCTGACGGTCTGATTGTCCCTTGCTCCATCATAATCTGGAACTCTTTTTTGGCGGCCGTCAACCTCTCTGGGGGCATGCGTCGGGGTTTGGCGAAACAGGGCGGGCCCGAGGTGAGGATGGTGTGTCTGACCCCGGTATCCTTGATGGGTGCCGCTGTAGTGGAGGAGATGAGAGAAGGGAATTCCTGCAGGAGGGCATCATATGGTGTGGATTGAGTGATGTGAGTTATATTTGGGGTGTGGTGGCGGCACGGACGTGAGGAGATGATGGCGCCTGATGGTTGGTGGATGAGCCTCCTTCTCTTGGGATCAACGAGGAGGTCATGGGCTGTAAGGAAATCCACCCCCAAGATTGGGTAATCCACCTCAGCAGTGATGAAGGGCCAAACTAACCAAATATTGTCCACAAGTGTGACCCGCCTGCTGGTAGTCCCGTAGGTGGCGATAGGCGACTTGTTGGCTGCCAAGAGGTCGTACGCTGTAGATAGCGTGAGACAGTCGCGGGAGGTAGGGGGGACGACACTCACCTCAGACCCGGAGTCTACCAGGTATTGTTCCCCTGACACGAGATCATCCACCCAGAGCAGGGCACGATCTCCAAACCTGCCGTTGAAGGGAGTCTTGCGTGGGGGTTGAGGTGGGGAAGGTGGTGTGGTGTGGTGAGGGAGAGGCGTCAGGGTAGGTGGGTGTGGTGGTTGAGCGGTGGCATTGGTGACGCTGGGTTGCCCCCGCTCTACTCGTTTCCCTGGTTCCTGGTGCTGCTGGGGCCGCGGGTCTGTGCAGTTGACACTCTCCACTGGCAGGGGGGGCGGCAGTTACGGGCTCGGTTCCCGAACTGTTGGTGGTACACGCATACTGCCGGAGGGGCCCAGTGTTGTTGAGGAGGTTGAGGATGGAGCTGAGGAGGTTGAGGATGGAGCTGCCGAGGTTGAGGTTCTGCCTGCTGTAGTTGGTGCACCATTGTTGTTAGCTCATTGACTCGTTGCAGGATTAGGTCATTGTTGTTGTCGTGGGTAGGGGGGTGGTTGTTCGTGTTGGTAGTGTGGGTGTTGTAAAGGGTGGTTTGTGGAGGTGTTGAGGTTGTTGTAGTAGTGTTGTGGTGGGTGTGTAGGATGGCTGGAGGAGTGTGTGCTGAGGCAGCGGGTGGCCATGTCCCTGAGTGAAGCGTGTTGGCCTCGACCAACATGTCTGCAAATTCCCCGTATTCTTGTAGAGAATTTGTGGTCTTTCCTAGGAGGTGTAATTGGATATCACTAGGCATGAGGCGGGTATGTCGCATCCGAAGAATGTAGTCAGGGAGGGGGGACCCAGCTGCTGTGTTGAGTTGTTGCATGTGGCGGAGTAATGCCGATGGGCGGCGACCTTCCACCTGCACGTCCTCTAGCGCCCTGTAGTGTTGCATGGGAGTCTTGCCATGTGCTGCGAGGATTGCTGCCTTAATCCCTTCATATCTTGCTCCTGGATTGAGTGAGGAAAGTAGTGGGGTGATGGAGGCGAAAACTTCTGTTGGGAGGGCCCGAATGACTGCCTGGTATTTATCATCATCAGGAATGTTGGACCCTTGCCAAACTGCCTCAGTGTGGGTGAACCAGGTGTGGGTGTCATATGTGAAAGATGGCACAAAAGGGGTGTGACGGGGGGGTTGGGTGGGAGGGGTGTGTGTTAGGGTGATACTGTTGTGTGGGGTGTCTATACTCTGGGCCGGTGCTGAAGGGGGAGCCACGGGGGCAGTGTTGGTTAGCGAGGGGGGGCAAGTGGCCATGGTGAAGTAGTGGTGTGTTGATGTGAGCAGGTAGGGAATGTGGGGACTGAACAGGGGTAGACAATAGAAGGGGACGAAGGTAGGGGGAAGAGGATGTAACACGAAGGCGAAAAAAAATAAAAAATAAAATAAATAAATAATAATAATAAAAAAAGGTAGGATTAGGCGCAGTGGGAGTATGAGTGGATGGAGTATATGGTGGGGAGGTAAGTATTAGTGTTAGGGTTGGAGATGTAGCACTGGTGGGTACGCACACGTGGGGGAAAGCTAGGACTGCACGCCCGTGTTTCACTGGGCGTGGGGTATCGTACAGGCTTCTACCTACAATGTAGCACAACAACGGTCACACTCTCCTATTTCATACGGAGTAACACTATTTTATCACATAGAATATCAATAATCACTGCTGAAAAAAAAATCACACGAGACAATAGGCTGGCACTGGTACATACATTCGAAAATATAAATATGTGGATAACAATATATGGATGGATAATGTGAGGAGAATGGGACGAGAAAATGGGTGAAAAACCAAAGATATAATGGGTTAACACAGCGTGGATGAGTAGTGTGTCGAAAATGGGAGCATGAAGGGAAAAAAATGAAGTGCACAATATGTGGGTGAAATGAGTGGGAAAATTACACACGTGGGGTGAAATGGGTGGGAAAATTACACACGTGGGGTGAAATGGGTGGGAGAATTACACACGTGGGGTGAAATGGGTGGGAAAATTACACACGTGGGGTGAAATGGGTGGGAAAATTACACACGTGGGGTGAAATGGGTGGGAAAATTACACACGTGGGGTGAAATGGGTGGGAAATATGTAACGCTATGGCAGGAGTGGGAGATTACGAAGTAGTCAGGGAGTGTGTACACTAAAAGAAAGAAGGTTTGTGGGGAGGAAATAATGAAATGGTACTTAAGTGCTGAAGAAACGCTGGGATGCACATGGGCGCAGTAGGACGAATAGCTTGTTGCACACGTGTAGAGTTGAAGCTGTAATTGTGTCGGCGGCGTGTAGCACAGACGAGGTGGGTCTAGTAGTTTGTTAGGACAACCACACGTGGTAAGTTGCTCGAGGTGGCGTAGCGTGAATGGCGTGGGACAAGCTGAATCCTTGTCGGAGAACTTTTCCGGGGTCACCAATGTAGTAGATTTCTACCCCTACTATAGGCACAGGGTGAACACAGCTCTCCGGTAACACAGTTACAAGTTTATTCTTGAGCAGGACTCATACATAGGTGGGACTTGGGTACACGTGGGCGAGTGGGTGTAGTGGCAAGGCGAGTTCCTGTAGAGTGTAGGCTGGAACAAGGTAGGAGAGGTGTTGACGGGTAAGAGCGGGAAAGCCAAATGACCGGGGACAGTGACCCGGAGAAAAGGGGTAGCTTGGTGATTAGTGAGGCATGCTGGGAAATACCAAGAGAAACGAAGCGGGAAGCGCAAGGAAAGAAACGGGGAATATAGGACAAAGGAGGAACTCGCCACAATATATATTGGATAAGAAACAGGGTAATTTCTAATCAAACAGGGTAATATTAAGGGCTAACGCAGGGTAATATGGCAAATCGACCTGGCAGCACTGAAGGAAAGTGAGTAAAAGTTATAGTTTGTTGACAAGCAGACAATAATAATATTTTACTGTCTGCCTGTCAACAAACTACATCTTTTTTTTCACTTTTCTCTCTTTTGTAACCACCTCACAAGTAAAGAGCCATACCAGCTTCATGTGTGGCCAACTGTACATTTAAAATAACATTATACATTAATTTTGTTCAGTAGGCTATTAGCTTTCTTTTGCACATTATTAAGCTATTCATTAAAAGTTCGAAAAATAACACATGTTTAACTTGTTTCCATTGCTGCTTTTATTCTTCTTCCCATTCTTATATCCTACTAAATAATGATATACATATAAATTCACCATCATTATGTATTTTCAGGCCCGCGACATCTGCTTATATAAGGGAGCATGTCAGTTGAAGATAAGGTGGTTTTGCCGCCTCTACCACCTCTACACATCAATGTACAGCCAGCCAGTGAGATCCGTGGTCCACCTCACGCATACAAACATGAAACTAATCCTAGAGGAGCTGTCTTCATTGCCAACTATAGACAATTCCACTCGTCCGTCCGTCAAGGTTCAGAAAAGGATGTGCAAAATTTCAAAGATCTGTTTACACAAATGGGATACACAACCGTTGAAGTCCTCATTGATGCCGGTAAAATGGAAACTAAAAGAGCTCTTGAAAGATTCCGGGACCAGAAGATTCTTGAGGAAGTGGACTCTTTAGTTGTGATCTTTATGAGTCACGGTCGCAAAGGAGACGTTTTCTACACCTCCGATGATGAGGAAATGACCTGTGAGGAAGTCATTGAATCATTCAGTAACTCTTTGTGTCCTGCTGTTTGTGGGAAACCCAAACTTTTCATGTTTCAAATGTGCCGAGGCCAAAGGGAACACATTCCAGTTGAGACGAAGAAAGATGACAAGATTATAATGAACCCTTTACAGAGAAGGAAAAAGTGCGAAAGAGAAATATCAGACGTGTTCATTTGTTTTTCATCCATTTCAGGTTTTGTATCTTATAGACAACAACATTATGGCTCTCACTTTGTGCACTACGTATGTAAAATCTTTATGAAACACGCCAAGGACAAAACCCTCGATTCACTCATGAAGCAGGTCAACACAGAGGCACCCATGCCTGTAGCCTGTGAAAAGCGGGAACTGGGAACCACCAAGGACTTTTATTTTAATCCTATTGGAGAAGAACTACAGAAAAACGAGAACCTTAAATCACTCCAACTCACGGGAACTGACTCAAGGGTAGACAACGAGAAGACAAATAAGGAGTGTTGTAGCAGCAGGAGTTGGACAGATGCTCCGCCAAAAATGAATTACCGGTACGACCTGAAGGAAGATGAGGAAACCTACAGTCGACCCTTGGCCACTAAATATCAAGGAACTGCTCTCATCATCAACAACCTTCAACCTAACTGCTCTCAGGATGTGGAGAAATTGGCTGATGTTTTCTCCAGGTTGGGATATCAAATACAAGGACCATTCTCAAACCTTACACGTGATGAGTTACTTCAAAAAGTGTCACATCTTAAAGAACTAACCGAAGAAAGTTCTGTAATTATTGTGTATTATGGAAAGGGATTGGGAGACTATCTTATCACAAGTGACAACAGGGCTGTGGCTTACCAGGAATTATTTTCTACTTTAAATAATGATAACTGTCCTAATTTGTCTGGGAGACCAAAAATCTTCATATTTAACATTTGTTTCTATACAGGAACAGTTGTTGAGGAGGAAGAGTGTGTTGATGACTCAGAATCGGAGTTAGCGACCGATGCAATCCAATATAGAGACGTTCGAGCTGAGCAGGACATATTTATATTGATTGTGGAGGTGGACGGTAATTGTGATGGAGGTTCTTTACTCACAGAGGCCTTGTACCAAGTTCTTCAGTCCAGTGATGGGGCCAGAGAGCTAACACCATTAATGAGAACTGTGTCCCGCAGGTTACACGAGCTTCAGGCAAATGGATACACAACAGAGACCAGAGCTCTTAATTTCCGGAAGAATTTCTATTTTACTTCCTATAAACCCACCGTCACTCCTCCGTCCACACCTGTCTCGCTGTTGGTGCCTGCTGTACTCCAAAGAGCTCATGTCATTCCACAAATATTGAATGTTGTGTTTTCAAACAAGATGAAGACATGTGCTACTGAAGATGCGTATTTAAACAGGTCTACTCCACGTGGATTGGTTCTACTAATATCCTATGACACATACACGAGTGAGAATCTCCCCAACTGTTACTGGAGAAAAGCTGACTCACAGATACTAAGTAGTCTTCTCGAGCAGTGTGGCTACAAAGTGACCTTGTTAAAAAATCTGAGTATGGAAGATCTCTTGGCTGCACTGAAACACTACAAGGAAAGAGAGCAACATGGAATCCTGGACTCAGCGATGGTGGTGTGGCTGGGACTGGCACGTGACACTAACACCATGTACACGAGTGAGGGTCAAACTTTCCCTCTGAATCAACTCTACACCTGCTTCACCAACACCAACTGTCCTGCACTCACGGGGAAACCCAAGTTCATTTTTCTGCACATGACACTTTTGGAAGAGAATTTGAAGGACACCCCGAGCTGCACAGATGAGGACCTAAGAGACACCTTCATCCTTCGCCTCGTATCCAGACTCAAACATACTGGGTCTACTGGCCAGGTGTATGGAACTCACCCATCAGTTGGGTTTATGTCACTGTGTAAGATCCTGGCTAACCGAGCCCAGGACTCCCACCTTGAGAAAATAGTGAGCCTGGCCGAGGAGGAGCTGCTGGCCGGGAACCCAAGCAATAAAGATAAACTTGAGACCTTCACCAGGCAGTACATTGCCTTCTCAAAGAACTTTTACCTCAATCCCAAAAAGGGTCACAAATAGACGTGGATTTAAACAACACATATTAATAACTCTATTATTATAGTATACATGTACTGTTAAATGCGTGATTCTATTGCAAACTGTGACTATTTACAACCAACTTAGTATGAGAGGAAGCTAAACGTGTGATTCCTTAGCAAATTTGAATATTTACAACCGAGAGAGAAATAGATTGAAAAGTTTATTGTTGTAAAAACATACAAAAAAGGAAAAGGCCAGCCTGTATACCAAATGCATTTTCAGATACTCTATGTAAACGTGATAGTCTGTTGTTGAAAATTCTTTGGTCTGATGTTATATCTTTGCCTGAATAAAGTTTCATAAAATATATCTTTAACCTTTCCATTCTGGGCTAGTTTTGATAAACCTACCAGGGGAGCTTGGCTCCCTGCCCTCAGTTCCACCCAAGATCTAGATCTTGGTTCTACCCAAGGCCAAGCTCGAGATAAAAATACAAGAGGTAAATCTCTTGGCCTTGGTTCCACCCACCTTATCCAGGGTTTCTATAAATTCTACTGTATGGCCAAAAACGCTCTACAGTGGGGCCACATTTGGCAATCTTAGTAGACATTGAAAACTTCGCCAAACCTGAAACCGCCAAATATGCATGACAAGCCACAAACTTTGGATGGCAATTAGGTGATAGACTTTGGTCAGCCAGAACTCTGCCTATTTCCTCTATTTAACCCAACAAAAATGCCTCTCCTTCCACTTAATACAATGCAAACTCCATTTAACTAAAAGCAATGGGAGAGAAGGACAGGTGAGGAGAAATGAGGACAAGTGAGGTTTAACTGGGGTGTAGCCTGGAGGACGGATAGTGGAGGGTGGTAAGGATTTTGCCACAAAATGTCTCCTGATAGCATCAAATTATATGTGCCTTTACAGTTTTGAAATTTTGTTTTATAAATTTACATTGATTCGACTATCCTCCATCGAGCGTTTGGATGTGTAGTTCTAATGTTTCCAGGTTAATTAAACATAGACCTTATAGCTAAAATGTGTGACCTTATTCCTGTGGCAAACTGTACGGCCCAAAAATTGTCAAAATTTATGCAAGAAGATGTAAATCACCAAATATGAAGGTTTTACTTTATCAGATAATATGAAGGCTTTACTTTATCAGACAATATGAAGGCTTTACTTTATCAGACAATATGAAGGCTTTACTTTATCAGACAATATGAAGGCTTTACTTTATCAGACAATATGAAGGCTTTACTTTATCAGACAATATGAAGGCTTTACTTTATCAGACAATATGAAGGCTTTACTTTATCAGACAATATGAAGGCTTTACTTTATCAGACAATATGAAGGCTTTACTTTATCAGACAATATGAAGGCTTTACTTTATCAGACAATATGAAGGTTTTACTTTATCAGACAATATGAAGGCTTTACTTTATCAGACAATATGAAGGCTTTACTTTATCAGACAATATGAAGGTTTTACTTTATCAGACAATATGAAGGCTTTACTTTATCAGACAATACACAACCATAACTAACTAATATGGTTTCCTTTCCTAGTGTAAGGAAAAAATTATAAGATAGATGCCAGCAGAGGTAATAAAGTATTCCTTTAAGGCTGGAGTTACAGTAGGTCTGTCTGGTTACACGAGCAGAAACAAATTACGAGATAATACATCTTTTATCAGATACAGTTGGTTCAGTTTCCATTAGGCTCAAACGCCATGTAGAATTTTCTCTAAATTACACCAGTAAGGAAAGGCTACAGAATATTTCGATGACAATATAAAAACAGCAACTGACGTTTTAAAATTCTAGTATAGTTTACGTCAACTTAACACCAGACAATGTAATGGTTACAGGAAAACCTCCCCTGTGTCACGATGAGATAAAAGTCCCGGAGCCAAAAGTTGTGACCTACATATTTGTTCATCAGTGAATGTTTTGTTTATAACCGGTTGGATCCACACATGATAGCCTCACTATAATGGATGTAACTGTACTGTACACAATGCTACCTTAACTAGCTGGACACAATACAATAAACAGTACAGTACTCTACATGTAAATCATTCAAGAGGAGTACCGTACTATATTGTTTGTAAGTTGGAGACTATTATATAGATTGCTATATTCCATGTGACAAGTAGCAAACTATTTCAGTATGGCTAATTAAGTTTGAAATTGATGATCACCTACATGTGGTGATATCAATATTCAGCAAACAACATACAAGCCGCCAAGCAACCCCTTATTTTCTCTTAATTCTAAAAATCATAAGGGACTTCAGAACTAATATAAGAAAGACAATTTTTGTATGCCATTAGAATAAACTATCCGTAATTAATATAACTAGTTTGTTCTGCTGTTCTGCTGATGCACATTTTGGTGATTCAGCAGCCTCCTACTTCAAGATTTGTCAGTTCTTTTCCATCTCTGTAATTCTTAATTGGTTCTTGTTATACTGAAACAGTCATTATATTTTACCATAATTCATAGTACAATATTCCCCAACTTATTTTAAATCATTTATTATAAAGAAGAGGTTCAGTGTATGTACAAATCACTCCTATTATTGTATACCAAAACAACTCAAATAAACAACTACAGTCATTAATATAATGAACTCTCATTTTACACTGGTACTGTATTTTGTGTGTAATGAAACTGTGTACAGAAAACCCTCATTGTACAGTACACTGGTATTATTATGTGTGTGTAATATAGTGTACAATAAGTGTTTACAGTACATACATACATACATACATTACACACTATTTCACATATATAATACCAGTGTAAAATGAGAGTTCACTGTAACACAAACCAACACATATTGGGTCCTATGCAAGAACATTCATCCATTCGACGGCATGGTGTATACGATGGCATGGTGTATACGACGGCATGGTGTATACGATGGCATGGTGTATACGACGGCATGGTGTATACGATGGTATGGCACCTATATCATCATTCCATATATACAAACAATAGAGCCAATGTAAAGTCCACAGCAGAAATTCATGCCGTTCAGCTCGAGTGAGAGTGAAAAGTATGGTTTAATTAAATGGCGAATGATCTTTTTAGTATTAGCCATTTAATTAAACCCTAATTGTCATCTCTCATACAGTGTTACCAGATCACCAGAATTCCTGCTGCCGACTTTACCAATACCACACCATTGTATACGGGAATTGGGTAATACTTCAGTGCTTTCAATCATGATCCTATTATTATTATTATTATCCCATTAAGGTGGTAATTCACTTTGGTTACATTGGAGTGCCTTGATTCCTCCAAAGTATATATGCCAGGAAACAACAGGACCAGCAGAGGAAAAATAATGGTGTTTGTTCTGTTGTTGCTTGGAATGGTTTGGAGGATTCAGTTGCTCCAGATTTACCAACAACGAATTTCCTCCTTAATAATTGGGGAAATAAAAAAAATAATGCACTTTTGGTACAGCTCCGGACAAAACTCTCTCTCTCTCTCTCGTTTGTGTGTGTGTTATCAGTGGGAGGTCCTGTTGTGTGTGTATGTATGTATGTATGATAGTATACTTAGAGCCAGTTCTTTTGTCCGGAGCTGTACATACATTGGAGTGCCTTAATTCCTCCAAAGTATGCCAGGTTAACAAACAGAACCAAGTTAACATAAATAATGGTGTCCTGTTTGTTGTCTGGTATACAGTAGTTTGGAGGAATCATGGTGCTCCAATGTACAGTTGCCCCAAAAAAGGTATTGTGACAAATCTTGATGGAACTTTAACCCTAGTAATATCCACAACTATTTGTATGGACTATAAGCATGTATAACAGTAGGAAATATACATATGCTTCTGTAATACATACTTATAATCCCTACAAACAACTATGGACATCAATATATTTAATGTTGTATCAATAGTTGTCACAATACCTTTTTGGGCAATTGTACCAAAATTGTATTATTCCCTTAATCAGTGAAAATAATTACTCATTGATCCCCTGTACTGAATGGCTTCAATACATTTAGGTTGGGTTAGGTTAGGTCGGGTTGGAATAGTTCAGGTTAGGTTAGGTTGGGTTGGGTTAGGTTGGGTTGGGTTAGGTTGGGTTGGGTTGGGTTGGGTTGGGTTGGGTTGGGTTAGTGGGTTGTAATAGTTCAGGTTAGGTTAGGTTAGGTTTAAATAGGTTTAGATAGGTTGGATAGGTTAGGTTAGGTTAGGTCAGGTCAGGTCAGGTCGGGTCAGGTCAGGTTAAGATAGGGTTGGTTAGTGTTGACTATTTTCCTCTGCTACAGTCCTAGTGATCCCAACAATCCCTTCTTATTAGCATCATCAAATTTCTTCATACTAAACACAATACTGGCAATGACTTGTTCTGCTGTCTTGTTCTGACCAAAGTAATCCACAAAGTCACCTTCAGGGTTAACAAGGTACAGGATAATGGTGTGATCAACCTGAAAAAAAAAATAAAAAAAAATTAATACATATACTGTATATACCAAACATTTACATTTACAAATTACATGTATACATATACTGTACATATAAATATTAAT
Organism: Petrolisthes manimaculis; assembly: GCA_034508575.1. Lineage (NCBI taxonomy): Eukaryota > Metazoa > Arthropoda > Malacostraca > Decapoda > Porcellanidae > Petrolisthes > Petrolisthes manimaculis. The sequence goes on along the minus strand of JAWZYT010000143.1, from coordinate 350,024 downwards.
AATACATTGTAAATATTAATATAACATAATAAATATAAACTGTAATAAAACATAATAATTATACTGTATATAAATATAACATTATAATTAAAACAAAAAAAATTGATTATACAATTGTGTATATAATCATAACATTATAAATATTAAATACAGTAAAACATTATATCATATCAAACTATAATCATACAACAACAACACCTTACATCAACTCAACCCCCTCAATTATTATTATTATTATGAGGTGGTGCAAAATCATACATACACATGTTGTTCTTTATTACCAAGATATTTACTACACACACACACAAACCATCACTCTCTTTCTCTCTCTCTCTCCTCCCAAACACACACACACACCCACACTCTCCCTCTCTCTCTCTCTTTCACCCCAAACACACACAAACTATCACACTCTCCCCCCCCTCTCTCTCTCTTTCACCCCAAATACACACACACACACATACACACACTCTCCCCCCCCTCTCTCTCTCTTTCACCCCAAACAAACACACACACACAGACACACATACTCTCCCTCTCTCTCTCTCATTCACCTCAAAAACACACAAACACCCCCACTCACAATATAGTCATCATCCTGGTCTCTGGGTCCGGCACTGAAGTAGACTCTATATGCTCTGCAGGCCTGTGCTATGGCTTCCTCTGATCCGGTGAGACCAAGGAGACGAGGATGGAACTCAGCACAGTACTGTTTGATGGCTGCCTGACTGTCTCTCTTGGGGTCAACAGTGATGAAGAGCGGCTGCATTCTCTGACCACTCTCTAGTTTTTCTGTCGAGTATTATTATTATTATTGTTATTATTATTATACATACAGACACAGACATATAGGGACATACAGCCCCTCCTTTATTTTAATTTGTGTTTTCACTGTGACCAGAGTATAGCAGGGGTGTGTGTGTGTATGTGTGGGGCAGGAGGCCATTCTAACCATGGGACAACAATAACAACAATAACAACTTATCTTACCAATATCATCGACCACTTTAGCCATCTTCTCCAGTTCATCGGGACACACGTCTGGACAATGTGTGAAGCCAAAGTAGAGAAGGACCCATTGTCCCATAAAGTCTTCACTGGTGCGAGGTGTACCGTTGTGATCAATCAGTTCAAAACGACCACCAATGCTGGCTTTACCCAGCGCTCTCTTCCTCTCTCTTGCCTGGGCTGTGTGTGTGTGTGTAAGGAGGTATAGTTAATACAGTAATAATAATAACACTCAAATATGTGTGTACATCAAGCAAGTCAATTTGATTCTATTCACAAAGAATCATTTGACTCAAGTCATTCCTAATCAGGACCATTACCACTGGCTGAGTCACAGTCAACAGGCAATACTGTATACACAATAAATACATCCATATATTTTCTGTATTTTGTGTTACTCTCGTGCATGAGGTTTTCAACCTAGGTACGTACAGTTGGACACATGAATGGTTGGTACAGCCCAAGTGAAAGATGGTCAAGTTCCTTAATTAGTGTCAAATAGGAGACATCAGGGGCAGAAGTCAGTATTGAGGATGGTGTGTGTGTGTGTGTGTGTGTGTGTTCCTTAATTAGTGCCAAATAGGAGACATCAGGGGCGGAAGTCAGTATTGAGGATGGTAATAAAAAGTAAGTAGCCTACCTGATAATAGACACACAATGGTTACTCAAATGGGACAAGTATCTTTCACCACCTGGGCTGTACCACCCATTCATGTGTCCAACTGTACTTCTAAGTTTGGGTGAGAGTCGGGTTGGAAGGGTGAATGACTGTCTGCTTAGTAATCCTTTTCATAGAAATATTACTATCTGTTATTAATACTATTCAGGAAGAGTTAATTACGGTAACCTTCACAATAATTCCAGTACCCTACTGTACTTGTGATCTCTTTGAGGAAAAATATTTAGTCAGGTTCTGGTGTATAATATGCAAGTCAAATCCAAATGTCACAGAGGAGGACATTACCTCTCTGTTATTTTTTCCATCACCATGTTCGTGTAAATGTTGGTTTTCCAGCTTAATTGTCATGAAGTTGAAACTAATATTTTTACTGAATGTAGACACAGACCTTTGATGTGCCTTAGTTAATACTACTACTTGGCTGTCTAGGCTATTATAGTTGATTAAGGGGGTGTGGGAATAGGGGGACAGACTTGGGGGGGATTGTGGGGGTGCAGGAGTAGGGGGACAGGCTTGTTTTTTTTTAGTGTTGCAGGAATATGGGGACAGGCTTTCAACCCACCCTAAGCCTGTCCCCCTATCCCGCACCCCCCAAAACTCCCCCTGACCCCTCCCAAGCCTGTCCCCTACTCCCGCACCCCATTAATTCCTTTGCAGTTGATATGACAACAAAGTACAGTAGTGTTTGTTTTAGCAACTCAATACCTTAACCTTAAAATGAGTGCAACACAACCACAGGCAAACAATGGTGAAAGTTTTCATTAATTTTCTATAGAAATGTTCATAGTTTATAATACTGTATGTATATCATTTATATTGGTTATGTAGTTACTCCTTCACTTCACAATATACAGTACACAACTTTTTCACTTATCACAAAGGAAAGGGGATATTCAATACTGTATATGGTTAACACAATTGGGTAGGCCTACTCTTCCTCTCCCTGTGTGTGTGTGTGTGTGTGTGTGTGTGTGTGTGTGTGTGTGTGTGTGTGTGTGTGTGTGTGTGTGTGTGTGTGTGTGTGTGTGTGTGTGTGTGTGTGTGTGTGTGTGTGTGTGTGTGTGTGTGTGTGTGTGTGTGTGTGTGTGTGTGTGTGTGTGTGTGTGTGTGTGTGTGTGTGTGGTACAGTTACAGTTACAGATAATACTCAAATACAGTCACGGTTAATAATATTAATCAAATATATTCACGGTGGATAGCTCTCCTTAGGATGGTAGACAAGAATATCCATGGTGGTGGTGGTGGTGATGGTGGTGGTGGTGTGGTACCGATACAATAACTCCATACACACAAACAGTACAGAGCCATCGTACTGGTACAGTCACGGTCAATAGTCCTGCAGCACCACCCAATGAGATGGCTTCGAAAAATTATCCAAAACTATAGCTGTTGGTGTGTGCAATATTGATTTATAAGATTCCCTCAAATGCCTCACTTTTATTTACCAGGTTGCAAGCAAGACTTTTGACCGTGACTGTACTATCACTGACTCACCAGCTTCCTTCTCCTTCCTAACATACAACATGAAGGCCAGTAGTGACGCCCCAATGACGCCCGTAATGGCCAGTGACTTCCATGTGACGGGTCCCTTCCCACCCGTTGGTCTCTTCTTCTGAGGGGGTTGACTCTTGGGAACCTCACTACAAAATGTCCTTAGGGGTGAGAGTAGCAGCAGTTGATGTGGTGTTGGTGTTGGTGGGGACTGTGGAAGGGATAAAGTTTTGTATAATAATGTACAATAGGCCTTCAATATATGATGATTATAATGATGAGTGTCTTTATATACCTGCGTCACCCTCACTGTCCGTCAGTGTCTAACAGGCAGGCAAGTAGGAATGATGTACTTTCAGCCAGTGTTATTTTTTCTGGGTATTTCACAGTTATTCTTGTTCTAAAATACTCAAAGGTAGTGTACAGTATTTCCTTATGTTTAATAATGAATAGTAATAGTTGTTGAACACTCAAAATTTAGTCCAAAATCAGCTAAACTTTTGATATAAAAAAGCTGTCACTGATGCATATTATCAGAGGGACAAAAACGATAGCCGTCTCGGATGACACAAGGCACGGCTGAACAGTCTAACGGATTACCAATTCTAACGCCCTTAACGTTATTAAAATTAACGTAGGGGTGGTAACGAAACTTTATTTGCCGTCTGTATCCTACCTGTACAACAACTCCATAGACAAACAACAGACTCATCATTGTAGGCACCAAAAATTGACGTTTTTAAATACGGTTTATTACCGTAATGTACAGTTGTCAAAAAAGGAATTGTGACAACTATTGATACAACATTAAATATATTAATGTACATAGTGTTTGTAAGGATTATAAGTATGTATTACAGAAGGATATGTATATTTCCTTCTGTTATACATGCTTATAGTCCATACAAATAGATGTGGATATTACTAGGGTTAAAGTTCTATCAAGATTTGTCACAATACCTTTTGCCCCGGTCACTTTATGACAGTTTACACCGGTTATTTCCTGGTACGTGTAGTTTGCCCAGGTTAGGCTCCGGTAGTCTATCCAGGTTAGGTCCCAGTAGTCTGATGTGGTCTAGGTTAGGTTAGGTTAGGTTAGGTTAGGTTAGGTTAGGTTAGGTTAGGTTAGGTTAGGTTAGGTTAGGTTAGGTTAGGTTAGGTCAGGTCAGGTCAGGTCAGGCTAACTTCAAAATGCCCCATTTGGAAATGGTGCATTTGTGGAGGAAATGCCATACAAGAAAATAGTCTTAGAATGTTCTAAAGTAGTGGGTAATGAAGGTAGAAAAATCATATGTAATAACGATAATTCATTCAATAATTCACCAATAATAATCGTAATATAACAAAAATAATAATAATAGTAATAATAATGATAATAATAATAATAATAATAATAATAATAATAATAATAATAATAATAATAATAACACATTAATATTTACCTGTAATAATAGTGGAATAATACATCTTTTATCCAACTTGGTAGTAAGTCTTGTTCTCACTAGGTAGGATATTAATGTAGTCATGATAACTAATATTTTATGTAATTACTGTATTTTCTATAATTACTGTATTTCTGTAATTACTTATTTTCTGTATTTCTGTAATTACTGTATTTTCTGTAATTATTGTATTTTCTGTATTTCTGTAATTACTATATTTTCTGTATTTCTGTAATTACTGTATTTTCTGTAATTACTGTATTTTCTGTATTTCTGTAATTACTGTTTACAATTCCTACAAACAAGAGATGGTTAGGGGGGTGCAGGAATAGGGGGACAGGCTTGGGGGGTGCGGGAATTGGGAGACAGGCTTGGGGGGGGGACTGGGGGTGTGAGAATAGGTGGACAGACTTGGGGGGGGGGACTGGGGGGTGCTGGAATAGGGGGACAGGCTTGGGGCGGATAGAAAGCCTGTCCCACTATTCCAGCACCCCCCTAATCCCCCCCTCCAAGCCTGTCCCCCTATTACCACACCCCCTTAATTAAATAATAATATTGTCCCAACGTACACTAACAGCATTAAACATACTCAATGGTAACACACACACACATACAGACATACACAAACACATACACACATACACAAACACATACACACATACACAAACACATACACACACAACTGGATGATGTAACCACAACTAAAAGTCTAAAACAGTATTAAACACACTCAATATTGATACACACACACACACACACACACATACACACATAAATACATACATACATACATAACAACTACAATAATGATGTAACCACAATTAAAACACTAACGTTATGTTCATGTAATATCTCTGTTTTCTTAATTCACAATACCGTGTTTCCAGTTCAAAAATTAACTTTATAACACTTGACACAATTAACATCAACAGTTCATCTATTGATATCATATAGTTCATTAACTTTACTATATTAATTAATACATTACAAGGCCCGGCTTGTAGTTTATTATAATTCAGTGATGTAACATTCAACCTTCACTTTGTTTACAAGTTTTACATTCCAGGTTACGTTAATAAAAAATAGTATTAATTTTATTAGGTTTGCTGTTATGTAATAAAATTCTATATATCGGTAAGATGAGATAGAAGAGAAATACATAATACATCATATATTATTAATTATAAGAATTGGTATTACACATGTTACTTTGTTAATTAAAAAAACATCCGTGGTAGATACGATGGTGTGATACTGTAAGATGACTCTGTTTTTAGTCTATGGAGCCATCGTACCGGTACCACACCATCGTATGAACCACAAATGTTCTTATTAAATATGATGATCCGTTGACAAAAAATCATCATCAAACGATTCAACGACGACGACGACATTGTTATTGTTTGTTAGACGTTGGTTAATTTTCTCATTCATCACTGATTACCAATATTTGTTAACTATATATTGTTGGCCACACACAACATTTTGAATATATAAACAAGGTGAGAAAAGAACAAATATTCCAGCTTCATTATGAACTATATAAAACTCACCTTGATTTAACAATTAGTGGAAACATTCATTATTTTATAAGTTGGCAGGGACTCCATGAAACGTATATATTGGTGACCATTTTATAACCCTTGTTATATATAAAGTTACTCACATTGTGTTAAAAAAACAATGTAAAATGGGTATTATTACAGAATAACTGTGTTTCTGGTTAGGCTTGAGCAGTGTTACCACATTAGGTTACTGTAGGTCCTGGAAACTTACCCCAGTCACTTTATGATAGTTTACACTGGTTATACCCGGTAGTTTGTCCAGGTTAGGTCCCGGTAGTTTGTCCTGGTTAGGTCCCGGTAGTCTGCTGTGGTCTGGGTTAGGTCTGGTCAGACTAGTTTCCAAATTATGTTTGTAAAACTGGGACATCTCAGAGACAAACACCATAGATGAAAAGTGTGTTAGAATGGTTCAAAATAGTGGGTAATGATACTATAATATACAATATAGTGAACCCAGTTTTTCTGTAAATTTACCAAAAAATGTAATTTTGTGATATTGAGGGCCTCCTGTAAATTAGTTTTAAGTTAAAATTTGTGTCAGTACTGTAATGAGTCTGGGGCTACAGGTACAGTAGGATAACCCTGTAATATTTAATTCATTAACAACATATTTTTTTTCCCCAAGGAAGTGTGACAAAACACCAACACCAACAAGATGGGTAAGGCAGAGAAAGGAACTCCCAAAGATCTGGCCAATCGTATGAAGGCCAAAGGTCTCCAGAAGCTGCGGTGGTATTGCCAGATGTGTGAGAAACAATGTCGGGATGAGAACGGCTTCAAGTGTCACACCATGAGTGAGAGCCATCAACGCCAACTCTTACTCTTTGCCGAGGATCCGGACAAGTTCCTAGACAGCTTTTCAGAGGAGTTTTTAGAAGGATACTTGAGTCTGTTAAAGCGACGGTTTGGTACAAAGCGCGTCCATGCCAATAATGTGTACCAGGAATACATACAGGACCGTGATCATATACATATGAATGCTACACAATGGGAAACATTGACTGACTTTGTCAAGTGGCTGGGACGTGAAGGCAAGTGTGTAGTAGATGAGACTGAGAAGGGTTGGTATGTGGCTTACATTGACCGTGATCCAGAAACACTTAGACGACAGGAACAGATGAAGAAAAAAGAAAAGTTTGAAAAGGACGAGGAGGATAGGATGCAGGAATTCATTAATAAGCAGATTGAACTGGGCCTGTCTAAATCTGGCAGTAAGGAGGAAGCTAAATACACCGAACTCCAGAGAGACGAAGGAGAGACTGTTGCCATCAACCTCAAGATGGGAGGAAATAAACAGGCATCAAAGAAGGTGGAAAATACAACCAATATATTGAAACTCACCTCCGCCTCCACTAGCAAAGCCAAGCCAGAAGACAACAAGGAAGACAAGAGAAAGAAAGAGGAGAAAAAGCGTTCAGCCCTGGCACAAATCATGGAAGAAGAAATGCGCGGAAAGAAACACAAACTGGAAATGCAAGTGAAAAATAATGGCAATGAGGCAATAGTGGGGGGCAATGTAAAGTCCCCATGGCTGGAGAAAAACATTGTGGTGAAAGTTATCACCAAAGACTTGGGCTCCAAGTTCTACAAACAGAAAGGTGTGGTACGTGACATAGTGGACCGGTACATAGCAGTAGTAAAGCTGTTAGACTGTGGCACCAAGATGAAGTTAGATCAGGAACACTTGGAAACTGTCATACCAGCAACTAAAAGGAAGGTGTTGATACTGGCTGGTAAACATCGGGGTAATGTAGCATTACTTAAGAGTATACAGGAAGATCAATTCAGTGCTACCTTGGAATTTGAAGATGGTCACATTATTACAAACATACCTTATGAACATTTCAGTAAGCTCAATGTCACTTGATGTGGTGAGCATTTTGTTTGTTTGTTTGTGTGTGTGTGTGTGTGTGTGTGTGTGTGTGTGTGTGTGTATGTTGGAAACTCTTTTATAATATTATTATTCATCCCAGAAGTACAATTGTGAATTTTAAGGGATAGTACATGTACAGTGTTGGTAAATCTGGAGTAACTAATGTCTCCAAACTTTTCCAAGCAACAACAGACCACCTTTATTTTACTTCATCTGGTCCTGATTCACACATACAGTACTATCTCCCATGTAAACAAATGGTAATGTTCACACTACAGTACAGTACACTCATGTCATGTCAAACTATCTTCCATGTAAATAAAATGGTCATGTCATGTCAAAATATCTCCCATGTAAACAAATGGTCACATTCACACTACACTGTCACATCAAATCCCGGCTGACATTATTACAGGTACAGTACATGTAAATAAATGTTGATGTGATGTGATGGTATGTAGTGTGAATCAGCCTAAATCTATTGTTTATGTTAAGGGGGTGCAGGAATAAGGGACAAACTTGGGTGTGTGTGTGGGAGTAGGGGACAAGCTTGGGGTGTAGGAGTAGGGGGACTGGCTTGAGGGGGGGGTTAGGGGGATGCGGGAATAGGGGACAGGTTTTCTACCCACCCCAAGCCTGTCCCCCTACTCCAGCCAGCACCCCCCAGACCCCCTGCACCCCTCTAACCCCCCCCCCCCACCCCAAGTCTGTCCCCCTACTAAAGCCAGCACCCCCCAGACCCCTCTAACCACCCACCCCCAAGACTGTCCCCTATTCCCACACCCCTTTAATTACTAATGCTGTGTAATGTGTTGTGTCAAAGTTTGTCATGTGTTGGTGAAGTTGATGCTGTGCCTTATTAAAACTGGTGTACACATTTTAGTACAGTACAGTATGTCCTATGTCTCTGGCACACTCTCAGTACATGTACAGTTGACCTCAGGAACTGGTACAGAGAGCATTGGTTACAAAGGATCTGTCTATATTCTGTACATAATATAGTGTGTACCGGTAGGCATTGTTCTATTGACTCACTGATTCAAATACTGTATTACCAAGTAAAGTAATATTAATAGTTAGAAAAGTTTGGTGTAAGGAAATTAAAATACTAAATTTGGTGTTAGGAAATGAATGTACAGTACTGGACAAAATTTTGTGGTTGTTACAAACCTTGATGTGTGACAGTGCTGTATACAAATTCCTGAGGCCAACTGTACACAGATAGACTATATATTATAAGGTGTAGAGAGATAATAATATGGATGTATATATTTCAACAGATTCAGGTGTATAGGTTTCATGTTAAGGGGGTGTGGGAGTAGGGGACAGGCTTTGGGGGTTTTGGGGGGTGCAGGAGTAAGGAGACAGGCTTGGGGGGTTATGAGTGGGTGCGGGAATATGGGACAGGCTTTCTACCACCCCACCCCACCCCAAGCCTGTCCCCCTACCCCCCAAAACCCCCCCCAAGCCTGTCCCCTATTCCCACCCCCCCTTAAGGGCAAACTCACCCCGGGAGTTAACTAAATTAACAGAATAAAAAGTATTTGGTCTTTCGACTTGAAACTTTCTGAATACAATACAGTATATTTAAAACCGAATTACCACATTGTGTTAGCAAGAGAATGAAGTCATGCACATTTAAAATGTCGATACAGTACTCTAGCATAATAAAATTTTTGTAACATTCTATTGTTTTTAATTTCCCATGCATTGTAAAAAATAGCGATTGCAAGATGTACAGTACGTCGGGAGTGACTTGCTCTGATTCACAATTTTCTTTATTTTCCCCGTGACATCATCAATTTTCCCTTTATAAAAAAAAAGAGAAATGTTTGCATAAACCTACCAATAAACAGAGTGAGTTTCAAGTAAATCCAGTTGGAAATAGATTTTCTATGAATATTTAACTTAAAAAATACTTATATATAAATACATGTATACTGTATATGTGTATATAAATAATAAAACTAATGATGATAATAACAAAATTACTCTTCAATAAAACTTTAATTCCCCATACTAACACCGTCCCCAAGTCCATACATACTTCAAGTGACACACACGTGGCAACTGATGGAGCCTTTCACCAGATTACATGTACAGCCACAATCCAATATCCACCAACACTTTCCTTGCATCGTAATAAATATCTTGGTAATAAAGAACAACACGTGTATGTATGATTTCACACCACCTCATAATAATAATAATAATAATAATAATAATTGATGGGGTTGAGTTGACGTAAGGTGTTGTTGTTGTATGATTATATTTTGATATGATACTGGTTAATTTGTACCATGGAAGGAAGGAAAGTGTGGGTGGATATTTGATTGTGGCGATACTTGGACCCACAAATATTCCCGTATGAAGACAATAATTATGAAGTTAACATTCTCTGGATTCAGTTCATACACAATATTCTGTAGTAAGTACTGTTTAATGTGTAAAAAATTCTTCAGACAAATATTTAAGGTCATGGTACTTCAAACTTACTAATAAATGTACATACATTCCCTACACAATACAATATTTTCACACTTGACTTTAATTTATTTTCACTTATAGTAACAGAGAACAGAGAAGAAATGACATAAATGACTGTATATATGAAAAGGACAAATATTCTTCATTTACTTCTATGTTATTTTTCCATCAATAATTCTCCATTTTAACTGTAAACTACTTTTTAGTCAATGCAAAAAAAAAAAACTATCATAGGTTGTCTTAATCTGTGGGTAAAACTTAAGGAAAAATTTTCATGTTGGCAAATTATGAGGCAAAAGATTCCTCTTAAAGGACCCTGTGATCATGTATGAGAATTGGAGACTTCTGATTCCTCCTGACTATACCACAAAACAAACAAGCTCCTTCCATATACTGTAGGTGTGTGTGTGTGTACGTTTCGTGGTAATATTTGAAGGACTCGTTTACCTCCAATTCTCTGACATCACACACGCACACACACACACACACACAGGTTCCCTCAAGAGTTTGCATCCCGAGTGACGATCCAGGGAAAGTTAATGGAACGATGTCACCGCTGAACCTAAATTTCTACAGTACCCAACTACAGTACAGTACAGTACAGTACATGCAGTTAGTACAGTACAGTACATGCCTAACTACCTACGACTACCTTACTTCATTCTTAACGTAAAAATACAATGGTTAATCCTGCACTTACACATAATTCTCATACAAATAACTTGGTGAATGACAAAGGGGTCATTAAGTGATTGGTGCATTATCATTACAAAGGCATCAATTATTTTATCATCGTCCTTAGCGTATTTTCACTTTCTCTAACCTCCAACACAAAACAAACACTTGATATTTACAGAAAGTTCATTTCAAACTAAGCACATTATTATTGTAGTTTATAAAGAACAATTAATGGGAGGTGGAAGGTGAGACAGGCAACATGTAATAAGGAAGGCCACTGCAGTCTGCTGTTGTACACTTGTGATACGTAATCCCTGACCAGAGACAAACGGCAGGCACCACACACACACACACACACACACACACACACACACACACTCACACTCACACACACACACACACACACACACACACACACACACACACACACACCCTGCATTGGAACTCGGCCTCTATAGGTGTACTGGGTGGGGGGAAATGAACAATACCAGGCAATTTGAAGCTTTCTGCTGCTCACACTCTGGTCAGAAATTACAGTTAACTCTCATTTTACACTTGTATATTTTGTGTGTAATGAAACTGTGTACAGAAAACCCTCATTGTACAGTACACTGGTATTATTATGTGTGTGTAATATAGTGTACAATAAGTGTTTACAGTACATACATACATACAATACACACACACTATTTCACATACGTACATACACACACACTATTTCACATACCAGTGTAAAATGAGAATTGAGTGTATGTATGACGAGTGTAGCAGAACAACAGTACAATAGGCTACTCACAAACTGACCTACTGTACCCTAATTTGATACACCTTTCCCTTCTCCTCACATCATATCATACTCATCATCACCATCATCATCACATCATACTGTACTCATCAACATCATCATCACATCATACTGTACTCATCAACATCATTATCACTATCTCTTGGGGTCGATTGCACAGTGGTTGGTATTGGTTTGTAAGCATGCAAACAAAAGAATGTTAGCCGTGTAAATGATTTCTGGGTGAATTATTTAATGAATTTGGTGAATAAACAATGCAGTGATCATTATTATTATTATCTAACTGTTTGTTAGATTTGGTGAATGTAGATACAGTACTCAGCTTTTGGAAAATAATGAAGCCTTACAAGTGTGGTTGGTTGGGAGGCTAACAAACCAATACCACTGTGGAATCAACCCTAAATAATGAAGCCTTATAAGTGTGGTTGATTGGTTGGTTGGTTGGTTGGGAAGTTAACAAACCAATACCACTGTGGAATCAACTTTTATCAATCCTGTTTCCTTCTCTGTTCCTGTTTCCCAGCAGTTCTCTCATTGCTGTCCTTCCTATTTGAATATCTGATTATTTACTCCCTTCACTTCTGTAGTTACGGTACATTAACAATAACATGTTTACCCCTTGCACTAAACTCACTACTTTTACAAAACAGTGATTAATTAAAATAGGATACCGTACAGAATAGTTCACACAGAAAAGATTTACAGTATTCACAACTGCCATTCCTTCACTAACTAGTTGTTGTTACATCATAGACGTGTGTATCTATACTCACTACAAAACACATTATTTATATAAAAGTTTGAAAAATGACACATATAATTATACTGTCCACATATATACGGCCCAACAGCACACAACACACACACACACACACATGTATAAACCCTTCATTTATATACACAGAAAATGTAGTCAGAAAGATGTAGTGTTAGTTGTGAGTGTGGAGCAGAAGTCAGTATTGAGGATAGTGTGTGTGTGTGTGTGTGTGTGTGTGTGTGTGTGTGTGTGTTTGTATGTGTGTTTGTTTGTGTGTGTGTGTGTGTGTGTGTGTGTGTGTGTGTGTGTGTGTGTGTGTGTGTGTGTGTGTGTGTGTTACTATTCCGTAACTGGCTTACATGCATCATAATCATTGAGGGAGTGTGGGAATAGGGGGACAGACTTGGGGGGGGAACTGGGGGGTGCAGGAGTAGGGGACAGGCTTGGGGGCTATGGGAGTAGGGGGACAGGCTTGGGGGGGGGTATAGAGGGGTGCAGGAGTAGGGGACAGGCTTGGGGGCTATGGGAGTAGGGGGACAGGCTTTGGGGGGGGTATAGAGGGGTGCAGGAGTAGGGGGCTATGGGAGTAGGGGGACAGGCTTTGGGGGGGGGTATAGGGGGGTGTAGGGGATAGGCTTGGGGGCTATGGGAGTAATGGGACAGGCTTTGGGGGGAGGGGTATAGGGGGGTGCAGGAGAATTAAGCAATGAAGATCCATGGGAGTACAATACAGTATACCAATCTTAGCCCAAACAACAAACAAGAAAGAAGTTGATGAATTTGCACTAATAATAATATGGCTACTCACTCATGTCTTATTCCCACACATTGTAAACAAGAGAGTAGAGAATCACAACATTGTCACAACACCTACTCCTTCCATTGTTATTTGTCTGGCTCGCTCCTTTACGCACCACCTCTCTTCATTCTCTGTGATAGTTTTTTTCTTGTTTCTGCTCTCATTCAGATTCTAATTTTCTTGTTTCTGCTCTCAATCAGATTCTAATTTTCTTGTTTCTGCTCTCATTCAGATTCTAATTTTCTCTACCTTCCGTCCTCCTTTGCTTTTTTTCCAATCTCAAACAAGTTGTCATACAGGGATTAAACACATCTCCTATTATACCAAGAATTGTATATTGTAGGTCTATTATATTATATCACTCATCAGGCTGTAACTGTAAGAAAGTAAGAAAGGAAATGACAACAACTTCATTAATCAACATCAAAAATAATTATCCTGGTTTGTACTACTGGAGTTGTAATTTAGTTGAATCATTTCTTCCCATCATTACAATTATACATGATGTGTTGATAAATGTAAAAAAGTTACATGTGTATGCCTCAGTTAAAGGCTTACCATAATGTACAGTTGTGGTCGATAATAATCATCCACATATGGGTATCTCAAACAATTTACTGTCTAATGTTTTCACATTCACATTATGATGTTATTGTTTAAAGTACTGTAGTGTGTAGCTGCTTGTATCAAATTAAAAGATGGTAGTTAACCTATTTATTGGAAAGTTTATCATCTAAGGAACAGAGGGAAGCTGTCAAACTCTTACGTGAGTTGCCTCTATATGGATGATTATATTTGACTGTGACTGTAGAACCTTTCTCACACTTATATTTATTGCTGTACAGTTGTCCTTACACATCAGTCATCACCTGTATTCTGGAACCCTGACTACTAACATACATATACATATATCATATACTGTATACTGTACATATAATATCTGGAATATTATAGTACAGTATTACTGTATGTGTCATGTAATAAATACAATTGTCCATAAATATGACACTTTTTACTTCTTGTACACACTTACTGGTCAATAGTGTGTAAGTAAGAACAAGTCAACACCACACACTACACTCACAATCCAATACTTGTATCCAGTATAATCCTGCCAACACTGACATATGTGTTGGAGACCTGGACATGGAGTAGGGCTCATCAGTCAAGAATAGGTGCTGTGGAAATGAGTTACTTGAGAGGTGCATGTGGACTGACAAGGTGGGATGGAGAAAGTAATGAGAGTGTGTATAAGAGATGTGGTATGAGTGAGAAGGCAATTGGTATTGAGTGTGGAGTGGTTGAGAGAGTGAAGCGTAATACTCTGAGGTGGTTTGGACATGTAGAGAGAATGTAAGGTGAGGAGTTTGTAAAGAAGGTGTATGGAAGTGAAGTTGAGGGATGTGGTGTGAGAGGCAGACCACCGGATAGATGGCAGAAATGCAAAAGCTATTGAAATAAAGATGAAGCATAATGATAATAATAAGTGGAACAATCTCAACACAATGAACTTTCATATTACACTGGTATTTTGTGTGTAATGAAATTGTACAGAAAACTCTCATTGTACAGTACACTGGTATTATGTGTGTATAATGTAGTGTACAACAAGTGTTTACAGTACATACATTCATTACACACTCTCTACTTCACATACATAATCTCAGTATGAAATGAAACTTTACTGTTATACCGTTACAACCATGGTATAAGAACTAGAGAGTTTTTATACCATGGTTACAACAGTGTGTTCATAATGAGAATGAGCTGCATCACAATGGAGGTGGCAGACCAACATTCAGTTATTACAAGGTTGGTATTCTGTTTTACTTTATCATTGTGTGTGTGTATGTGTGTGTCAGAGAAAGAGTATTAATACATTAAATACTGTACATCCATTTCACTATTGACATTGTCTGTGGCCACATCATCATTGAATTAAGTGTAACTTTAAACTTTTCAGACATCCCTTCACACCATATAACATTTTGCCCATGTTATTCTCTGTGAATATTACCCATCCTCCACAAGGCTTGAATAAAAATGGTTGTAGGATCTGGTTACTTTCTTGTGGATTTGACTATATTTGTCCACATGGATTAAAAATCCATGTGAGGTGTACTGCAGCCAGAGGCTCTTTTTCCTGCTGTATGGAGTACCAGCACACGGGGGTGTACAGTATTATGCCTTTGTATACAGAAGTGTAAACTCACTCTCCCTTATGGTCCTTTCAGGGCTGGTCTCATGGAAGGTACAGCCCCACTTGTAGCTCTTGTGGTAATGTTGCTTCAGTTACCCAGGCATACAGGGCCAGCCCCTACTTCATTAAAAATGTTTTTTCACTGTGACCAGAGTGTACCTGGGGTTTGTGGGGCAGGAGGCCATTCTGCCCCCGGGAGAACAACAACAACAATGTAACATGGATATTAAGGATAATATTATACTTACAGTAAATGCATACACCTCTCTCTTGATTTTGGAGTGAGATATATTCTCAATTGTTAATTGAAGCATTGCATTGTGAGACTTAAATAACATGGAGTTATTGAGATGTACTTGAATCTACCAAACCCTACACACACACACACATAAACACTTACTGTATTTACATAAGGAAATCCCCTGTAAAGAAAATCAAAAGGAATGAAATAAAAAGAAATAGTTACTGTACTTTCATAATATTGATGAGTTTATAAATTACTGCCCGGCCCCTTCCTTAGACTGGAGGACAACACGGCCTTAAACCTTAATATACATCACCTAAATGAACACAAACAAGTAAAAAAGATGCCATCACTGGGAAAGGCCCATAATTATCTGAAATGTTTGCTTGGCTCGGGTGGCAATGTCGATAAGAACAGTGTTGGTAGCCAAGTATTGTATTGTATTCACCTTGTGATCACAGTATGGTAAAAATAAGTTTAGGCAAACAATTATGAAAAATGGGCATGACTAATCAATTATAAAGCAAAATAATAAAGCATAGTACAGTTAGAAAGAGCTGTAAACTGTATATGTATGTATATGTGTGTATATGTATGTGTTTATGTATGTGTAAATGTATGTGTATATGTATATATATGTATATATATATATTTGTACATCCAGAATCAATATTTAGTATGTAAACTCAACCATCATTTAATGATTACTTACACACAGAGAACCATGATAAAACCGATACATACCTAACTGAATCCTACTTGACAATATTCACTCATGATGTAATACCACACAACCACACTATCAAACAATAACATTTTAGTTAAAATAAAAGGGGGAAAACACTGTGCACAGATTAATTTGCCTTTTGTGCAATTTTTTGGGATGTGAGACTGTATTTTGCACATAATAATATATTTTAACATTTTCAAAGGGCTATGGTAACCTCCTTAACATAATCAGTGACTCCCTTCAAATATTATTTCTATCCAATTTGTTGAACACATTCCAAACTACTGTAGTTCCATCTACATTTATGACTAGTGTGATATTGTATACATGGGCTGGTATGTAACAAGATAGTATTTCATTAGCGTCATAAACACTAGACACTACTGGTGGTATTATTAACCCTTGTTCATCTCTCCTGGTTTGGTACACTGTTGTTACTTCACAGCAAATCTCTCAGCTCTCTTTTTCTTCACTTCATTTTCATCCTTGCCGGCTGCTGTACCAAACCTCTCAGCCCGTGTTGTCAGCTTCCCAACATCAACGCTTGTGCTGCAGACAGATAAATGACTTTTACTTCTTGTGTGACACTGAAACACTGTACAGTATGTTGACAGATTATGTGCAACACACAAATGTATGTAAATGACTACTGTTGCCCTCTTTTGTTGTTAAACATAAATAACAAACCAGCTTGGCATCACATTGAATCACTTCACTCATCAACCATCAACACACCTTACACTTCTCTTCCTTTCCAGCACATTACACCATTGCATTCATACATTTTATTACAACCATTTCTAACACATCCAATTTTCTATCCTTAAAAATATTCCGCACTTTGATGCTCTCCTGATGCTGCCCTACCGGTATGATTGCACACAGCCATTCCTGAGTCTATATGATTCCCAACAGGCAAGTGGTCCACACACCTCTAAAGCTGGTTAAATCTTTAATGGGGACATACAGCAGAGACAAGGGTTGTCAATGGGATACAAAGTTGATAGCACCATATTAATTAATGTACAATGGGCTATGGGTTTGTTATTTTCCACACCATTGATACCAGCTACATGATCAAGTACCAAAAATATTAAAACAAAATATACTATTGGCAACAGTAATTCTTAAACAGGCTATAAGGAAAGAGAGGTCATTCCTTATTCTGTAAGTGTGAGTTATGGTATAGCTAGCGTCAGGGACATTTTCATTTGCTAACAACACTTTCCACATGTACACAAATACAGGGAATACAGATTTGTATGCCTACCCTAGTGGTATAGGAGTGAATATACAGTGATGTGGTAACGCACTTAAGTCACACGCTGCTTCCATCAATGATATTCAGTCAAGTTGAGCCAGAAGTATATATCTCATCTGAGTATACCTCTGTATACAATATATTTTATTGTCTATCTGGATTTACCTACACCTGCCTTCAACATCCAGCACAACATAACAAGTAGTACTACAATCAAAGGTCTATCTATTGACTCAGTGATTACATAACAAACCTAATAATAATGTAGTATTGCAGTTACATAGTGTTACATTTTCTATATGTTGTAAACACTCCAAAACAAGAGTGTTTGTATGAATTCCTGTGGCCAACAGTACATGTTAAAACTTTATATTTTGTCAACAGTACAATAAACCTTTCATTAACTTACATTAGTGTGTTGCCTTCTGCCTTGGCTTTATCAGAGCTACTGCTGTCACTGCCAGAAAACCTTGCCTGTCTCTGGACTTTCTTCTCCTGCTCTGACAGCTGTGGATTGTAAGAGGCAGAATCAATATAATATAAATATGATCTTATATCAACTACAACACATATTTCCTTTTCAGAATAATATACTAAATCAAGTTTTGAGCACCCAGAATAATTTATTACAGTCTGGTGATAATTGAATGTTTATGAATAAGAGACCTTAATTAATGTAATAACATTTTAGGTAAAGGATAGAAGAGTTACACACAAAACAACATCTCTACTAAACTTCCATCTCAAACACTTCAAAGCACTGACAATATATAAATCACAGGGATATTGTAGATAATGAACGGATCTCAAGGAAATGAGGAAGAATAGGATCATTGAGGGAGGAACAATTGTACTTTATATAATGACCTAAATCATCCTAACCTTAGACTCCCACAACACTGTTATAAAGTAATATTTATAAGATATGGATGATGTCATTGTTGTCTTTTATTAACATTATCATAAATACTCCATTTGCCTTGTTTTAAGGTGTGTGTGGAGTTTGTATAACCAGTGTAGGACTCCTGACAGATAAAGAGTTCACCTACAGAGCTATATGAACCTTTGGTGGGATTATTGTTAGTGTGTGTGTGGTCCCTAACCCTCATCCCCTCCTCCCCTACCTGTATTGTAGGGGATATAAAGCTGACTGTACCATCACATAAATGATGGGTGATGGTGATGTCACTTCCCTACTGTACACCAAATACTGTACATGATATAAACACCAATATTGTATTGTGGGAATATATTACAGGCAAAATATGGAGTTCTGTATTGGTAGTTAACATAATGATAGTGTAGTGAACACATACTGTACATACATATACAAAGTGAATTAGCCACCCACACCATCAACGTTGGTATGTGCAATATTTCCCGCTACCCACACCAGTCAGTGCATGAATTCCGTTCAGTGATTGGCACGCTGATAGACCTACCCCATGCTTTGTCTATCAGGCACGTTGATTGGTGGCCGGAGCGAATAAAAAGAGGCCGGAGAGGCAGAGAAGTTAGTCGTGCCCCTTGTCACTGTAGTGGTTACAACTCCTTACTTCCCACTACTGTACTTGCCACCACAACACACACCATTTGTATGTGTGTTTACTACATATACTTATAGCTTGTGACTTTATGTAAACACTATCTACGGTACTAACTCCCTCACCACAGATTAAATGTTAACTGTGTATATATTATAAGTTAAGGGACTGTGTATATCTGTGTCATACCTACCAACAGTGTACTTCCAATAATAAACTAAGTGTGGAGTTTGTTGTCATCCTTTTGCCTTACTGGGTTGAACAAATACTACAATAGTACAAAATACTCCCTATGTACTATACTTGGTGTTTGATGAAGATAAAACATTATCTATCTACAGTACTGCAGTTGAACCTGGACTCACCTTAACTAGAGATTTAGACGTCACCTCCCCGAACCTTTTAGCACGGGCCTTCAGTCTGTCAACATCAAGTCCCTGGGAAAGAGAGATTGTTGTTACATTGTACTGTACATCCTCCTGATTTGCTCATTTTAATTTTGCAAAGTTGCCCCTACAAAATAGAGTTTGAAAATACCTTTACAGTATTTTATGAGCTATCTTCAAGGCAAAAATAGCATATCACACTAAAACTACAACATTTACAAAATATGCACACAGTATTACAAAAACAGCTGGCACATTTCTGCTCTAGCCTCTAGTTACAAACAATAGCCTCAGATACATGTGTGTTCTGAAGTTGGTTCTGTATCCATCCATATTCAATCTTTCGCAAATCTGTGTGTATTTTATATCATCATGGTGCCACTCATAAAAAAGAAAAATAAGAAGACTAAAATGAAAAGGTTAGAAATGAAGAAAGGAGGTAGAGGAAATTCTGCTATGGGTCGTGAGATAGGTGTAGGAAAATTAACTTTGAGAATTATTTTAAAGAACAGTGATCAGATCCTTCAAGCTGGTAAAAACAATGGAGGTGCTCAATTCAATGGTCAAAGTAAGGTGGCCAACAAATAGGATTTTGAAGGATTTTTGAAAGAAGCAGAAGCCCATCAACAAGATGTGACAATTTCAATCAACAACAGTGAGTGATGATGGTGGCCACATATCTGCCTTGGACACCCCCCCCCCCCACTCACCCTGCAATACCAGTGTGCATTCCAGTCACGGAAATATAGCATGTACAAAATAGGAGGATGTACAGTTGCCCAAGAAAAGACTGCAATCACATTTGCTGGTATGTGGTAATGTCTGGTAGCTGCTCTAAGGTACACACTCGTATTTTATCAATGGATCACTTAGAACCTACAACCTTTGTATGGATGGATGTTATTGGCTTCAGCTAATTACATTCATCTTATAACTATAGGTTCTGAGTGATCCATTGATAAAATAAGAGTGTTTACTTTGGAGAAGCTGCCAGATATTGACACACACCAGCAAATTTGGTTGCAGTCTTTTCTTGGGCAACTGTACAGTCGGCCCCATGAATTGTAGCCCATGATTGATATCTAGTGCATCGATCTAAACAAACTGGTTAAGAGTTTGGGTTGGCAAAGTCTACCATACATACATACAATAAGGAAGAACAGGAAGGCCAATATGTAGACTGTGAGGAGTTATGATGCTTCTGTTCTCAATGGGTGAACTTGTGCCAGTAACCCAGTAATCATTTGACTTTCAAGGGTTTAAAGACAAAGTGAATGTAATCAACATTTAACAGTGTTGGTGTGAATGATGGAGCACCATCTCTCATTACTAGTGTGCTTTGTTTTTGTACTGCTTTATCTTTGGTAAAAACTTATATTAATTACTATTGTGACTCATAATCAAATCACAATTACCAAATACAGTACTGTACCCAACATATTGGCAGTGGCCACCCATTAGTAATTTTCCCCATATAAACATGTATTCATTCCATGAGATTTATCTTTACACTATTGCCTCTGCTGCCCAAATAGACAAACCTACTGTTATTGGACTTAGTGAGTATATTCAGATAGAAAGTGGATTGATTCACGGATACTAGGCACCACAACAGTGAGGTCATATGGCGCCTTAGGAAGGTGATTGATAGGTAGGACAGTGGAAAAAAAAAAAATGACAGTTGGCAAATTGAAAGCCCCTTTTAGTCACCTGTTACAAAAGTAAGGGAAATGAAAAGTAGATGTTAAGTGATGTCCCTCTACTCTACTGACAAATAATTAAATATTAATGAACACCTACTCCTGTTTCCATGGAGAGTTTTGCTGGCTTGGTGATTGATGTACCATTGGAGGAAGCGTTGATGCCGAATCTGGCTGCCCGGGCCTGGACCTTGGATGTTTCTGACATTGTCAAGCCAAACTTCTGAGCACGTACCTCCAACACCTACGGGGAAACACACATCAATAATTATAAAAAATTTCAAGTCTAAATAAACTATGGGTTTAAAGTAATACAATAAGATGCTATCAATACAAAGATGAGGATATTAAAATGACTACAGAGATTTGGTTAATGTTAGAAGGTCTTGACACTTCTTCCATTCCAAGTTAATTAACTGCAACTTTCCCATCTCTTAATTCCTTGCTTTTTCTTCCATGTGTGTGTCTCTTTCTCTCTTCTTGAACTCCTTATGTTTAGTACAGGTGAGTTTCCTTCAACCATTGGTTATGACATGCTGTAAATAATACTGTATATATAAACTAACCTTAACTCTAATACTATCTGATCCTCCCATGCATATCCTATTGTATTTTTACACTTTTCATCTATCTTTTAACCCATACAGGTGGTATCCTTATCTCACCTACACCCTCCGGGACTCCACCTTATTACCAACCCATAAAATATATCTACATCTTTCTACTTGCCAACACTACACCTACACCCTCCCTCCACCTTATTACCTATCCATAAAACATCTTTCTACTTGCCAACACTACACCTACACCCTCCCTCCATCTTTCTACCTACATACTCACAAAACATCTCTATTTCTCTATTCACCTACACTATCTCTTTACTTTAGCCACCAATATATCAACTCACATTCTTGTCAGGGGAGTCTAGTTTGATCAACTTTCTGGCTGGCTGTTCCTCATTCTCCTTCTCTGCTTTTCCTTCTTCTCCTTCTGTCTCTTCCTTGGTCTGTGGTGTTGGTTCCTCCACTACAGGTGGGGGAGGGGATGGGGCCGAGGCCGGGGCTGGAAGGGAGGGTTCAGATCTCTTCAGGCTGATCTTCTTCTTTTCAGGTTCATTCTGCTCCATCAGCTTAGTAGACTGGGAAAAAGAGTATGTAGAGTTTAATACAGCACAAAATATATATTAATCTGTAAGTTCATTATGTTGTTATAATCCAATACTCAGCCAACCATTAAATTGTAATGTGTGTTTCCTCATCATTAATACTCTATTTCCCTTTTTATAAGATGTGGGGAGGCTCTAGCACCAGTGTAGAACCTCTGACAGACAATTACAGTATACATAGTAGGCCCTCAATATAAGATGATTACATTTATAACATTATATCCTTTTAACACAGGGTCAGTAATTCACTTGGTTAGTTTGTTAGTAACATAATGAATAACACAAGCCTGGGAACACACACACACTATTCTTTAAACACAGGGTCAGTAATTCACTTTGATAGTTTGTCTATATGGTAATGAATAATAGAAGCCTGGGAATACACACACACTATTCTTTTAACATAACATAGGGTGACAGGCTTGGGGTGGGTTTTGGTGGGTGCAGGAGTAGGGGACAGGCTTGGGGTGGGTTTGGTGGGTGTGGGAGTAGGGTATACAGGCTTGGGGGGTGCGGGAATAGGGGACAGGCTTTCTACCCTCCCATTTCAAGCCTGTCCCCTTATTTTCGCACCCCCCAAGCCTGTCCCCCTACTCCCACCCCCCCTTAATACTACTACTAAATTTACTACTACTTACATCTTTGATTCTAATGCCAACCAGAGCAGCTTCCTCTTCCTGTGGTGTGAGTTCTTCCATACCTTCCTCTCCCAGGATTTCTTCTTCTTCCTCCCCTCCTAGTATCTCCTCTTCATCAAAGTCTTCCTCTCCTCCTTCTGCTTCACCCAGATTACCATGGTCACCTGGGGATAATAGTCACATGGATTGATATCAAGTGCCGCAACAGTGAGGTCATGTGGCACCCGAGGAAGAATGTGATTGAGAGGTGGGACAGTAAGTACATGAGGAAACAGGTGAAAAAAAGAAAGAGACAGTTGGAGAAGTGAAAGCCGCTCTTAGTCACCTTTTATGACCATCAGGGGATGAGAGCAGGGGAGGTGGCCGAGTGGTTAGTGTTCTGGACTCATAACCTAGAGGTCGGGGGATCGATCCTCTCAGGTGAGGGCCTCAGAATATTTACTCTTCCGATTTGAGTGTTAGGCACTAACTATAAGGCCACCGAACATCATAAGACACCCTCACTGGTACCATAACACACACACTGGTACCATAACAGCTGCAGTATTTGGGAATAGTATTGGTACTAGTTCGGAAGTCGTGATGTGTGTGTGCGAGTAGCAGTTGACCTGGGCCATCGTAACAGGCTTGATGAGGCCTATGTCCAGTGTCGGAACATATATAAAAAAATATATATAGAAATAATAATGTGGTTTTCTCGGAGAAATGCGAGCTGTGAAAAATGTTCATGTTGTGAAGTTATTTTAAACAAAGACTCTTCATAGATTTCACATCATAGTACAATATGGGTTCCTGTTATCATCCAATCTTTTATTGTATAATAGTTGAGTTATCTGATCTTGTGGTTTTAACACTAATTCACTATTCAGTTTTATTATTTGCTTACACAATGCAAGTACCCATGTGAGGTTACAAGTAAGTATATTATCTGATAGCATGTGCAATCTTATAACATCAAACTTCACTTTTTTTAAGATGTAATATTGTGAGTGCCAGTAATCCTTCATGGACGTCACCAAGGCTACAACTTGTCCCCTTATGTTTATTGAGGCTGTGTTTACAATACAAAAACTGATTAACTTCAAGTAAAACAGAGGGACTGGTTCAACAACTTCACACACCCCACTGGCTCAACAACAATTTTTTAACTATTTTTTAAACTGAATTTGTGAAACGAGTTAGAACACGAGGCAAAGTCATTCAATGACAACTGGTGAATAAAATGATTGTGACAGTGTATAGTATGTGTGAGATACGAAAGTGATGCTTAGTGGGAGAAAATGTGAGTGAGTGTGAGCGA
The DNA here is from genome assembly GCA_034508575.1 of Petrolisthes manimaculis. Classification (NCBI taxonomy): domain Eukaryota; kingdom Metazoa; phylum Arthropoda; class Malacostraca; order Decapoda; family Porcellanidae; genus Petrolisthes; species Petrolisthes manimaculis. Next base: position 325,272 of record JAWZYT010000143.1, on the reverse strand, counting down.
GGAGTTGCACACGTGTGTAGTGGAGGCAATGTTGTCACACTACACTACTGTACTACCGTACCTGTTATATTATGGGTTATTGACACTATACACATACAGGGACTTTACAGTGATGTTCATGTATCTTGTATTGAACTCAGGAAGGGATTTGGGATACAACAGTGCGTCCATGGTACATGATCATTTTTCACTCTGTTAGCACTCAGTACTATTTTTCAAATATGCATGTAAAATTGAGTGGTTATATTATGACATTGTGGTTGTGGAACATGTTATTTTGACAGATTTTATGATAAAATAAGAATGAAGAACCGTCATTGAAAAGTTGAGAGGAGTGTAAAAGTTTGTTTTGAGTGTTGTTGTGTCTGAGTTGGCTACACGTCCTAAAGATGTCTATATTGACTTGGCAACGACAATAAAATAAAACTAAGAGATTTTACTTCAATATCATGTATTATTTATAAGTAAAAGTCCTGTAATCCATATTACAGGGGACTGAAGGTCATCCGGATTATTGATTTTTTCAGACTAATGGTTGAACTTCCAAATACAAATATGGCAAAAGAAAGACACAAATTATAGGATTACTTTAACCAGTCAACCAGTACAGTACTATTGCATCTTGAAGTGATAAATTTGTGTCCAGTAGTAACTGTTGGCATATTAGTACAGGCAAGACTATTACTTCATATTTATTTATACACAGCACAGTACAGTATTAACATATTGTAATGTATTATTCATGCTTTCAAAGAACATTTGTGATGCTGAAGCCATATTTATTATGTTTATCATGGATAGCCAACAAGATCACAGTGAACTTGATGAGAGACAACCTCTCACAGCCGACACGAGATGTTTTACTATTAATTTGTTCACTCACTGTTTTCAAGCCTAGGCTGTGAACTGTCAGGCTGCTTTCAACTCAATGCTATAGTGTCAGGTCTGGGATCATCTTGTGATAAATTCCCTTCTTTCCTGTTCATAATATTGAGCAGGTCTCATATGTTAGTCTGTTTTACAGCCTGCACTCGTTTCTTGTGGAAGTCATTCAGTAGGATGTGTAAGTTCATAACTTCAGCCCCATTATAGTGCCTACTTTGTTCAACAAATTTCACTAGACCATCAAAGTGGGCAGCAGCTTCCTTTCAAGTCATTTTCACCTCCTCAGGCACTTCCTCCTCCTCCTTGGGCTTGGTTGGCTCTATGATACTTTTAATTATGACTTTATCTGTCAGTTCTTCCTCATTCTGTAAGTTTGTGTCAATGTCCAACCACTCAGTGATATCCTCAGCAGTCATTTTCTTGGGGTCATCCCATGGCACACTAGACATATAAACATTACCACACTTTTAAGGGTTAAAACTGTAGTAAACCTTATTAATAATTTTTGTGCTCTGTACTGTTAGCCACAGATGAAGCTGGTACACCTTGCTACTTATGTGGTGCAGCAGCTACAACGGGAAGGAAAGCAAGTAAAAGTTATAATTTGTTGACAATCAGACAGTAATAATGTTATTACTGCCTGTATGTCAACAAACTATAACTTTCATTCACTTTACTTCTTGTTGTAGCTACCTTACAACTAGCAAGGCGTACCAACTTCATCTGTGGCCAAACGTACAATTGCCAAAAAAGGTATTGCAACAACTATTGATACAACATTAAATATATTAATGTCCATAGTTGTTTGTAGGGATTATAAGTATGTATTACAGAAGGATATGTATATTTCCTCCTGTTATACATACTTATAGTCCATACAAATAGTTGTGGATATTGCAATGGTTAAAATTACAACAAAATTTGTCACAATACCTTGTTTGGCAACAGTACATATACAATATATAGTATTTATGGAAAAAAATAAAAGTGTGTTGTGTTAAGACTGAGTTGGATATAAATGTTGACTCACCTGCAGCAATGGCCAGTTGTAATCTCTCTATAAGCTCAGTCTTGTTTCCTGTGGTAGTCAGGCCACGATGCTTCAGCTCCTTCTTCAGATCAGCGACCTGGCAAAATTAATTATATTTTTATGTAAGGTAGGTATTCTTACCGAGTAGAGTATTCTCATCTTTATCACCTGTGTGCTTTGTTATCCTATGACACACAGTACTTGAGTTGAGTTGAGTTTCGGAAGTATTGCCTTTTTAACGGCTCTCCCTGATGTACAGTTTTGACAAAATTATCGGTAATAGTCAAACGTTGGACCATAATCTGGTTTGGACTGAAGGTTTTCAGATTGCAATGTTTTATAGTGTTTTTTGAACGCATTTACTGTTCAAGGCCGTCGCAAATTAATGTTTTGGGAGATGAACTAGATTCTTCGGAAAAACCCTACAGCGCATTAAATAGAATTAATCTGACATCACCTGACCTAACCTAAACGAATCTGGACCGCAGCAAATTACGATAATGAACAAAATAAGATAATGGGGGGGCTAACTGTAAATATTTGGCGGCGATCTTATTCCTAGTAGTGTTGCCAGGTGCACGGAAATTTCTCTGTTTTAGGGAATTTCGAAGTCCACACAGAGAAATAATATACAATTCGTTCAAGAGTAAACAGGGAAATTTCTACAAGATGTAATACCTAAAAGACCATCAATGTTCAAGAGTAAACGGAATAATTGAGGTAAAAAGGGAAATTCTGATGTTGAAGTTAGGGAAATTTCATTAAGCAGACATGGCAACACTGGTTCCAAGATCGCCCCCCCCCATCATCTTATTTTGCTAATTATCGTAAAATTTGCTGAAGTCCTGATTCGGTCATATCTCCCAAAACATTAATTTGCGACGGCCTTGAACAGTAAATGCGTTCAAAAAACACTATAAAACATTGCAATCTGAAAACCTTCAGTCCAAACCAGATTATGGTCCAACACTTGACTATTACCTAATTATCTTACTTCAAGTTTACCTGTCCTAATCTAACCTAACCTGGACCACAGCAAAATACCGAGACCAAACCAGGACACATTTCTGGGACCTAACTTAACCGAGGCCAACTCACATGTGAGTCAAACAAAGTCAACATAATCAACATTCTAAAAATTAGGTTAACCAGGAGACACATAACGAGTTTAATAATTATGAAGAAGTGTGTAATAAATGGGACAATAATTGTTTGTGTGTTTGTGTGTTGGGCAGTCATCACTCATCATTCATCCCTTATTTACCAACACAATAATAACCATCCAGCCTTAAGTCATCCTCACAAGGTTAACCACAAGGCACACACACAACCAGTTAAAAGAGAAAATAATAATGAAGACGTGTGTGTAATAAATCGGACATTTGTTTGTTTGTGTGTGTGTTGGCATCCATCACTCATCATTCACACCTTATTTACCAACACAATAATAACCATCCAGCCTTATAACATCCTCACAAACCTTAATAACACACCAAGGTTAACCACGAGGCACACAACCAGTTAAAAAGGGAAATATAACCACAATAAATAAAGATACTAATGTTGGCAATCAGCCGAGTCGTGTCTGAAAGCGGCAAATTTCAACTCCAATAATTCGGTTTGCTTATATATATAGTGTTATGTGCCTTATATATACCTTCACCTTATCCTAGCACATATATTAGGGTGTGTGGTGATGTGTTTTGGGGTCTACATACAGTGGAAATGGTGATAAATATGTACATACCTTCATTTTGGACAAACTAGCGTCATCCATGCTGGTGGTGGCTGTTGTTACTCATAGATATCCTTAATATAAAGTTTCATTAAGTCAGAATTTATTTATTACGTTTTTATATACTGTTTTGTTTTTGTGTGTGTTTGTTATATTTTGTTTTCGATATTTTATCATTCCGTACTATTATTGATCATTATGTGTTTGTTTGTTTTTTTGACATTGGTAATATGATCCCTGACTTATACTGACTGAACATGCCGCCAATGTTTGAATGGAATTAAAAACGTTTATTGTTATCCATATCCATTACTGGCATTATCACTGATCTTCAATAGGGAGTCAAGATGATAATAGAGATGTCATATTAATAAATCTTAAAATCTTGAAAGTAATGGAGATCAAAGGAGAGGCTCCAGTCCGAAGTAGAGACCCTATTATGTAGGGTCTCTTGTCCGAAGGGGCCATTTTTTTTTATTATTTATTATACCTACATACTTATTACTTACTTCTTTGTCATACATTGTATAATTGTGTGTTCTAATGACCCGGCTGAAGTCGGTATTCACCTGCTGGTCCAGGACGTTCCTCCTCCCTCCTCTCTCTCATCAGCAGTGTTATATGGTTGTGGAGGGATTGGTGGGAGTAGCCTGGTGCTGGTGGTGGTGTTGGTGGCTGGTCAGATAATCCAGACAACCATTTGTCAAGTTTCCTCTTGAAAGATTCCAGAGGAACTACTGTGGTCCCATTATATATAAATGTGTTGTTGATAGTGTGTACTTTTTGTGTTGTGCCAGTGATACTTATTACATTACAGTCTTCCTCTTCTTATGCTGTAGTTGGCCTGGATACTCATGTTTAGCACATGTCCTTCAAACATCATCTATACATGAATAATAATGTATATCTACATAGAGTAGAGCTCACACCTCTGGCTTTCACTTTTGTTGTATGATTTTACAACAAAAACCTTTTCATTTTATCACATTTCAGCTTTATTTTCTCCTCTGTCTCCACTTATAGAATCATATTAAAAAAAATAGGGGACAAACAAACCCAGTGTGTGACAAGTAAAAATGTTTTATTTCTCAATGTTCTCCACAAAGGCTTTCATTGCTTACATAGCCATAATAAAGGCCTATATGCAAGAAATGTAATGGAGGTAGACAATAATGGTAATCGGTACAATGGCTCTAAAGACACTACTACTTGGAGCTGTACATACTGGTCATCGTCACTGTCTAGCCATTAACATTTCTTGCATACCACTGCCAAATGAACTGAAGGGAGCGGGCAGACACGATGAGTGACGACGGGTTCTAAGGAAATGAGCATAGTGAAAAAATAATAATAATAATAATGATACTGCCCAATATAAAGTGTCCCCAGTACACTAAGTCTATCTAATGCTTTGCCCACCTAGTGCTGACCTCTGAAAATAGCCAACATAATATTCCTCTATTAAGACAGACAAACACTAATGGATGGATGGGTTGGCGAATGGATCTTAAAAAAAGTGCATCGTCTACTATTTTTGGTACAATGGGAACAAGAGACTGAAAACTTCTAAATAAACGCCATCCAGGCTAGGCCATACAGGTCATGTACTGGAAGTTGTCAGTACTTGAGGTTACAGTTAGATGCTTGCTAACCTTTCCCACCTGGTTTGTATGCAATGACAAACCACCATCAACCCAAACCAACCATGCACAAGGCAAGTATTCTTTATCATTGCATCAACCAGGTGTGTTCAAAGGAAGGAATAAAGGGAAATGTTTAATGGATGGCTGGCTGGCTTAACAAACAAACAGTTTTCAAATGTACAGTTCATCTGCATTTTTTTGGTATTCTGAGGGAGGGACTGGTAAAGTATCTTGCCATGAAGAGGTAAGGAAGGAAGGATGTTCTAGTTTTGCTACTAACTTACACTTAATAATTACGGTGGTGTGTATGCATGTACTGTATGTAATGTGTTGGGGGAGGAAACATGACTGAATGTGCAAAGTTGTCAAATCACATTCCTTATGCCTTAACACTAACTCATTAACCTACTGAAAGAAAAAAATTTAAGCTTCCTGAAATCATGAGACAATGTTCTAGTCACTCCTTTTCCTCTTAAAAGAAATACACTTCTGGAATTTACATAGAAATAATAAGAGAAACCTTTCCCATCTCCCTGGCCAAGCTTTCAGTCACAGGAGGTGGGTATTAATGAATAGGAAACTCAACCTTACACAATGGCTCCACACTCCTTTACAACACCCAGAGCAAAACTGTATCACTGCAGGGTCCCATGATGATGATGATGTAGCAAGAGGTTAATAATTCTTATAAACTGTAACAAAGGAACTGAAACAAACTGTTCTCTTTTTAGGCAGTTTGGAATAATTATAGCCTCTTATTCACTCATTATCACAAGCCCAAGAAATTCCACAAAAATAGTATTTTCATCTTGGGGTTGATACTTTTGGAAATGAACACTACTAAGCTAGATGGATGAATACTGAGTTAAAAGTTCTGTGAATTATGTCACTTGTTTATATTATTTAACATTGTCAATGTCAGCAGACATTATTTTAAATTAATCTACACTCAGTAAAAGAGGTATAATTTCCTTATGAACTGGCAGAAATGAAAATGAGCACAAACATTAACTTATACTGTATAAAACAAACAATGGGTTTGCACTCTTGGCTATATACAGTATGTCTGTCTACCATCCCGTTTCATCCACTCATCTATAAGTTACATTAATAAAATTATTACCCTACAACATTATAGGGATGCAATACTTCTTTTACTGGGTGCAAGTTGAGAAATGTAATTTCCCATACTCTTCTTCACACTCAGAACTTTGCAAACAAAATTATGAAGAAAGCGATCACTTATCCCTTTTCCTATTAACCATTATTATGTTGTAGTAAGCAAAGTAGTATGGAATTTCCTATTGAAGCTGTCATTACCACACACTCCTTCACTGTACCATCATTAGATCCTGAACAATACAATAAGAGACAAGTAAATGCCACATGAGGAATCTATTGATCTCTCACTCCTGCTTCAGTACAAAGGGACTTAAAGCAGTAGTGTAAGTCACCCATTGTTCCTCTTCAAATTGTCTACATCTTACAAACTGCCTTCCTATGTCTACATCAAAATCTGGCTTGATAACTTCATAAATTACTCTTTGACCATAAGTTAAATGAAGGCTATGAACCCATATTATCTACTCACTCTTTACATACAAGTACAGTATATCATCTACCAACATGAAATTATGTCCTGCCCTTCTTAACAGGAAATACATATTTGCATTATGGAAATACATGTGTACCCTACTGCCATCAGATGGTAACTACAATTCATTATTCCAGGTTTAGCATGATAAACCATCCATTATTTGAAGACATTTCCAGCTGAGAAATGTGTGGCTATCAGCAAGGAATGGACGGGGGAAGGATTGAAGACAGTATATGGCTTGTGGTAGTGAACAATGAGCCATAGTACTGTGTGGGGGAATATTATGATCTTTCTTCTGTGAATTACTGATGCCAGTGTGCTTCCTTCATGTTGATTCTGGCCAAGAGGCTTGTACACTACATATGGTATGGATGTACAGGGAAGAAGTAATGATGTAAGAGGGGATTAAGGACATAAAATAATACAAATATCTGTAAGTACAACTGAAATTTTCCCCCCACTCAATTTGATCATTAATGCTACAAACAAAGGTAGTCAGGCAAGGACGAGATCACTTCTCAGTAGGTAAGAAGGGACTTACACATATTGTTTTAATAATTCTTACACTTGTTTTACCCTTACCTACTCTACATGTGTGTTTAAGCATTGACTCCAAATAACTATTACCTAATTCATAATTATATTCTAATACTCTCCAGCTCTAGGAATGCCTGGCTTCAAATAAGAAAAGAACTAAATGTGTCTGTGGGAAGAAGATTAATTTTAGTCATTTTGTTATGCTGTACTGAATATATAAATCTGTCAACACTGAACAAAAATTATAGTGGAGTTGAGATTTGAGTCAGTAGAAGATCAGAGTATGTTGGTGATGAATTGATTACCAATTTTTACAACAACTGCCAATAGCACCAGTTTTCTGAAGATCTTAATTTTCTTTAGTAGGGTGATCAATTTTCCGCTTCTCATACTGGCCAACTTCACTTTGCTTTACTGAATATATAAATCTAATTTTCCTTAAATTGAAGTGCAATTTTAATATCTGACATCAATCTGTTAATACTGCATAATGTGAACCATCACTTACCCAACTTACTCATTATAAAGTAGAATTAAAATGACCATTATTTCATTATATGTAACCACAACAATGCTACATGTAGTAACTCTACAGTCTTGGTAGAGGAATGCTGGCAGTATTTGTGTTGGTAGTAATAATTCTGCAGTCTTGCTGGCATGGCAGGCAACAGATAAATTGAAAGATGGAAGAGGTGGGTGCTATCTTGGTGGTGATAAATGTGTTTATGTATTGGTTGCAACAACATTAGCTGAGTTTCCCATCTCAACTGTGGTAGGAGGTGAAGCATTGGTGTTATGGTAATTGGTAGCAGTGTGGTTGGGAGTGGTAATGGCAACAAAGGTTAATTTCCCAGCTGAATGACACAAAGCCAGCCAGAAAATGGACAGTTTAGGGAGAGAAAAAAGGAAGGGAAAGAGACAGAATTGAGAATGGATTTAGTATGCAGAGGAAAACTTATAAGGATGAAATATGAACATAGGGAAAGATAAATTAGCGCTAGAGACTAGTAGACGGATTTTGAGTGGGGGATTGTGGGGGAAAAAAAATAATCCAGTTCTCCATAACAGAATGCTTTGAGATATACACGCTATTTCAATAAAAGGAAGGGGAATAATGTCAATGAATAGTGGAAGGATGGATATAAGAACATGAAACAAATTAAACTTGGGCACCTGAGAAGACAGAAATAAAAAAAGAAGAAAACTTAGTGTTACTGGTGAGTAATACACAATAATACTTGAGGAGTAATAATAACCAAGAATGGAAGGAAATGATGGGAGTGGTGAAGGAAGAAGAGAAATAAGAGACTGAAAGTAAGTACACAAAGTAGTGACTAAGAAGAGTATTAGAGGAAGAGGAAAAGAGGAAGAAAAGTTGGTGGAGAGGGAAGCAATGAAGATTTGACAGAAAAGAGAGGGAGTGGAGGAGAAAGTGGACGAGAGGAAACAGGGAGTGGAGGAGAAAGTGGACGAGAGGAAATATTGAGTGGAGGAGAAAGTGGACGAGAGCATAGTAGGTGGAAGAAAAGGTGTTAGAGAGACAAGAGATGGAGAGTGTATAGCAAAGAGTGGTTGTGGAGGAGAGGAAAGAAGTAGTGGGGTGGGTGGTGAGATAAGTGTAGAGCAAAGAGTGGTTGTGGAGGAGAGGAAAGGAGTGGTGGTGGTGGTGTGAGATAAGTGTAGAGTTGTCAAGTTGTTCCTGCCTATCTCAATAGCTGGATCCTTCAGGTGGCTGGGTCAGCTTCATGTTCTCCTTCTGTGTCATGAGTCGGCGAAGTTCCTGCAGCACTGTCTTTATGGTGTAATTCCTCTGCCACCTTCCCAACACTGACACATGCCTCCTGTCAACCTGTGATGGTGGTGGTAGTATGAGGTCAATAGTGGTGGTGGTGGTAATGGTGGTATGAGGTCAATAGTGTAAACAATAGTGGTGGTGGTAGTAAGAGGTCAAAAGTGTAAACAATAGTGGTAGTGGTGGTGGTGGTGATGGTTAAGGAGTATAGCTGTGATGGTTGGAATGATGGTATGTGGTCAATAGTGTAAACAATAGTGGTGGTGATGGTAGTGAGTGACTGTGAAGGTACGGTAACTGGGGTGGTGGTTGTTATGGTCAGGGAGTATAGCTGTGATGGTTGGAATGATGGTCACTATGGGGGAATGGCTGTAAGATTGGTAGGGGTGATATACACAACACTGGCAAGAGGATACACTCCTTACTGATCTCTCAATCAGATATAATTAAGTATTTCAGAAGACTGGCTACTGTAATACACTTTCATACCTAGAAATGTCCATATAATACACTCATTTTACACTGGGATTTTGGGTGTGAAATGTATTACGTGTAATGTACAGAAAACTCTCATTGTACAGTAATCCAGCTGTGATGATTCCACTATACGGTACTGTACCAATAATGATGGGATGTAAATGGTCAATTTATAACTACAGTGTATTGTCAAACTAACAGAAAACAAAGAATATGCATTCCTAACCATTATCAGACAAATACATATACAGGTACTGGTATAAGTTCAAAATGGCATAATATCTAATATCTTAATTAACATACATATAACTAATACAGTGAACTCTCATTGTACACTGAGATTTGTGGTGTGAAATGTAGTGTGTGTAATGAAACCCTCACTGAACAGTACACTGATGTCGGCGGCATAAGTACTGTCACCTCCCCTGCTTCACAGAGACATGCAGTGTTCAGGGACTCCAGAAATACATACGTTATCAACACTTAATAATCTCAAGTGTACAGTATGAACATCTTGTGTCTCGGTGAAGCAAGTGAGGCAATAGCACTTTTGCCACTGACTGTACAATAAATGTTTACAGTACAGTACATACATTCATTACACACAAACTGTTTCACTTACATTATCCCAATGTAAAATGGTATTATTGTTGTTGTTCAAAGTGTTAACATAACTATAATAATGTGATAACTCACCATTCCAGTTTGGCTGTTCACTCCTTGCATGTTAATCCTGCTAATGAACCGGATACTTGGAGGATCATCCGGATACTTGTTCCCACATTCCACTTTCAGAGAGTACATCCGGTTTTCATAGTTTGTCTGTGGGGAGTGTGAGTGAGTTAGTAGTGGAGGTGAAAGCTACTTAATACTCTGTTCAAAATTTGTCTTCTACCATAGACCATACCAACCAACACCTGCCTTCCTTCACCATGCTAGAGTGGTGCAGGGTTGAGGTGGCTACAGTATGTGGTCTAAGCTTAGCCCGTCAGCCCAATCCCATAGCCTTTTCAACAGCCCCCTTGTCTACCTCCTTTTTCTTTCTTTGTGTTTGTGATTGCTTCATTTCTACATAGTTTTCCCTTTATGTTTTCTCTTACTTTACACATATATAATATATCTTTGATTTTTCTATCTCTTCTTGGCAGTTGAATTCAAATAAAACACTTCCTAGGGTAGAGTCAGTGTTCATACAGTTAATTCATTAGTTCTAGCCCAAACCTTTCCAGTGTTACCATAGCCATGGCTGTATATAGGCCTACCCTAGTTGACTATTATGTGGACTGTGAGGAGTTAGGCTATGTTGGTGCTTCTACTCTCAACGGGCCAACAGCTAACTTGTGCAATAACCCAGCAATCATTTTAATGGAGCATTATCACGCTATCTTCATTATATGTTCAGTTGTGGCCACCCTTGATTTTGAAGAGTTTATGGACGAAATGAATAAGATCAACATTGAATGTAGTGGTAATGGGAGTGTTGGTGTGGTGGTGGGTGAGGGTAATAGTGTAGTGGTAATGGGAGTGTTGGTGTGGTGGTGGGTGAGGGTAGTAGTGTAGTGGTGTGGTGATGACTGGCAGACAACTTGGAATCCCATCTCACACTTCTAGTGTACTTTTGTACCGTTACTGTACTGTACCCTACATATTGGCATAGAAGATCTCTGTAATTTGTCAATATGAGGCAGTGGCCGCCTATAAGTAATTTTCCCCATATAAACATATATTCAGACAAAGCATTTTCCCTTTAAGTGAGCACCTGTCACCCAAATATGTGAACCTATATATTATTATTGTACTTGCAGTTCTCTTATGCCTTTTTCTTGCTTCACCCTTTATATCCCTGAGTGTGTGTGTGTGTGTGTAGTATATACTTACTCTGGGTGGTCCAATAATCATGCCGGTCCAGCTGGTTAGTGTCATGTCTGAGTCATCTTCTAAGCCCCAGGAGATGGTACCATCACCTCCAACTCCCTTCTGTCCTGCCTCCAGCTCCTCTAGAAGCCGGAAGTTTCGTGGTACCACTGTAATTGGAGAAAGGATATGTTAACGGAGAAGAACTTGAGGAATTAACACCATACGATTTCCACAGCATCAGTATACTGTATATATATGTAAATTATTGTAAAAAGTGATAAAATGGTAGAAAAATTATAAGAAAAAAATCACAGTAGTAATGGCAAGTAATGATTAAAAGAAAAACAAACTGAAAATTTCTTAATTTCCAATTGTATGTACAGAAATGTGAAAATAAAATGTTAAAAAGTACACAATACAATACGACTGCATTGGTAAATTGAAGTACTGTACTGTACTAAATATCCACTCAAATGTTTGGTGATACAAGTGTCAGTATCATTTAACAAAACAGATGGTTAATAGATTGATATTGACACCACAATAGAGAAGCCATATGGTGCCCAAGGAAGGTGATTGAGAATTTGAGAACAAGTAGATAAATGAACAGTCCTAATCCAACAAACTATATACCATTAGCTGAGGTAAATACATTGAAAACCTCTCCCTCTCTGACCTCCATTATCATCATCATTATCTCACTTCATTACTGTACAATACATACTTACCATTTCCCCTATCCTCAACCCTCTTCTCTCTATACTTATTATTAATTCACTAATATACAGTAGCTATATTTTCTGATGTCACTAAAACACAAAACTGAATACTAACCAAGCTAACAACTCTAAAACTAAGGAATTTAGTACAACCTGAGAATAAATATAGTTACAACTTGATCAGAATCAATAAATGGAAGCTGGCCTTTATCATTATTCATTAATTGGAAGGTTACATATTGTATTCCCCATTAGAGTAACATTGAGATCATATGTTTTCTGGCATAGTTTGGAGGAATCAGGAGCCTTCCAATTTACCATCAAGAGTCTCTCCCTTTTAAAGCAAATGCTGAATCAAAAGAAAACAGTTTATGAATGCAAAATAAATACCGTATAAATGTCATGGAAATAAAAAAGCACCAAAATAAAACTGAAGCAAGAATTATTGAGAGAGAACACTGACAAGACCGAGGATGTTTATAAACTACCGTACCGTACCGTACATAGAAGCATTAATAAAGCCTAGAGCCCTAAATGAATATGCTGCAACTGTTTGGTATCATCACAAACAGAAAAACACATTAGAAAATTGGAAAGGATATAAAAGGCTGTACAGTAACTTACAAGATATTGGTGAACATCTCAAGGTGGATGAAGAAAAAAAGTACATTACCAGGGAGTAACACCAGACAAGAAAAGTGTGTGTGAAAATTGAGTAAAGGTTGAGTACAGAGGTTGGAAAAGGATAGTATGAAGGAATGTTAAGGGGAGGATATACTGTATACTGTTTTGGCATTTGTGGATTCAGTGTAATGATTCCTCCAAACTATTCCCAGGTTCACTCCACCATTATTTTTGTTAATCTGGTCCTGTTTCCTGGCATACATGTACTACACTATGGAGGAATCAAGGCACTCTAATGTACCAAAAGTATGCTCTCCCTTTAAATTTCACACTGTGATATTAAGTGTGAAAAGTTTTGGTGTGGCAAGAATATGAGATTTCAAGCATGAAAGCAGTGGTGAGTGTAGAGTCCAAAATATTTATAGGTTAAATAATATTAGAATCTGTGAAAGGTGTGGTGTGAGTAAATCACTAACTTAATTTGTTCAAAGAGTAGAGGAAGGTGTTCATAGATGGTATGGTCATGCAGAAAGAATTAATGAAACTATAGGGTTGAAAAAGGAATATGAGAGTGATTATGTGCAAAGTAGAAGGGCAATACAGTACTGTATATAGAAGATGGTAAGATATGGTGAGTGAATGTGTAATAAAGTGTGGTTTATAAGTGGGTAAAGTAAAAGACTTTGTGCAGGATAGGTATAAGTGGAAGAGTTTCATTAGATGAAGTGTGTGTTATGGGGTTGTCAACCAAGTTATAAAGTCACAACTCTTTACACCAAAGATAAATTAAATTACTCTAGTGAATGGTGTACCGGTACTAAAAATTTGTGGGACTGAAAGGAGGAGCAAATGCAGGTGTTACACATTTGACTTTCATTTCTATCCCTCTCTCCGTTACTTTAATTTCATTTTTCTATCCCTGGCTCTGGAGTCACCATCCCTTGGAAGATGGGTTGATTGATATTAGGTGCTGCAACAGCGAGGTCATATAGTGTCAGAAGAAGGTGAGACAGCAAGCAGGAAGGAAATTGAGAGAAAAGAGGGACAGTTGAAGAACTAAAAGCTAGTGGCTGGGGCCAAAGGGGTGCCAAAAAAAAACTTAAAGTATTGCCCACATCACTAATGCAGTTAATACCACATACAGGGTTGGAAGATGGGAAAAGGGGTATTGATGATAATAATGACAATACTGTACTACTGATACAGTACTGATACCTGGAAGAGTTTGGATAAGAGATAGTGAGAGTTTAAAGCAACCGTAGCTTTAAAGTTAAATTAGATAAAAAGTATATAGAGAAAAACTTGTTTCCTATGTTAGAACTAAGCACGCACACACGCTCACATGCATGCATTTGCACACACACACACCATACAATTAACTAACATAAGGCCATATGTAAGGAAAGGCATGAAGCAGACAATGATAATAAACATTATGATGTCTCCTTATACTGTACCAGTGTTTATGAAGCAATCTTATCAGTCATCATTACCACCTACCAACATCACTTTGCTTGTATACTACACAAACACATACAGTACAGACAGACAGGCCACAACCTGATACATAGTAAAGGGGTTATGAAACTGTTGTATGATCATTGTCTACTTACGGTGTGACGTGTACACACCATAACACTGATCACAACCCTGGCATGCCGACACTGGCTAGATCACTCTCAAACTCACTGCCTCACCTCCAACCAACCCACCCACCATACCTGCTGTAAATATATAACTTCCCATCACTATTGTATCCATCCACCTATAACTTACATACCCTATATATAGTACAGTACAGTACATAGAATATATGCCTCTTCAGTACTGGTACAGTATACATCATTTTCATAGCTGTCCAGGAGTGAAATCTGATGGATGAATTTTTTTCTTATGCATCTTGAAAATTATACCAGAGAATCATCATTATACTGTAGCTAGCCATCTGTAGGCTGTTATCAAGTGGCTATGTCAATGGTTTTGTATTCAAGAAGCTAATTGTCTCCATTTTTACTGAAAGAGATGCTATATCTTGGCTTTGTAAAAATAAAAAGTATTTTGGCAAAAGATTATTTTATTCTGATGAGAACAATTACAGCACCTACTTTCTAATGATTAATGAAGGTGCTAAAGTACAGTACGGTATTATTATGTCTATATCAAAGGTAGCATTACATTTCAATGTAAATGCTGTACAAAATACCTGTACTACTGTACAATCAAATCATAACCAAGTTTTAAGTCATAGAAGGAAGAAAGACCATGCCTCCTTGTACAGTTCTGCACCATAATCTGTTGCCCACCAGAGTCCAAGCTCCAGATCTAGAACAGGTGGTTTTTGGACAACAGTTCACTCAAAGCCTCCATTGGTTCAAAATGTGATATACTGTACATACCCAGTAGTTACACAATGCATTCCAGTTTTTACAGGGTGAATCATAATACAACAGTTCTAGTTAATATTTACAGTCAAGCACTCAGCTTGATTGAGAAATTACAGAATACTGGGCCATATTCAACATTCATGGTACATACAATGGTGTTGTATCGGTACGACCACTCCATAGAAAAAACAATAGACCCGTCATACTAGTACAGTCACGGTCAATAGTCCTGCAATACCTTCCGATGAGATGGCTTCGAAATATGATATGAAACTATAGCTGTTAGTGTGTGCTATATTGGTTCATAAAGATTCACTCAAATGGCTCACATTTATTCACCAGGGTGCAGGACTTTTGACCATGACTGTACCACACCATGGATGTTCTTACATACGGCCCATTGTATCATCATAGAATATCATCCATTTCATAAGTAATACTTAAGGGTGTGTGGGAGAAGGGGACAGGCTGGGGGT
Organism: Petrolisthes manimaculis; assembly: GCA_034508575.1. Lineage (NCBI taxonomy): Eukaryota > Metazoa > Arthropoda > Malacostraca > Decapoda > Porcellanidae > Petrolisthes > Petrolisthes manimaculis. The sequence continues at coordinate 309,516 of JAWZYT010000143.1, read as the reverse complement.
GTGGGGGGGGACTGGCGGGTACAGGAATAGGGGGGGTAGAAAGCCTGTCTCCCTATTCCTGCACCCCCCAAATCTTTCTCCCTACTCCTGAACCCCCCAAAACCCTCCCGAAGCCTGTCTCCCTACTCCTGCACCCCCCAAAACCCTCCCAAGCCTGTCCCCCTATTCCCACACCCCCTTAATCAGCGAGTGGTCTTATGGACAGTAAATATGAGTGTAGATCTGAGGTTATGTCCAGTGTTGGTTGTCATCTCTCTACACTTGAAATTACAGTACTGTTGATTCAATATTGATTCCTCTTGTTTCTTTGTGAGGTTAACTTGTTGTACAGAGTAGGTTATTATGGCATACGGTACCTGTACTGCTCTCATCACAGGTAAATCACTCATTCTTTCTCTCTTTATTCCTTTCTCTGTCTTTTTACTATAATTGACCCTCGATATACAATGAATAAATACTTGTATCCACCACCATTTCATTTTACACTCCAACTCTCTCATTGAAGACCAACAAATGTTTTTCCCAGGTTTCGGTTTTTTATTACCATTACATTAAGTGATTCACTGACCCTGTGTTAAAACGATAGTACTAAATTTATTCATCTTATATGAGGCCTAATGTAGTCATCTGTCAACAAAGTACAGTAGGTTCAAAGGACACTAGATTTACTCATGGTACAGTTGGACACAGGAATGGGTGGTATAGCCCCAAGTGAAAGATGGTCCATTTCTGCCAATATCAAGTTCCTTAATTAGTGCCAAATAGGAGACATCAGGGGCAGAAGTCAGTATTGAGGATGGTAATAAAAATCAAGTACCTGATAATAGACACTGGTTACTCAAATGGGACAAGTATCTTTCACCTGCTGGGTTGTACCAACCATCCATGTGTCCAACTGTACTTAGGGTCGCCGGACAAAAATAAAGCCAAGGATCAAAATGACTGTTGGGTAAAATGAAACACCAGTCAACACAAACGATTTGAATAACTTAAGGGGGTGCGGGAATAGGAGGTCAGGCTTGGGGGGGTGCAGGAGTAGGGGACAGACTTGGGGGGTGCAGGAGGGTGCAGTAGGGGACAGGCTTGGGGGGTTTAGGGTGGTACGGGAGTAGGGGACAGGCTTGGGGGGGTGCAGGAGTAGAGGGACAGGCTTGGGGGGGTTTAAGGTGGTGTAGGAGTAGGGAGACAGATTTGGGGGGAGTTAGGGAGTAGGGGACAGGCTTTTTACCCACCCCAAGCATACAAATTATACAAACACCAATTTTGAGACATAATAAGCTTTTCACATTTTTTCGTAACTCTCAAACTTAGGCAAGATAGTCTATCACTAAACAACAACAATTATTCATGTTGGTTCTACTCTTTACAGCTTTCCTAGTACCGGTACAGTAGTATTTTGTGCTGCAAATTGCTATCCTGCTGCATACCAATACCTCACTTGTAGATATGTTTCAGCATAGTTGGACTTTTGACCTGACTTTGACAGGTATGTGCCAACTTGAAAGTGCCAGAAATGACAGATTGGTGGGTTCACAAATCAAGTCCTACAGGCGTCTCCACATATATAACTCCATAGTGGTAACAACTGGTCATGATTTAGGGTTGATCCAAACAACTACAGTATAGCCATCATTGTTATAGACAAAGAACACATGGTGTATCTTATCTCATGTTAATGATGCATCTCCTATGTACAGTAGTCAACTATAATAACAGTGCAAATATCAGGTTTGTTAATGTTAATGGAACACTGTGTAGTTACCCTGATAATGATGCATTTGTGACTCCATGGTTCACTTGGCAGTGATGCAGACAATTGTAAATAATTCTTAATGATAAAATATAATATGATAACATCATTACCAGTAATTAATGTTAATGGATCACTGTGTAGAGTCACTGTGTTAATACTGTGATTACCAATGCATATATGGCTCCATGGCTCACTTGGCAGTGATGCAGACAATTATATATATATACAATAATAACATAATATCATTGTTAATATTAATGGAACACTATATGGTGTCACTGTGATGACTGGTAATACTGTCATGACCGATGCATAGGCTATGGAGCTCCATGGTTCACTTGGCAGTGATGCAGACAATTATATATAATCAGGATATCATCATTTCTCAAGTAGTAAAGTTAATTAAAATTTCAAACCATTGAGTTTCTTTTAAATACCTGTTATGATTAAAGTATAACTTTTTTATGATCAGTCGACATTGGTTCGAGTTTTGTACAAAAAATAACGTGTCACTTCTCAGGCTGTAGGTGTTTGTGACGATGCAGCCGGAAAATCCCCGAGTAAGTCAGATGTACATCTAAGTTATAATGTTAGATAAGTCTTAGATACTGAAGGCATCCCAGTTATCCCATATTCAACTTATAAGGGTCCAACTTAGTGAGGGTTTACTGTATTCTAAGCCATCGTTAGTTTTGTCATTATTGGACCGTTTCCTGGTATATATTGGAGGAATCAGTACCTATCTTGGAAAAGGGGCATTTGTGGAGGAAATGCCATAGAAGAAAATAGTTTATATAAGTGATATTAAAGGTACATAAACAATACGCAATAACGGTAACTAATTCTTTCAATAATAATTATTGAGGAATCGAGTTGCTCCAATGTACCAAAAGTATAAGTTACAGTATTATTACTCCCTTAATTAAGTTAAGGGGGTGTGGGAGTAGGGGACAGGCTTGGGGGGGGGGACTGGAGGGGTGCGGGAGTAGGACAGGCTTGGGGTGGGGGGGGGTAGAAAGCCTGTCCCCCTATTCCCAAACCACCCTAACCCCCCCAAGCTTTTCCCTACAACCGCACCCCCCAAACCCCACAAGCCTGTCCCCTATTCCCACACCCCCTAAGTTAGTATGACAAGCAGATATCACCCAAATGTCATTACCTCCCTCTTCTTCTAACGTTATGTTAGTTACATTGGTGGTGCATACGATGGCTCCATAGACAAACAACACAGGTACGATGGCTGTATAGACAAACAACACAGCCATCGTACCAATACCATCACATCGTCAACACCACGGAGGGACGTTCTTGCATACGATACTTTGAAATCCTTACGATAAAATGTCAAAACTCAAAATTTTCCAATCACTAACTTACCACCATCACCATCCTGCCTGTCTGATTGATAAGGGACTACTACCAATGTTTATATATATATTAATGTTATAAGTAAACTTTAAGTATACATTTAGTAGGGTAACTTTATCACCATACACACCATCCTGTCATGATTGATAACGACAAGTTACCACCATTAATGTTTAATATCTTCGCCTTGAATATTAAATAACAAATATAACTTACTCTCTGGGATACTAACTCATTACATACATTACATCACCCTCATAAAATTACACAAAAACGTTCGTACAATATAATTTTCTTTTTTTAATTGTTACCCAATTGGTTTTATTTACCTGTGTTTGGGGCCGCCATTTTTCTGCCTTATTTCTCTTTTGTCCTTATTATGACGCCTCTGGGGCCGGGATACAAGTCCTGCCGTGGGCGTACGGCCGTGTGGGCGGCCCGGGTTGGCCCCTGGTGCCTCACGAGGGAAAATAATACGAGGAAAATAAGTGTGAGTGAACCGGCCTCCCCGCCCTGGCAATGGCGGGTTCCAACAATGTTTGACTTTCCAATGTTTATGTTTATTTTCTCGATGTTTCTTTGGTCGCGGGGTTTTTGAATATTTCATTCATATATGGCAATTTCATTTATTAAGATCAATTGCCTTTGATTGTTGGGCCAAAGTGTTCATCTGATCACATTTGTGTCAATATTTTCCCGCCTACTGTTATCAGTATCTTATTCCTTCTACATAGTTCAAATTCAAACATTTTTCTCATAATTCCATGAATTATTCAATGTGCAATTTATTATTGTGCAATTGCATTTCTGTGAATTAAAAATATAAATTAAACGTTTTTTCTGTCTATGAAAATTATATGAATAATGTTGGGTGGTCTGTGGATTGCAATGCATATTTGGAGAATTTTCACAACATAATTTCAACACCAGTTTTCTTGATGGGGAATTTTTTTAAATTTACCAGCTTTGAGGTTAAACTAAACAAAAAAGCTAAATAGCATGAGAAACATAATATAAATATTTTCGGTAAAGTACAACGACAAAACTAGAAAATTTGTATGCGAAACAACCAACATGACATTCTTATAACTTCAACAACCATCAGGCTGGGCAGTACAATATTAGCCACAATTTTATATCAGAAAAATATGAAACCCTTAATTAAAAAACTCAAAAAAAGGCAAATAAGGTTATAATAAACTGGTTTGAAGACTTTTGATATATATTAAAGAATTGAGGGGTGGCTTCTGCTAACAAACAAACAACACGTGAAAGGTAAAGAGAAAAACATGTATTCAGTTTTATTTTTAATTTATCTCGTGTTTATGTACTTTGTTTACCTCTGAGTTTAGGACAGGTATATAAAGCACTATATTTTGATGTATATAGTTAAAATAATAGTGGTAATGGTGGTTAAATATGGTTGTTATAGCAGCATAAATGTAACATGTTGGATTCACGTGGATAAATAAATAAATAAAGGAATGTTATTGTTGTTTGTTTATTTTAAGTTTATCTAGGCTCATCAAACTGACAATTATTATTATTATTAACTTTATGATTGTTATTATTGACTTATTGTTTGTTATTGACATATTGTTTAACTTATTAGGTTATTGACTTATTGTTTATTAGGTGATTGACTTATTGTTTATTATTATTATGATGGTAAATGTACAGAAGTACTTAAGTTCATTATATTGTATATTTTAGTATCATTACCCACTATTTTGGACCATTCTAACTAAGACACTTTTCATCTAAGTTATGGTGTTTCTCTTTGAAGATATCCCCGTAATTTGGAAATTAATCAGACCTGACCTAACCTGACCTAACTTAACCTAACCTAGACCTGACCTGACCTAACCAAACCTAACCTAACCTGACCTAACTTAATCTAACCTAGACCTGACCTGACCTAACCAAACCTAGCCTAGATCTGACCTGACCTAACCTAAACTAACCTAACCTAGACCTAACTTAAACTAACCTAGCCTTGACCTGACCTGATCTAACCTAACCTGACCTGATTTGACCTAACCTAGACCACAGCAGACTACCGGGACCTAAGCCGGGCAGATTAACCCCCCTCCCAAGCCTGTCCCCCTATTCCCGCACCCCCCGAGCCTGTTCCCTACTCCTGCACCCCTCCAACCCCCCTCCCAAGCCTGTCCCTCTACTACTGCACCCCCCAAGCCTGTCCCCTACTCCTGCACCCCTCCAACCCCCCTCCCAAGCTTGTCCCCCTACTCCTGCACCCCCCAAGCCTGTCCCCACACCCCCCAAGCCTGTCCCTCTACTCCTGCACCCCCCAAGCCTGTCCCCCTACTCCCACCCCCCCAAGCCTGTCCCCTACTCCCACACCCCCTTAAAGTTTTAACTCTTGAATATTTATGTTGACAGAAGGAAGTAACTTTGTGAACCCATTGATGGTACGTTGTCTGCAATGTTGCCAACGACTGTCAACACTTGCAACACTCCACCACTTCCATTCCTTTGTTCCTTCATCAACAAAACAACAACAACAACAACAACAACAGCATCATCAGGGATTTTCTTACAACACTAGCAGAGATTTGAGAAGTTGTCCCCGTCCATTCACCAGTAGCCTTCCAACGTGAGTCAACAAATATATTGGGTAGATACCGGTATATGTGTTAACTTTATGATTATAGATATTATGTTATTGATTTTGTTAGCCAATGTTAACTTAAGTGGGTGTGGGAGTAGGGGACAGGCTGGGGGGGGGGGTATAAAGCCTGTCCCATTATTCCCGCACCTCCCTAACCCTCCCACCCAGCCTGTCCCCCTACTCCTACGCCTAAACCCCCCAAGCCTGTCCCCCTACTCCTACACCCCCTTAAACCACCCCCAAGCCTGTCTCCCTATTCCTGCACACTGTTAGAGTGCATTCACACCAAGCGAGTCGAGTCACGTCAAGTCAATGCCAGTCACGATGCATCATAATTTGCCACCTGCAGTTAGCATTAAATCATATGGATGTAAGGCAAAGCCGTTCACACCGGATGCGTCGTGTCACCGATGGCGCCAGACCCATTTCTGTGTGAGTCACAGCGAGTCCACGGTGGTGAATTTCTTGTTTATCAGTTGCATTTTCATTTACCAGCAGGAATAAATGAACTATTACCATGTTTCTTATATTTAGTATTGCCCTACACACATATGTACTTATTGTTGAAATTTTCGATAAGATATTTCTTACCTTAAAAGAATTGTCATTATTTCTTCAACCCCAGCAGCATGTCTGTAATTAGTGTTCCTTTTCTTTATGGAAGATCCTGCCAAGTCCACCACCTTCTTGAAGTTTTCACTAGTCATTTTAGAGGAGTCATAGAATTTTTCTGGATGGTTCAACAAGTCTGGAAATAAATGACTGATACTTTTAAAATCTGGCTTTTGTTGTTGAGTTGATACATCCAGATTTGGGTTGTCTTATGTCTACGACGACGAAGCTTTAATAACAGCTACCTGCCTCACCAACTGAAAATGGGTCCATTGGCTTTGAAATCTAGCGAACCACTGAGTAAACAGTCGGTGTGAACAGAGATTTTGTGTTTTGACTCGCACACTGACGACGGGACTCGCTCGGTGTGAATGCACCCGTAATATGGGTAACTTTATAATGTAGTACTGTATGTGTTAGTGTAAATATTCGTTGGTGTTTACAGTGTGAAGAAACAAGTTGGTAGGATGAATGTGTTCACCCAACAACTGAACCCAATCACTGGCAAGTTGGAGTGGGGAGTCCAACCTCAAGACTATGACTACAAACAGGAAGTGGCACGCTCGGCTTATGCTGATATGCTACATGACCAGGAGCGGGTGAGTGGCAGGGCAGAGTAAAGCATGGGTCACAACAACTAATATGTATGTCGGGAAGGAGTGGGTGAGTGGCAGGGCAGAGTAAAGCATGGGTCACAACAACTAATATGTATGTCGGGAAGGAGTGGGTGAGTGGCAGGGCAGAGTAAAGCATGGGTCACAACATCTAATATGTATGTCAGGAAGGAGTGGGTGAGTGGCAGGGCAGAGTAAAGCATGGGTCACAACAATTAATAGCCTATGTCAGGAACTACAGTACAGTATATCAATATTTATGAATCAGAATATATCTTAAAACAAACATTTTTATCCCTACATATTGAGGTCCTCATGACTTGATACTAGTGTGTAGCTATGTAGGTGAAGATTGTACGATGTCTGCCACTCCTTAAACTCATATTATAATGAGATAATTAACTATCTATCTATCTATTGCCAGACGCCTTACTCCCTGATGGGATGGCCACAAATGAATCACCTCCATGAACCCCTGTTTCCCGTTAACTGGCATCCCTCCTCCCACCCCATACCACTCTCCCTCACATACCTCTTAACTCCATCCCTCCACCTTACTCTTGGTCTGCCCCTCCCCCTCTGTCCCTCCACCTCACTTTTAACCAACCTCTCGCTTCCCATACGCTCCACGAGACTGAACCACCTCAAGGTGTTTCTTTTCACTCTCTCCAACACATCCACACACACACCACACTGCTCCCGTACCTTTTCATTGGTCAGTCTGTCTCCATGTCACTCCACACACACTTCTAAGGTACGGTAGCTCATTTCCACCCTTCTAACTCTTGATATATGTCTTTCCATCATGGTCCACATTTCACTCCCGTATGTCAGTGTCGGGATTACCACACTATCATGTACGGTAGCATTTTCTTCACCCATACTCATGGCCCTATTCCTTGTCACTGCTTTCAGTGTTCCTACAACTCTCTTCCTGTTTTGTACCCTCTCTAGCATCTCATCCTCCAACCTCCCATCTTTACTCATCACACTGTCCAATTACTTAAATGTGCTGACATTCTCCATAACCTGTCCATTTAACCTCACTTCACAACCTGTGGCTGCACCCCTTTCAAAGACCATAACTTTGCTGTTCACTACATTCACCTTCAGGTTCCGTTTCTCGCACACATCTCCAAACATATTCACCAATCCCTGTAACTCCCACTCATTGTTACTCAGCAGAACTTTATCATCAGCAAACAGCAACACAGGCAACTTCCACTCACTTTCCTCCCTTTTCAGAGGTACACCAACACCCACTGCTCTTCCCTGTATTTCCTTCATAACTCCATCCATGTATACATTGAACAACCATGGGGACATGACACACCCTTCCTTCAACCCAATGCTCAAGTTAAAGAACTCACTCTGCTCACTCTCCACCCTGACTGCCTCTCCTGCTCTCTCATACAAGCTCTTCACTGCCTCCAGCAACTTTCCAACCACTTCTTATATTCTCAGTACTTTCCACAGACCTTCTCTATCTACTTTGTCATAAGCCTTCTCCAAATCCATAAATGCAGCATACAACTTCTGTCCTATTGTTGGCCTAAATCTCATTGAATAGCTTCAGTAAACTCTCCAATTGAGTAATAATAGTCACTGACAAGCCTGGTGTTGCTGAAAAATTATCAGTTATTCTCATGTCGCTAGATATTGCCGATATTCAGACAGGTTTCGTCCCCTCTTCAAAATGCAGCAATAGATTGCCAAAATTATTGCTCATGTGACTAGTGCTTTAGGCAGGGCTGGGTACAGTAAAGAAAAAAGGATGGATATGGTAGATTAAGAGTTGATGGAAAGTCAGAATTGGGAAGTTTAAAAGTGACTATAATATTATCAATTGTGTAAAGATAGTTTTTCCTAGGGAAAGTTTCTAGTGATCTAAGCCCATCATAGGTTTTTATAAATATTTGTGTGTTATCACTAATTTTATACATGTCATAGTGTTTTTTTCTTTATTGTAGAATATACAGTACTGTATGCATATCAGTTTCAAGATGTTGTCCCATTTACTGTACTCAAATTTTAATGTTATGTTTGGCGGTTCTTTCCTGTATTACCTTTGCTATTTAATGTTATGTTATTTAATAATATATTTATCTGTTCTTTCTTGCATCACCTTTGTTAGAATGACAAGTACTATGAAGGGTTGCGTCGTGCTGTGGCTCAACTTAAGGCTGTAGGGAAGGAGGTTCGTGTCCTGGACATTGGCACTGGTACAGGACTCCTCTCCATGATGGCTGTGTCATGTGGAGCTGATGTGGTCACTGCCTGTGAGGTGAGGGACACACTATATTTACATTGGCTTTAGGGTATGGTAGGGGACCATGAATACCTCCCCTGTATCCCTGCTTGTTGTAAAAGGCAACTATGAGGGGATTTCATATGTTACTTTTTGTGTTACTGTCCCACCTCTTGATTACCGTACCTTCTTCCTTGGGAGCCATATGATATCATTGTTTTGGTGCCTAATATCAGTCTATCAATCAATCCATTGGCTGTTTATGCATACCAGTATATATATATACACAACAATAGAAACTGTATAGATATATCAATACTTCAAACAGCCTTTACCACTAAGCAGTGACTGATTATGTTTGACACATAGCTTTATTTTTTTCTTTATATATTTTTTTGTCAAGAGTGAATCCCTAAATCTTTTTACAGTTTAGAAATTATTTTGAATGAACTTCCAAGTAACTGATTACTGATGATTTTAAAAGGATAAAATATGTAAGTAAACACCCGTGTTGTCCAAAGATAAAGATGGTGACTGTTGTGTTGTTTCTAGGCTTTTCACCCAATGGCTGAGTGTGCCCGGAAAGGCTTAAAACAAAACGGATTTGAAGACAAAGTGAAACTGGTACCGAAGCGGTCGACGGAACTGGAGGTTGGACCAGGGAAGGACTTGGAGCAGAGAGCCAACTTGTTAGTGGCTGAACTGCTTGATACAGAACTTATTGGAGAAGGAGCCATTGATACTTATAGACATGCCAGGGACAATCTACTTACTGTGAGTTCCAGCCAGTAAGGGGGTATGGAAATAAGGGGACAGGCTTGGGGGGGCTTAAGGGGGTGCACTAGTAGTGGACAGGCTTGTTTTTTTTTTGGGAGGCGTGAGAGTAGGGGAACAGGCTTGGGAGGGATTAGGGGTGTGTGGGAGTAGGGGACAGGCTTGGTGGAGGTTTTGAGGGACAGGCTTAGGGGGGGGGGGGGTGCGGGAATAGGGGACAGGCTTTCTACCCCCCCCCAAGCCCGTTTCCCTATTCCCGCTCCCCCCAACCCCCCCCCCCCCCCCAAGCCTGTCCCCTACTCCTGCATCCTCTTAAAAATGATTACTATTACTGCTTATCTTTCTTCTCATACCACACATAGAATTACTTAACCTTTTCCTGATTTAGTAATTCTGCACAATTTTATTTATTAGAGTAAACTTATTATGATATTATTTATAGGAGTAAACTTGTTATGATATTATTTATAGGAGTAAACTTGTTATGATATTATTTATAGGAGTAAAGTTATGATATTATTTATAGTAGTAAATTTGTTATGATATTATTTATAGGAGTAAATTTGTTATGATATTATTTATAGGAGTAAAGTTATGATATTATTTATAGGAGTAAACTTGTTATGATATTATTTATAGAAGTAAACTTTTTATATTATTTATAGGAGTAAATTTGTTATGGTATAATTGTGTACAGGAGGATGCATTGTTGGTGCCATCCGAGGGAACAGTATACGCTCAAGTTGTATCGTCGGAAATGTTACAACGATGGAACCGAGTCTCACCCGTCAAAGATCACAGTAATGGTTCACAAAAGGTCAGTCACTCATTCATTCATTCATTCACTCATTCATTCATTCACTCATTCATTCACTCATACATTCACTCATTCATTCATTCATTCATTCACTCATTCACTCATTCATTCACTCATTCATTCATTCACTCATTCATTCACTCACTCATTCATTCACTCATTCATTCACTCATACATTCACTCATTCATTCATTCATTCATTCATTCACTCATTCATTCATTCACTCACTCACTGTAATGGTTCCTAACAGGTCACTCACTCACTCTAATGGTTTCCAACAGGTCACTCACTCACTCACTCACTCACTCACTCACTCACTCACTCACTCACTCACTCACAATGTTCCTTCCTCACACGTCTCACCTTAAATCAATGTCACAGGTCAACCTTCTACTGGAAATAATATCAGTAATGCAACACGGGCAAAAAAAAATACATTTCATATTATGTTTTCATTATCCTCCATATGCATTACTTCTGTAAATTTATATAACTATTACAATGGCTCCCTCTTCATCAAATGGAATATTATAATGAACATGTGCAGTATATACGGTACTTCCTGTCCCACAAGATCCATACACAGCCTCTGAACCTCACACCGCTTCACCTGGAAACATAATGCATAATTTAGCTCAACTAAAAAAAATTCTATATCTTCTATCTATAGCTCTGACGCCTCGCTCCCTCCGGGAACTCACCCTAAAGGGGGTGGCCACGGCAGAAGAGTCTCCATCTTTCCCTGTTCAAACACTCCCTCCTCACTTGGTTCAGCCCTCCCCTCCCTCTCATGTTTCTCTCCTTCACATACTCTTCCACTCTGTTCTGCCATCTAACTGGTGGTCTGCCTCTCACACAACTTCACTTATTATCTCCAATTTATGAACAAAGGTAGGTAGTATGTATAGAGGCCTCAAAATTGACAGGGATAGAAAATATGATATCCATAAAAGATGTGGTGTGAGAACAGTAGTACAAAGTTAATGATATCCTAACCATTTTATAAAGAAATTGTCTTGGGCAGGTCATGTTTTGTGCTGAAGTGATACTTATAATCGATGTGAGTGATGGAGTGGTAATTCAGGGATGGAATGAAAAGCCAGGATAGACTGACAGACACTGGTGGAGAGATGAGGCTAGAAAGGTACAGGCATGGAGAAGAGGAGACTTACACCAAACAGATAATACTGAAGAATGTTTTGGAAAATACTGAAGAATATTAACTTGTTGTTATACTTAGTGACAATTACAATCAGTCCTTGGCCAGATAATATCCCTGATGAGTCCATTTATTCTTCACTCCTGTACCACATATTGATAATATTGGTGTGTATCAGGTTCTTCTGGATGTACCAAGTGTAGTGGTTGGTTGTCATGGTGCCGCTGCTGTCCATGACCTACAGATGTCACAGATACCAAGACATTGGCTCACACCACTCTCACATCCCCTGCCAGTCTTCAAGTGAGTATGCTGGCTGTCAGTATGAGATCAGTAACAACATATAATCACCTACTCAGGGAGATTATAGGAGAGAGAGAGAGAGAGAGAGAGAGAGTTACATAGAGTAATGTAGAAACACAGACCACAACAGACCTTATGGTCCACACAGGGTGATCTGATTAGAAGGTTACTGGTAGAGAATGAATTTCTCCCCAGTGATAGAGAGAGAGAGAGAGGGGAGCAAGGGGTGAGAGAAACAAAGATGAAGTGAGAGACAGACAGAGAAAGAAAGAGAGGAGGACTGGGAAGAGAAAATGTCTTAAAGTGAGAGAGAGAGAGAGAGAGAGAGGGTAGGTTCCAGTGAATTAAGCAGTGTATGGTTAGACCAGGGGTTCTCAAAGTGGTCGATATTGACCCCCAGGGGTCGATGGGATCATCCAAGGGGTCGATGAATAACCAGGGGGTCGGTGAATGTTTACTGTTTGAACGGACCATTGAAGCCTCCAATTTGAAGTTCTCGATTATATTTAGTAAAAATCTGAAGAATATCAGACACCATTTGATTAAAAAAATATATATTAATTTCTTGAATTAAGCTACATATACTCATACACCTTGACATATTTTCTTACTGTGTGTTACCTTTTTATCATACTACATGTCAACTACTAGTACTACTACTACTCGTACTGATTTTGGCATCGGTGTTTTTTTCCTTGAATTATTAAAAGCTAGGCTGCTAGGGGGGTCAACAGAAAATTTGCAACTTCATTGGGGGGTCGACGAGTTAAAAAGTTTGAGAACCCCTGGGTTAGACAAATGAGGTTATGGTTGGTTGGGTTGTTCAGGGGGTTGGAATAAGGTATGACAGTTTTATATACCCATATTATTACCTTGTATCATCATTATCACCCCCTAACCCCTCCTCCCCACCCCAAGCCTGCCCCCTACTCCTACACACCCCTAAACCCCCCCAAGCCTGTCCCCTATTCCCATACCCCATTAAACCCACCCACCCCAAGCCTGTCCCCCTATTCCCACACCCTCTTAACGATTACTTCCCCTCATATATAAAACAAAGGTTTGACTGGAGTGGTCGTAAGTCCGAGTTGTTGCCTTATGACCGTACCACCACCACCACCTTCCTTCCCCTGTCCTCTGGTCAATGTGATGCTGTACTCATGTGGTGGGAAGTGAAGATGGATCAGGAGGGAGACGTCAATCTGAGCTGTGCACCTTATTGGGCACATCCTGACCTTGCACGTGAGACTAAGATTCGATTTGGTTTTGTGTGTGTGTGTGTGTGTGTGTATGTGTGTGTGCGTGTGTGTGCGCGTGCATGCTTGTGCGTGTGCGTGTGCGCGTCCATGTGCGTGTGTGTGCGTGTGTGTGTGTGCGTGTGTGTGTGTGTGTGTGTGTGTGTGTGTGTGTGTGTGTGTGTGCGTGCGTGCGTGCGTGCGTGTGTGTGTGTGTGTGTGTGTGTGTTGTGTGTGTTGTGTGTGTGTGTGTGTGTGTGTGTGTGTTTTCTTATGGTTGTATATATGTGCAGTAGTTATGTAATATTTTAAATATGACATTGAAAAAAGTACAGAATGATGCTGCATAATGAAATGGAAGGAAGGATTTTGTCTTAATAAATAATCCTTTCATTTGTTTGATATAGGCCAATTTATGATGAGTAAAGGAATTATTTTGTCTTAATAAATAATCCTTTCATATGTTTGATAAAGGTCAATTTATGCTGAGTAAAGGAAGGATTTTGTCTTAATAAATAATCCTTTCATATGTTTGATAAAGGTCAATTTATGCTGAGTAATTGCCTCCCTGAACAGACAAGGGTTGGAAGGGAAGCAGTGAGGAGATACCATGGCGTGACCATTGGATGCAAGCTGTGTATTATTTACCACAGGTGCAATCAGTCACACATCACAAACCTGTATCACTCCTGTCTTGTCATGATGAATACAGTTTATGGTTCAACATTCAGAAAGATGACAGGTGAGTTTTACTGATAATAGCCCCTGTTAGGATAGATAAAGGGCTACAAATACCTCTACTGTATTCCTGCTTGTTGTTAAAGGACACTAAAAGGAGTTTCCATTATTCCAACTGTCCTTTTTTTTTCATCTGTTTAATGTGCCACCTCTCAATCACCTTCCTCAGGCACCATATGACCTCACTGTTGTGGCACCTAATATCAGTCAATCAATCACTCACTGGTTATAGTACTGACAGGAATACTATTACCATTAGCAATAATACAATTAAAAATAATGCATCAAAAACTGTACTATAGTGTAATAAGAGCAGGGAGTATAATTCTGTATAGCAGTAAATGATGATAATATTGTTACGGTGTGACATATCTTCACTATGTCACATCGTATTTATGTTTTAGTTGTCACATTATATTTATGATTTAGTCTTAACAATATATACAGTGGTTGAGTGCTCGCTCAGCTGCAATTTCTGTGATCCAGTGTTTGAGTTTTGCTTGGGGCATCAGAAAAATCTCTCACTGTTGCCAGAGGTTTCTTTCTGTCCCCTACAATTGGGGCATCAAGTCAGCCCCAAAGACACATAATATTACCTATACCAGCTATAGTCCACCCTCCATTATTAACAGAGAAATTTAACGGGATTATCTATCAAGTGTAAATTGGTTGGCTACTGATTCCTCCAAATTATGCCATGAAACAGATGCCATATTTTGACTTTCCTGGCATAGTTTGGAGAAATCACAGACCTTATAATTCATCAACAAGAGAATCTTCCCCTTGAGAGATAATACTGTAATCAAAATGCTTTCCCTTATTGACATTCATTTTTAATCTACTAAGTTTTTAGGTTTCTCTTCTAATTACAACACTGGTAACTCAATCACTGAAATCCACTCCATTTATAACAATGATTCTATATTATGTTCCAGTGAGTTGGTGAACACAGAGAGGCCTGTGTGTGAGTGTGGTGTTCACATTGTCAACTCCCGTACACGACTTGGTCAACTGAATGACCCCCGACGAATAGATGTGTATACCCGGGTGTTGAAATCCTTGGTCACTCCTGATAGTGTAGTGTTAGCCCTTGGTGATGGCTGTCTTATGGCCATCATGGCTGCTACACTAGGTCAGTATATTATCTATAAGGTACTAATAACATTGTGTTTGGTTTTATTCTTTGTAGCCTATTTGGAGATCCCAGTTAGCAGTGAGATACTTCTGTCTCTTGAGAAGTTTCTGTTCCTTGCATCATAATATATTGGTATATACCAGCAGCAAGCAATGAATGGCTAACACAATATACCTTCATAGTAAATGACTCTTAAGACTTTAAGTATGAAATGAAGCATACAATGTGATATATACAGTATATATGTACAGTAGCGGTCAATAATAATCATTCACATTTGAGTATCTCAAACAATTTACTGTCTAATGTTTTCTCGTTCATATATGATGTTATTGTTTTAAGTAGTGCATAGCAGCTTGTATTAAATTAAAAGATGGTATAGATGGGTTAATAATATTGGACTGACTGTATAATATATAGGAAGCCTTTCTTGTGTTCTGTATAATATTAAACCTAGTCTGTCATTTATTACATTTGAAAGTCAACAAATATTCAGTCTCATCCAGATAATGAAACAATATTTCAGTCATCTATTTAGTTAATCAGTCAGCCACTCAGTTTTAAGCCGTCAAGTACTCAGTGTAACAATCTGTTCCTCATTTAAACAATGATTCATGGGACTCAGGTCCTCGGAGTAATAGAATGCTTGAATTCTCTCCCAGCTTTGTGTCTCTGGTCTATTTTTATAATAACAATAATAATCATGTAGTCAATTCAACAGTTAACTGTAAATGTAATCAGGTATTTATGTAACCTTGAGGTGTAATGTGTTGTTGTTATAACAGGAGCGCGACATGTGTACCTGACTGAGGGAAGTGAGGCCAACAGGAGAGTGGCTCAACAGTTTATTGTAACTAATGATGTACAACATAAAGTTACCATCCTTCCTCAAGATGTCAGTGACACATTACTCACCCAGCTTGTTGCACCGGTCAGTCATCTTAAATTCTGTCTCTCTCTCCTGGTGTGAATTATCCCAGCATCCTGTTGGATTATAATTCCTGCAACTAAAAGGGGATTTTACTTCTTCAACTGTCCCTTTTTTGCTTACTGTCCCACCTCTCAATTACCTTCTTCCTCGGGCGCCATATGACCTCGATGTTGTGGTGCCTAAAATCATCAACCATTCTATTTATCAACCTACAATTCCTTAAGTTCCTTAATATAATTCTTAAAATACTTGTAGCTTAGTTCCAGTGATCTGTAATAAGGCATCAATACATATTGGTAATGCATCACTTCTTCCTTAATGTTAGAGAGTCCCATATGGGATTGGCCAAAGCAAAAGGAAGTGAACTAGTTTATTTAAGAGGTTCATATCTTTTTGGTAAATTAGAAGGCTACTGATTCCTCCAAACTATGTCAGAAAACAAATCATGTCAGTAATAGGGAATCTGTTTTGTAGCATAGTTTATATGAATCAATAGCCTTCCAATTCCTTACAATGTGTTACTTCCATAAAATGGGACCAATGTACCAACACCAAACCTTTATTGTAAGAAATACTCGTGAATGTAATATTACAAAAGTACAAGAAAATCATAAAATAGAAAGACAAACAGTGTATCAAGTAGTACATAGTGTACAAGTGCCAAATGTGTGTATAATTCAGAGAAAGACAAATGACAAACTGTATTATATCTCCTAATTTATTACATTTTTATGGCAGGTTTGTACATTAATAACTGAAAATGTAAAGGTTAAATGAAGGAAAGGTTAATTGTTTTAAAATTCAGAATCTAGAAGTGACAAATCTGACCTTTGTAAAGATCTCTCTAAAAATACCAGTGTACTGTACAATGAGGATTTTCTGTACAGTTTCATTACACACATTACATTACACACACAAAGTCCCAGTGTACAATGAGGATTTTCTGTACAGTTTCATTACACACATTACATTACACAGTGTACAATGAATGTTTACATATTTTACAGATAACAATAGCGTTCAGTGAACCATTTTTCTCGACGTCACTATTACCTTGGCACTCACTGTACTGTTGGTACATGCGCAACTCTTGTCTCCACCTGCTGGACTCCTCTGCTGTACGCATCCCTTCCTCCGTCACCATCTGGGGTCTGGCTGTGGATTACCGGGACCTCTGGAAGATACGTTCACCCCTTCATCAGTGCAATGGCTTCAAGATGGATATTTTTGATAAGGTTGGAATCATGTTTCTGTGTTATGTGGTGTTGAGTTAGAGCTACTATGTGATGTAATGAGTTTAACATGAACCCTCTCACCTATTATATTGAGGGGTTACAGGTGTAGTGTTTCTCTACACACAAACAATGTATAACTTTAGTTAACACCAAGCTCAGTTAATTAAATTTCTTACATATTAGTCATTATAAATAATTGTTCCATGCATTGATTGGTATTGTACAGAGCTATGGTATATTATATGTTACATGGTATATAGCCCATTGAGGAGGTGCAGGAATAGAGGGGACAGGCTTGGGGGAGGTTTAGGGAGGGTGCATGGGTTTTGGGTGGGTCGGGGGGGTTTTGGGGGGTGCGGGAGTAGGGGGACACCGCTTGTGGGGGGTTAGGGAGGTGCGAGAATAGGTTACAGGCTTTCTATCCCCCTCCCTCCCAAGCCTGTCCCTCTATTCCCACACCCCCCAGTCCCCCTATTCCCACACACCCCAGTCCCCCCTCAAGCCTGTCCCCTATTCCCACACCCCCATTAATGTTATTAGTTAATACAATTTGCTGTTTGTAACTTGAATTAAATTATGTGGAAAATATTATTAGGTTAATTAAAGGGAGAGTACGGTATACTTTTGGTACATTGGAGTGCCTAGATTCCTCCAAAGTACACCAGTAAACAGAACCAGATGAACAAAAATAATGGTGGACTGTTGCTTGGAATAGTTTGGAGGAATCATAATCTCCAAAAATACAAAAACTATACCCTCCCCTTAAGGTGTGGGTAATAATAGTTGTGGCATTTTTTTTGAGAGATTATTTTATTCAGTGTTGGTAAATCTGGAGTAAATAATTTCCTCCAAACTATTCCAAGCAACAGGACACCATTATTTTTATTGATATGGTCCTGTTTCCTGGCATATTTGGGAGGAATGAAGGCAACTCTATGACTCTTAATGTACCACAAGTTAGTATACTCTGTCCTTATATTATACCTTAAGATGTTAGATGATTATGGAGGTGTGGGAATAGGGGGACAGGCTTGGAGGGGGTTTGGGGCATGTGGGAGTAGGGGACAGGCTTGGTGGGGGTTAGGGGGGTGCGGGAGTAGGGGACAGGCTGGGGGGGGGGTTAGGGGGGTGCGGGAGTATGGGACAGGCTGAGGGGGGGTTTAGGGAGTAGGGGACAGGCTTGGGGGTTTTGGGGCATGTGGGAGTATGGGACAGGCTTGGTGGGGTTTTGGGGCGTGTGGGAATAGGGGACAGGCTTTCTATCCACTCCAAGCCTGTCCCCCTATTCCCGTACCCCCCAAACCAACCCCCACAATCCTATCCCCCTATTCCTGCACCCCCCAACCCTTTTGGTTTGGGGGTGGTGGTAATAAGGGGGTTATTACCACCACCCCCAAACCACCCCCCTCTATTTCCACACACCCCGCACCCCCCCCCCCCTCCCTATTCCCGCACCCCCAAGCCTGTCCCCTACCCCCACACCCCCTTAGTTAACCTAGATACTTTCCTTCCAGTTGATAGAGTCTGCCAGTGAAGAAGCCGATGAGAGAGTTGAGCCTCATCCACTGTGGGAATATCCTACCCGAGCCAAGTCACAACCCATACAACTCCTTACATTGGACCTTAACACTACTACCATCCCTCAAACTCCCATCAGTAAGGAAGGAACAATGACCTTCACCACTGATGGAATGGTTAATGGCATGGCACTGTGGGCTGACTGGCACTTGACTGACCAACACCAAGATGTTATAACCACCGGACCAGTCAGTCCTGTTGTCCTAGACCACAATGTAAATACTGGTATTTTACTGTTCCATCTCACCTCTATGTTTGTCCCTCACGGCATCAGTCCTGTTGTCCTAGACCACAATGTAAATATTCTATTGTTACATCTCACCTCTATGTCTGTCCCTCACTGCATCAGCCCATCAGTCCTGTTGTCCTAGACCACAATGTAAATACTCTACTCTATCTCGCCTCTTTGTCTGTCCCTCACAGGACATGCTATAAAAATAGTTATGCCAAACCACACAAGGATTTCTGAACCACATTATATTCACATCGTCTGTCCTGACGATCACTGGAACCAACGATCAAAGCAAGGAAGGGATGCTGAAAATGTTTTGAGAAGGAATAAGCTACATCAGTGAAAATATTGTTTGGGAAAATTTGAAAGGTGGTAATATTGTGTGTGAAACTTATGTGTATGTTTATCCCATGTTGTATTTATGCTTTCATGTGATAACTTACTATTTGTTAGAGATTCCAGAATTGGGAACTTGGGCCTGTATTCTCATAAGCAAAATTCACTCTTAAGATCAAATTTGTATGTCAGCGTTCATTCCTGGCAAGGACTGGGACCAGACACTGCTTCAAAATTATTACATAAACTCATACTAATAGATTAGCAAAACCTTTCACTGATTCTAAATGAGTGTGAAACAATATGGTGAAGTCAGTAATGTTAACATAATACCAAGTACAAACTCTTAAGATGTTTTATAATTACCAGCCTTGGTCTATAACAAGGGGTGATTTTATTTATATATTATACAGTTGGCCAAAGGAATTTGTACACACGCTGTTGTTTTTGAGGGATTACAATATATAGACCATGTAAGACTATGTAATTGTAATACAACATTATATTAGGTTTGTTGTTTATCAGTCACTAAATCACTTTGTACATCATTCATTGCAGTACTTCCAGAATAATGAATAACCTTTGTTTCCCAACAGCCTGTGTTGTACTGTCTTATTGTTCCTTCCTGCCTTTATAACCAACAACTGTACTTATTGTTCCTTCCTGCCTTTATAACCAAGTGTTTATTTTTCACTACAGGTTGAGTGGGATACCTATAGTCGTCAAGGAGTCTACCTCTTCCGTCAACCCATCAACATTAACAAAGATCTTCCTTCAACTCTCCAATACTCCATCACCTTCCAGCCTCTTGATGGAATGCTCAATTTTGAATTTGGGATTGAGGTGAAAGGTAGAGAGGAGGGATAAGGAAATAAAGAGAGAAAAGTTAAGACTGGTCAAGAGAAAACAGGTTTCCTCTTGTGATTAATAATTATTTTTACAGGTGCTATTACTTTGGTAGTAAAACTTACCTAAACTAATATTATAGACACTCAATATACAATGAATAAATACTTTTATCCAACACTTCATTTTACACTCAGTAATTCATTGAAGACAACCAAATGTTTTCCCAGACGCTTGTTATTCATTACCAAACAGAGTAAGGGATTCACTGAGCCTGTATGTGTGTGTGTGTGTGTGTCCGAGGCTCTTTTTATTCATTACTAATCAGACTAAGGGATTTACTGAGCCTGTATGTGTGTGTGTGTGTGTCCGTGTCCCAGGTTTCTGCTACATTTGATAATCTGTATCGAGGGGCTACTGTACTGTACTCCATAAGTAAGAGTTTATGAGTTATTATCACCAAAGCAATATATATCTGTCCTTTATCTTGAGAGTTATAATCTTGCTACTTAATTCTCCTGCTGATTTACTTAAGGTACAGTTGGACACATGAATAATTGGTACAGCCCAGGCGGTGAAAGATACTTGTCCCATTTGAGTAACCAGTGTCGGTTATCAGGTACTTGCTTTTTATTACCATCCTCAATACTGACTTCTGCCCCTGATGTCTCCTATTTGGCAGTAATTAAGGAAGAAAGGGAGAAATGGACCATCTTTCACTTGGGGCTGTACCACCCATTCATGTGTCCAACTGTACACTTACGGTCAGAAATTGTGTCCCAATCCCCAGGCAAGATGAAGGTTTGAACAACGGTGCATCTCCGTACAACACACAGTGGTTTGAATTAATAAAGCTCGGCTAGTTGTGATATATTGTGTCGAGGGATCAGGACAATTTCTGACAGCAAGTGTACAGTCGGCGGCAGAAATCCTGTCGCCTCACCTGCTTCACCGAGACAGGCAGTGTTCATGGACTCAAGAAATATCCATGTTTTCTACGAATAATAATCTTGAGTCTATGAACATATTGTGCCTTGGTGAAGCAAGTGAGGAGAAGACAGGACTTTTGCCGCCGACTGTACAACATACACACCTTTTATTTTGTTGTATTTATTTAATTTTCTCCTCTTCATCATGACACCTGTATAATCTTGGGCACAAGAGAGTATTGTGACCCTTAACATGACAGTACATAAGAGATATAAGGATCAGTAATATAGTAAATCTACTTGGATTCACACATAATATGAAGGGACCATCTAAGTAGACTATTATATTACTACTGACTACACGACTACTGTAGACCTCTGTAAAGTAGACTATTATATTACTACAGACTACATGACTACTGTAGACCTCTGTAAAGTAGACTATTATATTACTACTGACTACATGACTACTGTAGACCTCTGTAAAGTAGACTATTATATTACTACTGACTACATGACTACTGTAGACCTCTGTAAAGTAGACTATTATATTACTACTGACTACATGACTACTGTAGACCTCTGTAAAGTAGACTATTATATTACTACTGACTACACGACTACTGTAGACCTCTGTAAAGTAGACTATTATATTACTACTGACTACATGACTACTGTAGACCTCTGTAAAGTAGACTATTATATTACTACAGACTACATGACTACTGTAGACCTCTGTAAAGTAGACTATTATATTACTACTGACTACATGACTACTGTAGACCTCTGTAAAGTAGACTATTATATTACTACAGACTACATGACTACTGTAGACCTCTGTAAAATAGACTATTATATTACTACTGACTACATGACTACTGTAGACCTCTGTAAAGTAGACTATTATATTACTACTGACTACACGACTACTGTAGACCTCTGTAAAGTAGACTATTATATTACTACTGACTACACGACTACTGTAGACCTCTGTAAAGTAGACTATTATATTACTACTGACTACTGTAGACCTGACTCATATTCACACAAACAACTTTCTTCATTCCACACAGGCATTAATTAGGCCTGTCAGTATAATTATGTATCAGAGTTAAAGTTGGAACGTGGGAGTCAAAATATACGTAACTGTAGAAGTACTGTACTGTAGTACGTATATACAGTTGTCAAGAAAGGTATTGCGACAACTATTGATACAACATTAAATATATTAATGTCCATAATTATTTGTAGGGAGTATAAGTATGTATTACTGAAGGATATGTATATTTCCTTCTGTTATACATGCTTATAGTCCATACAAATAGTTGTGGATATTACTAGGGTTAAAGTTCTATCAAGATTTGTCACCATACCTTCTTTGGGGCAACTGTCCCAGTGTTCAAACTGATGGATGCAGTTGTCAAGTTGATGATGGTAAGGTTCTGTCATCAGCTACAATATATAGTACTGTACAGGGTGACATTTATTGATAGTTCTCTCTTACTTCATTTTACACTCAGTCACTCATTAAAGACCAATAAATGTTTTGCCAGACTTGTGTTATTCATTATGGTACCATATAGATAAACTAACTACAGTAGATGATTTACTAACCCTGTGTTAAAAGGATATAGGTGATAAATGTAATAATGTTATCTAGAGAGCCTATTGTGTATGTCCTATAAATACCACACAATACTGTAGTACAGTACTGTACATGGTTTTAATAATAGATTGTGTTTTGAAAGTGCCTGTTGATATTTTATTGTAAATAAATCTCCAGTTTGTGAAATAGTCCTTGACTTTGTATATTTTAAATATCAGGTAAAACTCACCCAAATATTATAAGGTTGTGTTGTGTACACATTATAAGGTTGTGTTGTGTACACATTAGACAGGATTCTTAGGCTTGGAGCATTAAGTTTTCTGAACAGAATCTCTTGTTGTCCAGTAAATTAATTTTATGTTCAGGAAAATACAACAATGATTGGTCATAATAACAATTTCTAACTGTTGTCAAAGTCTTCATTATTGCCAGAACAACACGACACAATAAAGATAAAGAAATAAATTTCTGTTGGGATCATATCAGTCTTCCTACAAGGTTAATCCTTAATTATTCACTTGTTAACCATATATATTTGTTGTTTGATTATTAGTCATCTCTTGTATTGTTGCCTTGTTTGTCAAATGTCATGCAACACCTTCCAGTCAAACTGTCTATAATATTAGTTCAAAGTATTTACTCTGATGGCTCACTTCAAGCACACAATGCACAACTTTTAACTGTGACTGTATAGTAACATTCTATTAGTAAGTTAAATGTAAGGAACCCCAGTATGAATGTTGTGTATAGTATAATTATACTCCAGTATGAATGTATGTACAGTATAATTATACTCCAGTATGAATGTATGTATGTACAGTATAATTATACTCCAGTATGAATGTTGTGTACAGTATAATTATACCCCAGTATGAATGTATGTATGTACAGTATAATTATACTCCAGTATGAATGTTGTGTACAGTATAATTATACTCCAGTATGAATGTATGTATGTACAGTATAATTATACTCCAGTATGAATGTTGTGTACAGTATAATTATACTCCAGTATGAATGTATGTATGTACAGTATAATTATACTCCAGTATGAATGTTGTGTACAGTATAATTATACCCCAGTATGAATGTATGTACAGTATAATTATATTCCAGTATGAATGTTGTGTACAGTATAATTATACCCCAGTATGAATGTATGTACAGTATAATTATACCCCAGTATGAATGTATGTACAGTATAATTATATTCCAGTATGAATGTTGTGTACAGTATAATTATACCCCAGTATGAATGTTGTGTACAGTATAATTATACTCCAGTATGAATGTATGTACAGTATAATTATATAGTACTCCAGTATGAATGTTGTGTACAGTATAATTATACCCCAGTATGAATGTTGTGTACAGTATAATTATATAGTACTCCAGTATGAATGTTGTGTACAGTATAATTATACCCCAGTATGAATGTTGTGTACAGTATAATTATATAGTACTCCAGTATGAATGTTGTGTACAGTATAATTATACTCCAGCAGTCTGGGACCAGATTCACAAAGGCAAAGTTCACTCAACTTACAATTGTATTCATAAGTGTTTATTCATGACTTGGACTCATAGTACCTCACACTGCTTTGATAATCATAACAACGACTCATATTAATAGAATACCAAAGCCATTCACTTCTTCTAAATGAACCTAAAACATTGTGGTGAGGAGAGGAGAGTATTACAAACATATCAACAAGTCCAAACTCTTAAGATGTTTTGTGAATACCGACCCTCAGGCAGCAGGCTGGCAGAGGCAGTAGGTAATATTTCCAGTTGGTTGTTATGTACAGTACAGTCGGCAGCATAAGTTCACTTCGTTTCCACCTGTGTCTGTATAAGCTATAGTGTTGTAATATAATTTTAATGCAGAGATGACAGCTATAGTTCTCGTGTAGTAAATTACATAATTATGTTGTTGGAATTGAAACTGGTTCAGAATGCAACTACTGTATCTGGTCACATTAGCAATATTAAGTACATGAGATGGACGCGAATTTATGCTGCCGACTGTATTTGGTACTGTAGCTATAAATCTAAAGGCCATAAATATTATACAAAACTAATCCTGGGCTAAACCATAATAATAATAATAATAATAATAATAATAATAATAATAATGTTCTAACTTGTATACTGGTAACTGGTGCTAAATGTAATTCTGCTGCTTTATATGTAATGGTGTAGCTTTAGCCTTACAACTTTATTCTTAGTGTGACAGTCAAGGAGTATTTTGGTCAACACTGTGAAAACTGTATAAGGGGGTGTGGGAGTAGGGGACAGGCTTGGGGGGGGGGGTAGGAATAGGGGGACAGGTTTGGGGGGGGTAGGAATAGGGAGACAGGCTTGGGGGAGTAGGAATAGGGGGACAGGCTTAGGGTGGGTAGAAAGCCTGTCCCCTATTCCCACACACCCCTAACCCCACCAAGCCTATCACCCCCTACTCCCTCACCTCCCAAACCCCCCCCAAGCCTGTCCCTTACTCCCACATCCCCCTAAACCTCCCCCCCCCCCAAGACTGTTCCCTTATTCTCACCCCCCCATAAGGGAACTTAAGAATTTGTGAACAGATCATAGCAAGTGATTCCTGAGTACCAAGTGAGTGAGTGAGTGAGTGAATCCATGGACCACTTCACCAATGATGATGTTTGATGTGGTACAGTTTGTAGGAACCAGTTGCCACAAACAAGTGACCTACTAAATATTACACCTTTAAAATTCCATGACACTTAGTAAAGATCATATATAAAAACATTGATGGTGCATAGTATGGTGTGGTACAGGTACGATGGCTCCATAGACAAACAACAGAGCCATTGTACAGTTACCATGAGATGATTAGAGGCCATTGATTGTAGGAATGCTGTTATAGGCAGAACTTGACATAAGAGGTTATTGATACACCTCAAGTAAATAAGTGCCTTAATTATCAATATACCTGTACAATACTTACTCAATATTAGTGTAATGTAGAAATGTTTGATTGTCAAGTTGAAGGTGTTTATAAGTCAAGAAAATATTTTCATTAGTGAATACATAGAGGTGAGAATCCTATGCATGGTGTAAGAAACCAGTGTTATTTCTGGCTCAGATATACATCTAATGTTTACACTTATCAAAGAAGTATATAAACAATGTTAAACTATGATACTTAATGTAATATTGACCATCAAATTTGTTGTATGTATGTTATAAAAGACTAAGACTGTAATGTAAATACATGTTTATTGTTATCACTACACAAAACAATTCTCCACAGATATGTGCTTTTCATAAGTTAAGTATTACACAGGATGGATCAAACTATCATCACTCCCTCCGGGAACTCCCACCAAGGGGATGGCCATGGCAGAAGTGTCTCCATCTTTCCCTGTTCCAACACTCCCTCCTTACTCCCTCCCCTCCCCTCCCCTTCATGTTTCTCTCCTTCACATACTCTTCCACTCTGTTCTGCCATCTAACTGGTGGTCTGCCTCTCACACCACATCCCACAACTTCACTTCCCTACACCTTCTTTACAAACTCCTCACCTTGCATTCTCTCTACATGTCCAAACCACCTCAGAGTATTACGTTTCACTCTCTCAACCACTCCACACTCAATACCAATTGCCTTCTCACTCATACCACATCTCTTATACACACACTCATTACTTTCTCCATCCCACCTTGTCAGTCCACATGTACCTCTCAAGTAACTCATTTCCACAGCACCTATTCTTGACTGATGAGCCCTACTCCATGTCCAGGTCTCCGACACATATGTCAGTGTTGGCAGGATTATACTATTTTGTAGTCCCCTTTTCACTTCCATACTCACACTTCTACCTTTCATTATCCTCCCCAGTGATCCTATGACCTGTCTACCCTTCACTGCTCTCTCCCTAATTTCTCCTTCCATACTTCCATGTTTACACAGAACTGTCCCCAGGTACTTAAACTCCTTCACTTCCTCCATCCTCTCACCCCTCAGAGTTATCTCACATTTAGTCCCAGTTGGTACTTCCACTCTGTAAGGTGTAGCAAAGTCAATCACTTACTGTCTTAAGGGATTTAGGGTTGTAACCAGATCGAGTTACAGTATATCCCTTAGCAAAAGTTAGAGTTATAACTAAAACAAAAAACGGGAACTTCACTCCACTCCCTCAGTGGATATCACCCCTTAAAGAATAATGGAAAACAATGACTTACAAATTTTAACAAGTATATTAACAAAACCCAAATATGTAATTACAATATTTACAATACAAAGAAAATGATAAATTAAGTTTAACATGGACACCAAATATAATTAATAATAAATTAATTAATATATTGAACACTCGACCAGCTTAAGAGCAAGAGCAAAAATGGGAATGTATCAATTGAGTGAGAGGATAATTATGTCTTCACTAAATTTTCGTCTTGCCTTGTTGGATTTATGGCTATCAACCAGCGACATAGTCAAAGGTCATTAAGCCAGTCTAATCCATTTTATTCTATCAATTTATATAAGGTCATAAAGTTTTGTCTTCTTCAGAAAACTCAGCAGTTTGTCTATAATATTCTTATCATCAGATAGAATATTTTCAAAAGTAAAAGCTAGATGTTTAAGTTGAAAATATCTTATAATTATAACTCTTTGGTTGACATACTTGTCACAATAAAGAAGTAAATGATTTAGTAACATAACTGTCACATGATGTACAGCCACGCACCAAAGTTTCTGTACCCCTTCAGTGGAAGTCAGGGTCAGAGAGAGCAGAGAGGGTAAGTAAACGGACGGTAGCCACCACAGTGTTGTCAACTCTAGCCAAGACAGTATTCCCGAACCATGAGTTGTGAAGCTCCATTTGAAGCATTCACTGGTGGGAGGGAGAGTCGGAAAGGGGGATAAGTGGAAGGTTTAGTTCTCAGTCTCCACATCCTATCTGCTTAAACAAA
This sequence comes from Petrolisthes manimaculis, assembly GCA_034508575.1. NCBI lineage: Eukaryota > Metazoa > Arthropoda > Malacostraca > Decapoda > Porcellanidae > Petrolisthes > Petrolisthes manimaculis. The sequence continues at coordinate 281,497 of JAWZYT010000143.1, read as the reverse complement.
CTTAAAACTAGTGTAGTTAGTTCTACTCTGTTATTGAAGTTATTATAATCATAATCATCATAATATTATATGTGGTCGCGCCAAAACCGTATCCACTTTAGGGCTGTGTCATTTGCTTCATTTTTATGACTCTGGTAGAAGAACGTCTTTGTGCGTTGTGTAATAATTAATCTCCGAAGATTGACAGAGGTACCATGGGAATTTTAGCCCCGCCGCCGTCGTTTTTTAATAATTATTTTTTTTAATTTTTGTTTTAATAATATATATTTATTTTTTTTATTAATTTTTTTTCTTTTTAATAATTAACTTTTTTTTTTTTTATTATTATTATTATTATTATTATTATTATTATTATTTTTCGTCGTTGTCGCCGCCACCGACGCCGCCGCCCCGCCGCCGCCGCCGCCGCCGCCGCCGCCCCGCCGCCGCCGCCGCCCCGCCTCCACCGCCGCCCCGCCGCCGCCGCCGCCATCACCGCCGCCGCCGTCGTTTTTTAATAATTAGATTTTTTAATTTTGTTTTTAAATAATATATATGTATATATATATATATATATATATATATATATTTTTTTTTGTAATAATTAACTTTTTTTAATTTATTTTTATTTATTATTATTATTATTTTCTTTTTCGTCGTCGTCGCCGCCACCACTACCACCGCTGTCGCCTCCGCCCCGCCGCCGCCGCCACCGACATTGCTGTCCCACCGCCGCCGCCGCCCCTCCGCCGCTGCCCCGCTGCCACCCCGCTGCCGCCGCCGTCGTTTTTTAATAATTAGTTTTTTCTGTTTTATTTTTAATATTATATATTTATTTTTAAATACATATATTATTATTATTATTATTATTATTATATTTTAATTATTATTTTTTTATTTATTATTTTTTTTCGTCGTCGTCGTCGTCGCCGCCGCCCCGCCGCCGCCGCCGCCGCCTCCCCGCCGCCGCCACCGCCGCCGCCGCCCCACCTTCGCTGCCGCCCCGTCGCCGCCGCCGTCGTTTTTTAATAATTAGTTTGTTTTGTTTTTTTTAATAATATATATATATATATATATATATTAATATATTGTAGTGTACCACTCCTTATTTCCTCTCACCACGTACTGTAGGTATCCTACAGTCTATATTTAACTTAATCCCTGGCCAAAGCGCCTGGGGCAAGAGTTAATCCCTCGACCATCGAGATATAAGGCAGGCCGTGCTTGGTCATGGGCGACTCTTCACCCAGACTCTAGCTACGAAGACACCAGGAACATCTCTCCCTGGCTGGTCAACCTACAAGCAGTAACCCACGCAGCAGCAGCACCACCAGGAGACTCACTGGCGCCCATAGCTACACTCACGCTACGCCACACACCCACGCTCCTACTCCGCTGACCTGCGTGGCTCCTGCCCCTTCCTTTATACTAGAATAAACCATGCCTTGTTAAAGAGTCTATTATATTACACCTCCAGAAGTAAGGGATACGTTATTTCCTACATTGGTGACCCCTGGAGTGTAGTAGTACTCTTCTTACTTGGCCCTACAAGATACAACACCTCCTACAAGATCCTCACGCCCCATCTCTATATACCACCACCACAACAAACAAGAACCCTACGTGCATCGCTGCCCGATCATCTCCCCTCCTCCGAGGCTCCGACACGTGTAACGGCAAGCCAAGGTACCCCCCACTCCAGTCCAGTCTCTACACTTCTACAGTCTCACGACGACGTCACCAGTACGCCACTCGACGCCTCTACACGGCGATAAGCCACCCTGCCTCTACGCTCATCCACGACGTCGTCAGCAAACTGTAGAAGGTACCCAGTGACTAATATATATTTTTTGTAATTCTCCCCAGTGTTCTACCCCCTCCCACAATGCGTCCCTTACCCCCATATAATAATTATTATCAGATACACACACGAACCACAAGCTTCCACCCCCTCAACACCTACGCACAATTACTACGATGACCTAGACACATCTATCGAATGGGAGTTACTGGAATACAGGGCCGAACTTATTAGAGAGGCCCTGGAAGAAAATAAACAGAAAGGAATTCCACCCTCACACCCGAGAAACCAAAGACTTTACACCATGTACACAAACTTGTGCGTGGAGGCGGGTGATTACCTATACGCACACACTCCACAATCACCCCTACAAAACCAATCCCACACCCAACCTACCATACCCCACTCCACCTCACCTTGCCACACCACCATTCAGACACCACCACCCTACACACATGCACCCCCCCAACCAACCGAAACAACACCCTCCGCTAATCTCCTTGTCTCACACACACCTTCTCCTCCACCACTTCTCCCACCCCACCCGCCTTCTCCACCCCGCTTGCTTTCTCCACCCCGCTCTCCTTTCCCCACCCAACCCGTGTCCACAACCATCCCCTCTCCACCCCAAACCACCCATATATCACTCATCCCTAACCCCGCTCCTCCACCCCAGTCTGCCACTCTTTCCCTACCTGACCCCCCTCAACACTCACCTCCCCCTACTCACACCTCACCATCACCTCGTCCTACACACACCATTCTTCCACCACGCACGCCTCCCCCACCACCACTCCAACCACCACACACGCCCCCACCACCACCCCAACCACCACACACGCCCCCACCACCACCCAAACCACCACGCACGCCGCCCCCACTCCCCCAATCACCACGCACGCCTCCCACACTCCCCCCACCACCACCCAAACCACCACGCACACCGCCCCCACTCCTCCAACCACCACGCACGCCTCCCACACTCCCCCCACCACCACGCTTAACTTCCCCAATTTTCCCACCACCACACGTGCTCCTCCCCACCAAACATGCTCCCTACTTACGTGCGCCCCCCCCCCCCCCCCATACTCTCATGTCCCCACCCAACCTATACTGAAACCCATACATCCCCCACTTTCATCCCTCCCATCCAACCCATATCTCCCCCACCACACGCTTGTGCCCCCAATCAACCCCTATCCAAGTCCATACCTACCTCACGTTCCCCCATATCATGACTTACTCCCACACCATGCTCCTCTCCCCCCAGCCAAATAATACCCCCCCCCACTTCCCCCCATTCCACGACCTCCTACCCCCATCCAACCGACTCCTTCCTCACGTGTATCCACCACACATTTTCCCTCCCCCATTCTACCCATACCTCTACCACCATACCCTCCTCCCCCTACTCAACCCGTATGCAAATCCATACCTAGACCTCCTCCCCACCCACGCTCTCCTACCACCCACACCCCACCAGTAAAACCTACTCCTACCTACTCACCCTTCCTTACGTCCACCTCCACCCCTCTCACCCACCCTACCCCATTCCCCTCCTACCTCGGCCGACTGTGCCCGCCACTCGTCACGCCACTATGACGCCTCTGACAACGACGCCTGCGACTACACACGACCCAAGCAGACCCGTCACGCCACTAAACGCCTCTGCCGACTGCGACACTACCAGCCTCGTCACGCCACTAAACGCCTCTGCCGACTGCGACACTACCAGCCTCGTCACGCCACTAAAACGCCTCTGCCGACTGCGACCTTCGAAACCTCGCCACACCTCTCGTCACGCCACTACGACGCCGTCGGCGACTGCACACGACCCAAGCAGCCTAGTCACGCCACTACGACGCCTCTTACGGCTGTGCCCTTAGCAGCCTCGCTACGACACTACGACGCCTCTAGCGACTGCACACACCACCCAGACGTTTCGTGTGGACACTCAGGCCGCACCTATACCAATCCAGACACCCACCTGGTCCTAACACGGGTGACGGCCGGCCCACGATATTATGTCTTTGTATATGTTTGTGGTGTTATTATTATTATTATTATTATTATGTGTGTATTTTATACAATGTATATTGTGTATTGTTCCCCCCATAACAAACTCAGTCCGTGGGGCTCATTCTTGGATACAATTGCGCATATCTAGTATGATATTTTTATGTATATCCCTTTTTGTGTATTTTGTAAGTTTTATTATGTATTCCTTCTCCTCTCCCCTAATAAAATTCAGTCTGTTGGGGGGAGGGGGAGTAATGTAGTGTACCACTCCTTATTTCCTCTCACCACGTACTGTAGGTATCCTACAGTCTATATTTAACTTAATCCCTGGCCAAAGCGCCTGGGGCAAGAGTTAATCCCTCGACCATCGAGATATAAGGCAGGCCGTGCTTGGTCATGGGCGACTCTTCACCCAGACTCTAGCTACGAAGACACCAGGAACATCTCTCCCTGGCTGGTCAACCTACAAGCAGTAACCCACGCAGCAGCAGCACCACCAGGAGACTCACTGGCGCCCATAGCTACACTCACGCTACGCCACACACCCACGCTCCTACTCCGCTGACCTGCGTGGCTCCTGCCCCTTCCTTTATACTAGAATAAACCATGCCTTGTTAAAGAGTCTATTATATTACACCTCCAGAAGTAAGGGATGCGTTATTTCCTACAATATATATATTTTTTATTATTATTATTATTTTTTTTGTAATAATTAACTTTTTTTTTTTTTTTTTTTTTTTGTTATCGTCGCCGCCGCCGTCACCGCCGCCACCGCCGCCGCCGCATTGCCGCCGTCACCGCCGCCCCGCCGCCGCCGCCACACCACCGCCGCCAGCGCCGCCCCGCCGCCAGCGCCGCCCCGCCGCCGCCACCGCCGCCGTCGTTTTTTAATAATTATTTTTTATTGTTTTAATAATATTTATCTATTTTTAAATATATATTTATTTTTTATGTTAATTATTTTTTTTTTGTAATAACTTTTTTTTTTATTGTTATTATTATTTTTTTATTTATTATTTTTTTTTCGTCTTCGTTGTCGTCGCCGCTGCCGCCGCCGCCCCGCCGCCTCTGCTACCGCCACCGCCGCCGCCGCCCCGCCGCCGCCGTCGCTGCCCCGCCGCTGCCCCGCTGCCGCCTTGTCGCCGCTGCTGCCGCCGCCGCCGTCGTTTTTTAATAATTAGTTTGATCTTTATTTTTATTTTAATAATATATATATATTTTAATATATATATATATTTTTTGATAATTTTTTTTTTTTTTAATAATAAACTTTTTTTTTTATTATTTTTCTTTATTTATTATTATTATTATTATTTTTTGTCGTTCTCGCTGCCGCCGCCACCGCCGCCGCCGCCGCCCAGCCACCACCGCCGCCGCCGCCGCCCAGTCGCCCCGCCGCCGCCGCCGCCGTCGTTTTTTAATATTTTTTTTTATTATATATATATATATATATTTATTATATATACATTTTTTTATCAACTATTTTTTTTGTAATAATTAACTTTTTTTTAATTTATTTTTATCTATTATTATTTTTTTTTTTTTCGTCGTCTTTGCCTCCGCCCCGCAGCCGCCACCGACGTTACCGCCCCGCCGCCGCCGCCGCCTCGCTTACGCACCGCCGCCCCGCCGCCACCGCCGCCGCCTCTATGCCGCTGCCCCGCTGCCCCACCTTCGCTGCCGCCCCGTCGCCGCTGCCGTCGTTTTTTAATAATTAGTTTTTTTTGTTTTTTTTAATAATATATATATATATATATATTTTAATATATATATATTTTTTATTATTATTTTTTTTTTTTTTGTAATAATTATTATTATTATTTTTTTTTTTTCGTCGTCGTCGCCGCCGCCGTCACCGCCGCCACCGCATTGCCGCCGTCACCGCCGCCACCGCCGCCGCCGCACCGCCGCCGCCACCACACCACCGCCGCCCCGCCGCCGCCACCGCCGCCGCCGCCGCCGTCGTTTTTTAATAATTATTTTTTATTTTTTTAATAATATTTATTTATTTTTAAATATATATTTATTTTTTATGTTTATTTTTTTTTTGTAATAACTTTATTTTTTTATTATTATTATTATTATTTTTTATTTATTATTTTTTTTCGTCGTCGTTGTCGTCGTCGTTGTCGTCGCCGCTGCCGCCGCCGCCGCCCCGCCGCAGCCGCTACCGCCACCGCCGCCGCTGCCCGGCCGCCGTCGCTGCCCCGCCGCCGCCCTGCCGCCGCTGCTGCCGCCGCCGCCGTCGTTTTTTAATAATTGGTTTTATTTTTATTTTTATTTTAATAATATATATATATTTTAATATATAAATATTTTTTGATATATATTTTTTTTTAATAATAAACTTTTTTTTATTATTTTTCTTTATTTATTATTATTATTATCATTATTATTATTTTTTGTCGTTCTCGCCGCCGCCGCCACCGCCGCCGCCGCCGCCGCCGCCCCGCCACCACCGCCGCCGCACAGCCGCCCCGCCGCCGCCGCCGCCGTCGCCACCGCCGCCGCCGTCGCCACCGCCGCCGCCGTCGTTTTTTAATATTTTTTTTTTTTTTTTTTAAATATATATATATATATATATATATATATATATATATATATATATATATATATATATATATATATATATATATATATATATATTTTTTCATTATTATTTTTTTTTTTTTTTCGTCGTCGTCGCCGCCGCCGTAAACGCCGCCACCGCCACCGCCTTCCCGGTGCCGCCGCCGCCCCGCCTCCACCGCCGCCGCCGTCGTTTTTTAATAATTATTATTATTTTTTAAATAATATATATATATTTTTTTATTATTTTTTTTTTCTTTGTAATAATTAACTTTTTTTAATTTCTTTTTTATTTATTATTATTATTAATTTTTTTTTCGTCGTCGTCGCTACCGCCGCCACCGCCACCACCGCCGTCGCCTCCGCCCCGCCGCCGCCGCCACCGACGTTTCCGTCACGTCGCCTCCACCGCCGCTGCCGCCGCCGTCGTTTTTTAATAATTATTATTTTTTTTTTTTAATATTTATTATTAAATATATATATATATATTTTTTTTGTTATTTTTTTTTTAATTATTATTTTTTTTTTATTATTATTTTTTTTTTTATTATTATTTTTTCGTCGTCGTCGTCGTCGCCGCCGCGCCGCAGCCGCCGCCGCCACAACCGCCACCACCCCGCCACCCCACCTCCGCTGCCGCCCCGTCGCCGCCGCCGTCATTTTTTAATAATTATTTATTTTTTTATTTTTTTAATAATGTATATATATATATATATATCTTTTTATTATTATTATTTTTTTGTAATAATTAACTTTTTTTTTTTTTCTTATTATTAATATTTTTTTTTTCGTCGTCGTCGCCACCGCCGTCACCGCCGCCACCGCTGCCGCCTTCCCGCCGCCGCCCCGCCGCCACCTCCGCCCCGCCGCCACCGCCGCCGCCGCCACCGCCGCCGCCGCCGCCGCCACCGCCGCCGCCGTCGTTTTTTAATATATATTTTTTTAATAATATATATATATATATATATATATTTTTTAATATATATATATTTTTTTATTATTTTTTTTTTTTTGTAATAATTAACTTTTTTTAATTTCTTTTTATTTATTATTATTATTATTATTTTTTTCGTCATCGTCGTCACTGCCGCCACCGCCACCACCGCCGTCGCCTCCGCCCCGCCGCCGCCGCCACCGACGTTGCCGTCCCGCCGCCTCCACCACCGCCGCCGCCGCTGTCGTTTTTTAATAATTAATCTTTTTTTTTTAAATATTATATATTTATTATTAAATATATATATATTTTTTTTGTTATTTTTTTTTTAATTATTATTATTTTTTTTTTATTATTATTTTTTTTATTTAATATTTTTTTTTCGTCGTCATCGTCGTCGCCGCCGCCGCTCCGTCGCCGCCGCCGCCGCCGCCGCCACCGCCGCCGCCGCCGTCGTTTTTTTAATAATTAGTTTTTTTTTTATTTTTTAATAATATATATATATATATTTATTTTAATATATATATATCTTTTTATTATTTTTTGTTGTTGTAATAATTAACTTTTTTTTTTTTTATTATTATTATTTTTTTTTTTATCGTCGTCGTCACCGCCGCCACTGCCTCCGCCCCGGTGCCGCCACCGCCCCGCCGCCACCGCCGCCGCCGTCGTTTTTTAATAATTATTATTTTTTTTTAATAATATATATTTGTTTTTAAATATATATATATATATTTTTTGTTAATTTTTTTTTTATTATTATTATTTTTTTATTTATTAATTTTTTTTCGTCGTCGTTGTCGTCGTCGCTGTCGTCGCCGCCCCGCCGCTACCGCCACCGCCGCCGCATCCCCGTCGCCACCGCCGCCGCCGTCATTTTTTTAGTAATAATTATTATTTTTTTAATAATATATTTATTTTTGAATATATATATATATATTTTTTTGTTAATTAATTTTTTTTTGTAATAATTAACATTTATTATTATTATTATTATTATTATTATTATTTTTTATTTAATAATTTTTTTTCGTCGTCGTTGTCGTCGCCGCCGCCGACGCCGCCGCCGCCCCGCTGCCGCCGCTATTGCCACCGCCACCGCCGCCGCAGCCCCGCCGCCGCCGTCGCTCCTCCGCCGCTGCCCCGCCGCCGTCGTTTTTTAATAATTAGTTTTTTTTATTTTTGTTTTAATAATAATATATACATATTTTAATATATATATATATATATATATATATATATATATATATATTTTGATTTTTTTTTTTTTTTTTTAATAATTAACTTTTTTTTATTTATTTTTTTATTTATTATTATTATTATTATTATTATTATTATTATTATTATTATTATTATTATTTTTCGTCGTTGTCGCCGCCACCGCCGCCGCCGTCACCGCTGCCGCCACCACCGCCCCTTCACCGCCGCCCAGCCGCTCCGCCGCCCAGCCGCTCCGCCGCCCAGCCGCTCCGCCGCCCAGCCGCTCCGCCGCCGCCGCCGTTTTTTAATAATTATTATTTTTTAAATAATATATATATATATATTTTTTAATATATATTGAGTTTACACACACATACAAAATACTTGGCATAATATACAACACATCCATGACATTCAAATAACATAATGGCCATCAAAAACAAATGCATGCAAAAATGTAAAGCCCTCAGATCACTTGCCAGCTCAATATTTGGACACAACAAAGAAACCACAACTACAATATACAAACAATTACTATATTCGATTAATGATGGATTATGCAAGTCCTGCCTCAGCCTCAAACCTCACTGACTATTTGACATCATTTCTCTAACTTGACCTTTACAATTTCATTTGTTTACCTCAATAATTCTCTGTTTACTCTTGATCACTGACGGTCTTTTTGGTATTTTTTGTTCTGGTAGAACTTTTCCTGTTTATTCATGAACAATATTAATTTTATATAATGTCTCTATGTCCACTTCAATATTGCGATGCGATGCGATGTAATTCGGGGAAATTATCACCTTTCCAACGGTATTCCCCTTATAATTTCTTCTTCTTTAATTTTTTTTCACTTAGTTTTCAATTTGCTTTCTAAGTTTTTCTCTTCTTTTCCAGAATTTGTAAATGGTATCTTAATTTTGCCTTTTCTTGATTTTCTTTATCAAACAGAAAGTTTCCAATTATATAATCTTTGTTCTCTATGTATGGCTGTTGTAGTTCAAATAATAATGTCCTTTCTTATATCATTATACTCTCTGCAAAATAAAATAAGATGCTCTAGACTTTCATCATCATCTTTACATGTCATACATTTTGTGTTTCCATCTCCAAATCTTTTTCTGTCATTTAAATTTAGTACATTCACTCTGCATTTAAAATATATCACTGATTTTGCTGAGTTGTCATATATATTACTCTCTTCTTTAATTTCTGTATGTCTGTATACTTTTCTTTGTTGACATTTCATTTTTCCAAATATTTGTATCCCATGTGTTTAATTTATCTTTTATTTCTTTTACTTTCATATTTTTTATATTGTTACACTGCCCACTCACCCCAGGACCACTTGGGTACCAGCAGGACTTATACAAACCGGGAGTTCGGCGTGCCGGGGTATATAGGCGAGGTGTAAGAGGTGGGGGAAGGGCCAACAACAACAACAACACACTGGGGTAGTTTCACATAAGTTTATTTTTCTCTCCACTCTCACCTTACAAGGGTTGACAGTCTACAGTTAGGCTAACTTTGACACCACCGGGCTCCATAGAAAAACAGGCACCTCCCTAAACATGTTATACTCCCTCACAACACTCGCAAATCTGGCACAAATATAGTCAAAGTTCCAGGCACAAACACACACACCAAAAGTCCCGCGTCTTCTCACCAGTGTTGCCAACCCCTTTCTCCTCCTGACCAACTCTTTATACATGCATGCCTAAATTTACCCAAATTAAACCTAAATCGTAACACTACCTCCTCCCCTCAAAGCAGTCGACCCGACTGTCTATGCACAAACTTGGTTAAAGATTCACAATATAAAAAAAAACATGAGAAATAATAATGGAATGGCACCCTAACATTGCACAAACTAAATTCAGTGTTCATCCTCCACAACAAAATCTGCTAACCACCCAGGCCTCCTCCTGTTGCGGCAAGGTCTCTGCTCTGGATCGGGCGAGTCACCAACCTGTATCGCCCCATTTTCACCTCTTCCTCGTCTGGAGTTTCTTCTTCCTCCTCTACATCTTCCAGGTCTTCATCTTCATCACTTTCCACAGTCTCTCCACCCTGACCGTTACCCCAGGAGTAATGCCCTGGCCCAAAGTACCGCCACAACCGGTCAACGTGGACCACCCTAGAGCGATTTTGGCCCCGCCGAATCCTGTAGGTAACATCCGACATCACCTCTTGCACATGGTACGGCCCCTCCCACGGACTTTGCAGTTTTGGTGACAGACCTCTCTTCCGACGAGGGTTGTAGAGCCAAACTCGATCCCCCACTGCGTATTTGGCTTCCCTCACTCGTTGGTTGTAACGTTGCCTCATGGCTTGGCCCACCAGCTGTACGTTGCTGCGTACCTGCCTCCCGGCCTTGTCAAGCCTCTCTTGCAGTGCAGTCGCATAGCCCGTAGTCACTGTGGGGAGCTCCTCATCAGGCGGTCGACCGGTGGCCAGATCTACTGGCAGGCGCAGCTCTCTCCCCAGCATGAGACAAGCCGGAGTGTACCCGGTGGCTTCATGTACGCCTGACCTGTAGGCCATGAGAAGCACAGGCAGCTTGATGTCCCAGTCTCGCTGGCTCTCGTCACAGTACTTGGCCAGTTCATCAGCAAGAGTGCGATTGAACCTCTCCACCATACCATCTGACTGAGGCCGCAGAGGCGTTGTTCGGGTCTTATGAATGCCCAACAGCTCACAACACTCGTGAAAAACTCGGGACTCAAACTCCCGACCCTTGTCTGAGTGTAACTCCCTGGGCACTCCAAACCTGGTGAAGAACTGGTCCACCAACACCTCTGCCACTGTCCCTGCTTCATGATTTGGAAGGGCGTAAGCCTCTGGCCACTTGGTGAAGTAGTCCATTATCACACAAATGAACCGGTTCCCACGGGAGGTGAGAGGAAAAGGCCCAGCGATGTCGACTGCTACCCTTTCCATTGGAGCTCCCACCTGGTACAGTTGCAGAGGCGCTCTCGTCCTCTTAGCAGGTCCCTTCTTAGCTGAACACACATCACAGGCTCTACACCACTCTTCAACGTCCTTCCGCATACCAATCCAGTATAAGCGCCGACGGAGGCGGCTCAGAGTCTTCTTCACACCCTGGTGACCACTGGTTAGCCCTGCATGCACCTCCTGTAACAGCTCAGCCCTTAAAGCACGCGGCACCACCACCAGCCACATACCGGTACTCGACCCTCCTGTACTCACCCAGTGCTTGGACAAGATGCCCCGATCAAGTCGTAATGTTTCCTACTGTTCCTCAAGACACTTGGTCGTTGTGCTCTCAGCCGCTACTTCCTCCCAGTTGGGTCTCTCGGGACCAGCTTCTAACCAACGAATTACTGGGATGAGATCAGAATCCTCTCTCTGTGACTTCCTCCACTTGTTATCAGCTCCTTGGAGATCCTGCGCCACAAACAGGCGTCGACACACAGGATCAGGGTCTCTCCTTGCGCAGTGATTATAGTCAGGCAAGCAGGGGCGGCGACTCAGGCTGTCGGCATTAATGTGTACACGTCCCGGCCGGTGCTCAACATGGTAATTGTACTGCTCCAACTGACCCAGCCACCTTGCCAGCTGTCCTTCAGGCACCTTCAATGTCTTTAGCCAACGGAGTGCTGCATGATCAGTCCTAATGGTGAACTCTGCCCCATACAGGTAGAAATGAAAATGCTCCAGACTCTTCACCACAGCTAGCAACTCCTTCCTGGTAACGCAATAGTTCCTCTCTGGCTGGCTGAACTTAGCACTGTAATAGGCAATCACATGTTCCTGACCTTCCCTTACTTGTGACAGTACTTCCCCCACACCTTCTGCACTAGCATCAGTGTCCAAGAGGTATCGGTTACCGGGGTCCGGGTATGGTAACACAGGTGCCTCCATCAAAGCTTGTTTCAGGTCCTCAAATGCGTGCTGGCATGCCTCATTCCACTGGAAGTGGGCTCCCTTCCTGGTGAGCTGGTGGAGGGGGGCAGCCACGCTAGCAAACCCCTTCACAAAATGCCTGTAATAGGTGCACAGACCGACAAAGCTTCGCACCTCAGCTACACTAGTAGGCACTGGCCACTCCTTCACAGCCGTCACTTTTAGTGGATCCGTGCGCACTCCATCTTTACCCACTATGTGCCCCAGAAATGGCACCTCATGCTGAAAGAACAAGCACTTCTTAGGACTGAGCTTCAGATTTGCATCCCGTAGTCTCTGCAACACCTCCTCCAGCTGCCCCAATTCTTCCTCAAATGTTCTCCCAAACACAATCACATCATCCAGGTACACTAGTGCCTTCTTCCACTGCATGCCCTCCAACACCTTCTCCATCAGGCGCTCAAAACATCCTGGGGCATTGCAGAGACCAAAGGGCATTACATTAAAGTGCCACAGCCCCTGACCAAAAGTGAAGGCTGTCTTCTTCTTATCCTCCTCTTCCATTTCTACCTGATGATATCCGGACTTCAGGTCCAGTGTAGAGAACCACTCAGCTCCTGTCAGTGCATCCAGGGTGTCATCTATCCTGGGCAAGGGGTAAGAATCCTTGACAGTCACCCCATTCAGCGCTCTGTAGTCCACACAAAAGCGTTTTGTACCGTCTTTCTTTTCCACCAGGACTACGGGTGACGACCATGGACTGTCTGACCGTTCAATCAACCCCAGTGCTGCCATCGACTCGACAGCCTGCTGCATCTCTTCCCGCTTGGCTGGCGCAACCCTCCGAGGTGCCTGCTTGACAGGGGAGCTGTTCCCAGTGTTCACACTGTGTTTCACCAATGCCGTGCGGCCCAAGTCCATATCTCCTCGGCTAAAAACGTCTGCATACTGTGCTACAGATTTAAGCGTCTTCTTGGCCTGCTCCTCTGTCAAGCAGGATGTGCTCCTCTTTGCCAGGTCCCACAAGTGCTCAGGCAGCGGTCCCACATCAGCAGACTTCTCATTCTCATGACCTTCGGGTAGCCGCTCCTTACCCGATAGCTTGCACTGCACACAGTTTTCACCCTTCTCCCCGGCATCCATCGGCAGCAAAGGCACATTTACACCACGCACCTTTAACAGCCCCCTCCCCAAATCCACACATGCCTCACTCTGCGTCAGGTAGTCGAGGCCTAACAGACATGGTTCCTCCATGTCGGCTACGTATACAGGCAGTTTTTCCTCCACACCGCCAACTCTAACACAAACCTCCACTGGCCCCTTGAGTGGCATACAATGTCCTGTAACCCCACAGAGCTGCTGTTGTGTGACCGGGAGAGTCTGAGCCACCACCATATCAGTCCTCACGAGTGTCCTCTCAGCTCCCGTATCAACCACTAAGCGGCATGGTCTCCCATCCACGAAACCATCCACCTGGGCAGCTCCAACCGCAGAACGGCGACAACTCACACTATGTGGGGCCCTGGTGTTGTCAGCTGGTGTATGGCCCCATCGACCAGCCCGCTCATGTTTTCCGCCTGCATGATAGGCTTGGGGTTTGGGCAGGTACGGAACAGGTGATCCTGTCCACCACAACTCCAACAGCAAGGCTTGACACGGACATTGTACCGATTGGGAGAACTTGCTCTCTTTGGACATGTACTACGTCGGTGTCCTCTTTCACCACATTCCCAACAAGCACCCTGAAATTCTTTGGGACTGTCCTTCCCAGCTGCTGCCTCATCTCTCGGCCCCTTGGTCCACAGTGCCCTCACCTCAGATTGTGGACCTACAGTAGTCATCCTTGTGCTTGTTGCCCGGAGGAAAGACTCAAACTCCAGAGCCTTTGCCAGTGCCATCTGCACATCTGATGGGTGTGCTTGCATCACGTAAATCTGCAGTTGTTGGTCTTGTAGGGCATCCACAAAATGGTCACGGGCCAACACAGTCACCATCTCCTCGGGTGCAACTGGGTACGCACGTCGCACCAGTGCCTCCAAATCTTGAGCAAGGTGAGGCAACGACTCTCCTCGTCCCCGTATCCTATTCTTCAATCTTGCACGATGCACCTCTGCCTGCTGATGCTGGCCAAACTTTCGCTGCATGGCCTCCAAAACACACTGGTATGACATCCTCTGCCTCGGCGTCAAGTGACTCAGCACCTCCACTGCAGTACCACGGAGACACGCCACCAGTTGTAAGACCCGCTCTTTCTCGTCCCAGCCTTGAGCGTTAGCCAGCATATCAAACTGAGCCTGGTAGGCTTCCCACGCCACCCTACCATCAAACTCAGCTGGTTTCCTCCTCCGGGGATAATCACCCATGAGCATAGGCATCTGCGGTGGGGGCGAGGATGAGGGAGAGGCTGGGGGAGTTAAAACCGGTGCACTCAGGCGACGGTGACTTGGGGGTGTCACTGGGTTGCCAAAGTACCGTAAGAATCCCTCACAGTCTCCCACTGATACAGGCACCGGGGACACCATGTGGTCCTGCCTCCCCTCCAGCTGGGGGCAAGTAAGCCTGTCACCACATCCCAGTCCCGTGCCAATGTCAGTCTCCGGCTTGGTAACCTGCTGCTCCAAAACACGCCTCAACTCTCCAACTTCCTCTCTCAGTTCCTTCTTAATCTGATCACACATCCCCACTGTAAACTCTCTTGCCTCTTCCTTAACATTACTGAGTCCACGTTGCACAATGTCTCTAAATTCTAGGGTGCAATTATCCATTTTCTGTGTCATTTTCTGTGCCTGTTCATCTGCCCTACGTGACTGTTCATTTGCCCTCTGAGCCTGTTCGATCGACAGCACTTTAAGCATCGCCACTATATCCCTACTTTCCTCTGCTGGTGCCTTACCCCCGAGTTGCACCTCTGGCTCCCCACCACCATGCGCCATCCTGGTGTACACCCGGCCCACACCTCCGACACGGCTTGGTTATTAAATAATCCCACTCCTGACACCAATTGTTACACTGCCCACTCACCCCAGGACCACTTGGGTACCAGCAGGACTTATACAAACCGGGAGTTCGGCGTGCCGGGGTATATAGGCGAGGTGTAAGAGGTGGGGGAAGGGCCAACAACAACAACAACACACTGGGGTAGTTTCACATAAGTTTATTTTTCTCTCCACTCTCACCTTACAAGGGTTGACAGTCTACAGTTAGGCTAACTTTGACACCACCGGGCTCCATAGAAAAACAGGCACCTCCCTAAACATGTTATACTCCCTCACAACACTCGCAAATCTGGCACAAATATAGTCAAAGTTCCAGGCACAAACACACACACCAAAAGTCCCGCGTCTTCTCACCAGTGTTGCCAACCCCTTTCTCCTCCTGACCAACTCTTTATACAGGCATGCCTAAATTTACCCAAATTAAACCTAAATCGTAACAATATCATGGAAATCTAGATTTAGTTCACTCAGTGTTTCCTTAATTTCATCCATCCATTTGTACATGTTCGTGAATTTCATATCTTTGATCATTTCTCTTAATAAGTCATTTCTAGTTTCATTTGCTTCATTACACACTATTATTGATTTTAAAAAGCATCTGGCAACACTGATATGGAGTTGAGTCGTCTGAGGCAGCACCAGCAGCGTTATGACAACAAACGTGTGAATCCCTTCCTTCCCTTTTCTCTGTAAGTTTATTTCAAGTATTGTATGTATTATATTATCGATGGCGTCTGCTGTGAGTAATTGTGGTGTGTGTGTGTGTGTGTGTGTGATGTTGGTGTGAATATAGAAGTAATGGTTTGGTGTGTGAGAGAATATTACATATGTCTTGTATGAGAGTCAAAACACAAACCAACAAACTACTACAGTGAGTATCTCTGAAGAATGTGTTATATCTGTGTGTCACGTGTCTAGAGCCAACGAACAATGGCTAATTCTTCATAATAGCTGTACGTGTGTGTTTTGTTTTCTTTTTGGTTGTTCTATTCATTAGTGACCATAATATTGAACGGAAAACACTTGCTTTATACATATTCCATAACCCCTGATGATGATAAACAATATAAGTCAATGTAAAGACTGTGTATAATATTAACATTATTAATAGATATATATCATTACATGAGATAAAAATATGATGTTGACATTATAATAATTCCTTCACAGGAATGTTTTTACAAGTTGCCACAACTCGATTTCAAAATATTACTATTACCAGTGTTTATATTTGACTATTACAAACAACTTTTCAATATACCATTTCTTCTTCAAATGCTGCATAACAGTAGTTACCTCTTATAGTTAGGTCCCTGTAGTCTGCTCAAGTTAGGTCCCGGTAGTGTGTCCCAGTCCAGATTAGGTTAGGTTAGGTCCCGGTAGTGTGTCCCAGTCCAGATTAGGTTAGGTTAGGTCCCGGTAGTGTGTCCCTGTCCAGATTAGGTTAGGTTAGGTCCCGGTAGTGTGTCCCAGTCCAGATTAGGTTAGGTTAGGTCTCGGTAGTGTGTCCCAGTCCAGATTAGGTTAGGTCCCGGTAGTGTGTCCCAGTCCAGATCAGGTTAGGTTAGGTCCTGGTAGTGAGTCCCAGTCCAGATCAGGTTAGGTCCCGGTAGTGTGTCCCTGCCCAGATTAGGTTAGGTCAGGTCAGGTGAGGTCTGACTAATTTCTACTGTATATTTTTTCCTTGTTAGGTCCCTGTAGTCTGCCCAGGTTAGGTCCCTGTAGTCTACCCAGGTTAGGTCCCGGTAGTCTGCCCTGGTTAGGTCCCGGTAGTCACACTAAATCTTTCTAGGAAATAAAAAAAATTCCAGTGAAATCCTGTTGTGGCAACTTGTAAAAATTTAACGTCACATCCCTTGAGGGAGTTCAGGACTGTTAGGCCGTATTATATTCGGACGTGACCGTGTTCGGCCGGATGAAGTTTAGGCCGTAAGATTCATTGCGTACCATGTACAGTCGGCAAAAAATTTCGTTAGTATCCTTTTAACAGTGTGATGTAATGGTGGTACGCCTGACTCATGAGTCAGGTGTGATACGAGTGCCTTATATACCTGAGTACCTCCGTCACCCTCTGTGCCCGTCAGTATTTAATGAGCAGGCAAGTAGGAATGACGTATTTTCAGCCAGTGCAACTTTTTCTGGATATTTCACGATTATTCTTGTTCTAAAATACTCATATTTAATAATGAATAGTTAAATAATAATAGTTTTTGAACACTCAAAATTTAGTTTAAAATCAGCTAAACTTTTGCCATAAAAAAGCTGTCACTGCTGCGTCCTGCATATTATCAGAGGGGAAAGACGATAGCCGTCTCGGATGACACGAGGTACAGCTGCCCAGTCAGTGGAGTGCCAATCCTACCGCGCTACATGATGATAAAATTAACATAGGGGCGGTAATGAAACTTTTTTTGCTGACTGTACCATAATTTTGAGACATTTTATTTTCTCGTTCACAGCCTTAGATCTGACTCATCTGAGTCACCTGTCAAGGGACCTCGATTCCTGAAGGAGATTAAAAGTGCCGTGTCACCCTGTGTAGCTGTCAAAGGCTACTTATTACTCCACATCTCACTAGGAAACACATTGCTTTAATATGTAGGCTATAGGGTCATTTGTTTAATAGCATAGGTTGGAGGACTGAGAAACTCTAAATTTGGCGACTTCATCACAGGGTGGTCCATTAAAGGCTGTAAACCATACAACCAGAGTATGCTGAGATTTTTGACCACCTTAATTCCTCTCTCTTATTGTCTACTTTTGTTATCTATTAATGTGAAGGTTGTAGTAGTGGTAGTAGTGAATGTGGTGGTGATGATTCCCATTTAGATGATTTTCCAAACAGACCATTCCCTGTGTAATGTTTGTTATTTGTTGTTGGTGTTGACTATAACAAGAAAAACACATTTGCCTTAACTTAATTATGTGATATTCCTCTGTTTTATAGTATAATATAACCTGTTTATTAAAAAATGTGCTTATTAGTATAGATTAGTACAGTACAATAATAGTACCATAACTGATGTGCACAGCATACCATAATTTTGATGAAAGTACCATAATTTCAGCATTAGTGTACAATAATTTGGGCAGGTCAGCAGTGCAACCCTGCCACACATATACTAAACTTACAACGTCCCCTAAGGGTGCATTCACACCAAGCGAGTCGAGTTGAGTCACGTCAAGTCAATGCCAGTCAAGATGCATCATGATTCGCCACCCGCAGTTTGCATTAAATCATATGGATGTAAGGCAAAGCCGTTCACACTGGATGCGTCGAGTCGCGTCGTGTCGAGTTACCGATGGCGCCAGATCCATTTCTGTGTGAGTCACAGCGAGTCCACGGTGGTGAATTTCTTGTTTATCAGTTGCATTTTCACTTACCAGCAGGAATAAATGAACTATTACCATGTTTCTTATATTTAGTATTGCCCTACACACATACAGTTAAACCTCGTTATAACGGATTTCGGTTATAATGGACACAATAATCTGGAGATTTTTTTTCTGATTTTTTTTTTCTATTTTTTTCTATTATATTGTTTACATTATACAGTAGGTATATTATTTACACATCATTACATACCTATTTATGTATATATACAGTTGACTCGCGAATAAATCCGAAGAGATCTTATACAAAATGAGTGAAATCATTATGAACATGTCACGAAATGATATCACTGTCGTCTGCGAAGCGTGTGTGTGTGTGTGTGTGTGTGTGTGTGTGTGTGTGTGTGTGTGTGTGTGTGTGTGTGTGTTGCCACCACTTCTCCCTCACTCCTTCCCCCCCCTACCCTCAGTCTCCATTCACCCTAGCTCAAGGTCAAGGGAATATAGGCCTAACATGCGTTGTCACCTTGTGTTTGACTCGCTCATTTTTAGTAATTTACGAGTTAACCACCAGCTTCATGTCAGGTGGTGCATTTACAAGAAGGAAGGTTTTTATCGAACAGAGAAAGGAGAAGGAAACACCAGAGTGTGTGGTTGATAAAAGTAAACAAACGATATCACACACTATCTCCCCTCTTCCCCCTACTCTCCCCCCCTACCACCTCCACTACCACACACACTATCTCCCCTCTTCCCCCTACTCTCCCACCCTACCACCTCCACCACCACGGATGTCCCAGACTCATTTCAGTCATTACTCAAAATTGCGTTATTCGAGAGTCAACTGTAGCCCTATCTATATTTTGTGGTAATTTTTGCACATACACTTTTTTTTTTTTTTTGTACCCCTCGTAAAAATTCGTCGCTACAACGGTCAAACTGCAAAAACGGACACCCTCTCCCCCCTATTAGTCCGAAATAATGAGGTTTAACTGTACTTATTGTTGAAATTTTCAGTAAGATAATTCTTACCTTAAAAAAATTGTCATTATTTCTTCAACCCCAACAGTATGTCTGTAATTAGTGTTCCTTTTCTTTATGGAAGATCCTGCCAAGTCCACCACCTTCTTGAAGTTTTCACTAGTCATCTTAAAGGAGTTGTAGAATTTTTCTGGATGGTTCAGCAAGTCTGGGAATAAATGACTGAAGTTTCCAAAATCTGTCCCTTTGGTGTTCAGTTCATGTATCCAGATTCGGTTTGACTTGCATCTACAATGACGACAAAGCCTTAACAGAAAAGCTACCTGCTTGAGCAACTGAAAATGGGTCCATTGTTCTTGAAATCTGGCGAGCCACTCAGTAAACTGAGTAATGACTTGACTCAGGCTGACGCTGTCGGTGTGAACGGAGATATTGTGTTTTGACTCGCACCAATTGACGTACACTGACTTGACGTGACGCGACTCGGCTCGACTCGCTTGGTGTGAATGCATTCTAAAGGTCATGCACTTCATTCACTCCTCCAAAAATGATAGGAAACCGCTCCTTTGCCCCCTGCCATATCAAGCTCAGCTCACATGCCTTTTGTAGAAAGAGCCCTCCCCTTCTTTGCTACTATCTGGGTTACTCCACCTCTTTTTCTCTCACTGGAAAAACTTCTCCTCTGTGCCCTTGGTTCCCTATATCTGCTGTAATATCTCCAACTCTCCATACAGATATACCTTGGTCTAAGGCCGACTGCCCTGTGAGGGGTAAAACATTATTTCTATCACTCCTCAGAACAAGATACACACAACACATACAAATATACACAGATGGTTCCCATATCCCTGACTCTCCATCAGTTGGTGCCTGTATTTATATACCAAAACAAAATAAATCAGTTGCATGGAGGTTGGCAGACACTGCTACTATACTAACAGCAGAACTATATGCCCTAGAACAAGCTCTTCAAGCCACCTACACATTCACCTCACCTTGCTCCATAGCCATATTCACAGACTCACTCACAGCCCCACACTGACACACACTTTACAACTAACCTCATTAACACACACACACACTGACACACACTTTACAACTAACCTCTTTAACACACACACACACACTGACACACACTTTACAACTAACCTCATTAACACACACACACACACTGACACACACTTTACAACTAACCTCTTTAACACACACACACACACTGACACACACTTTACAACTAACTTCATTAACACACACACACACTGACACACACTTTACAACTGACACACACAGACACACACTTTACAACTACAGTAGGCTACTCAAAAAGAGGGAAATTGTGTAATACTTACTGCATAATTAGCTACTGTACAAGAGCCATTATTTTAAGGGATAAACAGCTTACCTGACTCTCCGTACCCAAACAGACCAGGTGTGTACGATCTGTTCCAAGCACAACTACAACAACTTGAGTGACGAGGTGAGCCAGTTCCTGTGCGGTCCACGGCATACCAAAGCAGCACATCCTACAGCTTCCCGACCAACTTCTCAACACGTCAGTACTCTACTTCATCCCTTTCACTCTCTCTGGTTTGGTCACTGTTTCTTTCTTTCTCTCTTATACTTTTTGTCTTTGAATTTCTGTTATTTATATTGTTTTATTTTCTTGATTTGTTTCTTTATCATCATGGCACTGTGGTCATACAATCCCATCACTCTCTGGTTATTTCATTATCTTTCCCTCCCTCTCTCCTCTTCTTTGATCTCCATTAGGCTATAATAGTATACCCTTCACTATCACTTGGCTTATCCCTGTCTCTTTCTCTCTCACTGTCTCTCTCTTATTATAGGATAGATTTGTCTACATTTTTCTATCCAACAAAATGTTTGTGTCACTCTCTCTGGCTCAGTTTTGGTCAGTCTCTGTTTGTTTGTCTGTCCCTCTATATTTATTTGTCTCAAGTTATCTTTGCATTCCTGTACAGTCATTTTATTTTGTTATTGTTCTAGCTCAATAGTATGTCAGTATGTGCTGCTTTTACTTACTCCTTAATTTGTTTTTTAGGACTCTTTTAGTCTCTTGTTTAGATCTGTACAGTATTACATTTTTATTACATACAGTAGGATCACACCAATAACGCCTAATTAGTGCCTGAAAAACACCATTATTTGCGAAAACGTTATTTGCGTGACATTGAAATACATGTATATAGGGTTAATTGGTGCCGCCACCCCAGGAATTTGACCCATTTTTCCCATTTGAGGCTCTCGTATCACTACTGGTAATTATCACATTGTCAAACTTAATACAATAATCACTTTAAAGAAGTTAAAAAGTGGCTTAGTGTGATGATTGATCCGTGGCAATGACGGACATGCTACTATGACATTTGTACTCAGTCCTTACACCACTCTCCACCATTGTAACAACATTTTCCTTTTCCTGAAGCGAGTATGCACGTTAGTAACGTTCCTGGAGACGTACCGTTATTTAAACTTAATTTCCCCATAAGTAACAATGATAATAGTGGGAGCTGCGTTCCTGGACAATGGTTCCCACCACTTCTCCCGCACTCCTTCCCCAACCCCCCCCTAAGTCTCCATTCACCCTAGCCCAAGGTCAAGGGAATATAGGCCTAGCCTGCCTTGTCACCTTGTGTGTGACTCGCTCGTTTTTAGTAATTACGAGTTAACCACCAGCTTCAACACTGTCATGCCAGGTGGTGCATTTACAAAATGGAAGGCCATATCCTTCCATATAAAGAAAGAAGTTATTTCTCGGACAGAGAAAGGAGAAGGAAACACCAGCGTATGGATAATCAAATGTAAACAAACGATATCGCGCTATCTCCCCCCCTTCCCCCCTACCACCTCCACCACTAATAAGTCGTCTGCGAAAACCTTAATACAAATTGTTATATGCATTTAATATGCTTAATACAAATTGTAATACAAGTACTGTATTTACATTTGTAAAGTAACAGTACAGTACATTTCTCTTCACTTTTAACACTGGTCACTCCACTCTGCCTCTTCACTCATCACTCTGTGCTCTGATTGGGTGAGCGTGGCCGCGTTATATCCAACAAAGAGCGTTATTTAATCATATCCTCCCTATATATTACACAGCATTAAATAAAAAACGCATTACTCAAAATCTGGTTATTCGAAAGTCAACTGTATACGTTATTTGAGAGAATCTAAACGTTATTATAGAAAGTGGGTGTTTATTCTAACTTGCCGTTATTGCTGAAAACGTTATTTTGGAAGTCGTTATTAGTGTGAGCCTACTGTATATGGTTTCATTTGTAAATCTGTTAAAGCCATCATTATCTCTCTTTTTTCCTTTCATACCTTCTCGAACCTTTCTCATATTGTCTCACTTCCTTGACCTCCTTTTTTGTATCTGTGTGTGTTAGAGCTGCTAATTTTTTATGCTATTCTGTTTAAAGCTGAATGTTTGTTTTTGTGTGGATATTAACAAGTCTGTTAGAGTACAATATCAACCCTTTATAAACTAAAACACAGCTCTATAAATTTATGTCTAACCTTTTCACCCTATCTTTATAGATGAAGATATATCCAGTAATGCTAGCTGGTTAGCCAGTTCTAGACATGCCAATCATTGATTTTCTTAAATACTTTATGTAATGTATTATACAGTACTGTATAGTATATACAATACAGTATTCAGTCTGATATTCTGTTCCTGTAATTCACCAAAAATGTCCACAGCTTGTATGTTGGTACATATTACAGTAAAGTACAGACTAAAGTATGACTTTCCTATAACCACAGGATGGTGAGTTTATTAATCACAGTGAATCTTTACAACTTTTACAATTTTAGCTGTAGACATTTAATGATGGATACAGAAAAGGTGACTTGAAGTGGTGCCTTTTCTGCAGTTGCTATATTTTACATTGTGGATTTATAGTAGCTCATCACCATTAAGTTGACTGTGTTCAGTCAACTATATGAACTACCTCTGTAAACCGTTCCTTGTCCAGACTCAAGATTAAGTTCCTATAATTGTGTTTTTACTTTTGTTATTAGTGAATATCACTGTAAATATACTAATATAACTGTAAATAGAGTAAGTGTGTGTGTGACTGTGGAAGAGAGAAAGAGTTTATATAATAGGATTATAGGAGACAATAATTTTATCTTTTTAGAAATGAACTTGCCAATGTATTCCTTTCTGGAACTTGCACTAGGTTACCAAGGGTGAAGGCTGCAGTATATTATTACAAGGCAATGAGGCATACATACACCATCATAATTCAAGGCTAAATTTGAACTGCAATTTTTTTTTTTCCTGTTAGCAGGTTCAGTAATATGAACTTACATAATAGACTATGCTGTACCAATAAAACATTAAGAGGAAATACTAAACAGACGTCAACTTAAGCTTTGCATTTTATTAGAGGACTCCCGAGTCCCGAGTCACTGGACACGAACTGAACACGACAACGACAGTCTACGAGCAGATGAGTAGACGACTGTACAGTGTACACACACACACTCACACACACATGCGCTAAAACGTTCTTCAAGAAAATAATTTAGTTGCCTTTTCATCCGGATATTTGGTTATTCTTGACAGAGGACAGTGGAATGTACAGTATATTTAAATTTTTAATAACGTACGAAAAGGGTACGAAAAAAGTACGGAAAAGGCACGAAAAAAAACGTAATTTTGTACCATACCTAATATAACCTGACCTAACATAACCTAACCAAACCAAACCTAACCTAACCTAACCTAACCTAACCTAACCTAACCTAATCTAATCTGACCTAACATAACCTTACCTGACCTAACCTAGCCTTAACTATTTGGTGTGGCCTACCCTAACTTAATCTAGACCACAGCAGACTATAGGGACCTACAGTACAGTAGGTGTGGTTGATATATGTGTGGTAAGGATTTTGCATGTTTATATATTCACGTTAAGTATTTCGTCTGTTTTGAACTAAACTAGGTACGATAGAAACACTTTTTTTTTTTTTAGTTTATTGGATATCCTTTGGCATTTGTAACAAGGTTCAGTTGTTTTGGAAGAGAGTCTCCTACATTGTGGAGGTACTGTACTGTAGGTTTGAGGCTTGGTGTCCTTGAGCTTTGGTAGTGAAGATACATCATAGTTCTGTGGTAGTGAAGATACATCATAGTTAACTCAGACTTGATCTTTCATCAGAGAGCATGTATGACCTTTATCTGAGCTTCTGTGAGCTGTGTATTCTTCGGCATGGTTAGCAGTAGAGGGAATGGAAATAGGTTTGTCTTGCAACAAAATTGGTGCTAGACAGAAGCAACAAAATTGGTGTGAGACAGAATCACAGTGTGGCATACATCCACAAAGTGGCATACATCCACAAAGTAAAAGAGTTGCCAGATCCCTCAAGAATTAACATGGTGGCATACATCCACAAAGTAAAAGTGTTGCCAGATCCCTCAAGAATTAACATGGTGGCATACATCCACAAAGTAAAAGTGTTGCCAGATCCCTCAAGAATTAACATGGTGGCATACATCCACAAAGTCACATGGCTAACCTCACTTACTGGAACCATTATTGTAATGCTAGGTGTCTCTTGAGTTGTCAGATCTCTCAAGAATTAACATGGTGGCAAGGGTATTGTGTCTCGTGCCTGTTTTCTATATGTCCCGCCCACCACACATATATCAACCACACCTACTTTAACTGAGGCAAACTACCGGCACCTAACTGGACATAGACTATTTTTGGTGCTACAGAATATTACAGTAAATATTCAGTAAATGTTCAAATGATATAAGACTGGTATTGTTATTGTTTCAGATATGAAGTAACACTGTAGTTGGCAGCCCTGACACCAATAACAGTGTGGTTGGCAGCCCTGACAACAGTAATAACCAAGTGGTCATATTGGTGGCAGAATAAAGCTGTGTTAGTGATGGAGGTGGAAGGAAGTGACACCATCAATGTTGTCAGAGAAGAGAAGTGTAACAAGTTGGTCTGTCAACAATGTGGTCGAAACTTTAGTAGGAAATGCCATCTCACTCAGCATTTGTTAAATCATGCTACAAAGAAAATGTTTATGTGTGATGAGTGTGGTAAAGAGTTTAATAGGATATATGACCTTAAGAATCACATACTTATACACACAGGAGAGAAGAACTTTGAATGTAATGAGTGTGGTAAAAAGTTTAATAGGAAATCTCACCTTAAGAATCACATACTTATACACACAGGAGAGAAGAACTTTGAATGTGAAGAATGTGGTAAAAAGTTTGTGACAAAGGGTATTCTAAAGAGACACATACTTATACACACAGGAAAGAAAAATTTTGAATGTGAAGAATGTGGTAAAACGTTTGTGAGAAAGGATGATCTAAGTAAGCACATACTTATACACACAGGAGAGAAGAACTTTGAATGTAATGAGTGTGGTAAAAAGTATCAGACAAAGAGTGATCTAAAGAGACACATACTTATACACACAGGAGAGAGGAACTTTGAATGTGAAGAATGTGGTAAAGAGTTTGTGACAAAGGGTGTTCTAATGAGACACATACTTACACACACAGGAAGGAAGAACTTTGGATGTGAAGAATGTGGTAAAAAGTTTGTGAGAAAGAGTGATCTAAAGAGACACATACTTATACACACAGGAGAGAAGAACTTTGAATGTGATGAGTGTGGTAAAAAGTGTGTGACAAAGAGTAATTTAAGTAAGCACATACTTATACACACAGGAGAAAAAAACTTTGAATGTAATGAGTGTGATAAAAAGTATCGGACAAAGAGTGATCTAAAGAGACACATACTTATACACACAGGAGAGAGGAACTTTGAATGTGAAGAATGTGGTAAAAAGTTTGTGGCAAATGGTGTTCTAAAGAGACACATACTTACACACACAGAAAAGAAGAACTTTGAATGTGAAGAATGTGGTAAAAAGTTTGTGAGAAAGGATGATCTAAGTAAGCACATACTTATACACACAGGAGAGAAGAACTTTGAATGTAATGAGTGTGGTAAAAAGTATCAGACAAAGAGTGATCTAAAGAGACATATACTTATACACACAGGAGAGAGGAACTTTGAATGTAATGAGTGTGATAAAAAGTATCAGACAAAGAGTGATCTAAAGAGACATATACTTATACACACAGGAGAGAGGAACTTTGAATGTGAAGAATGTGGTAAAAAGTTTGTGACAAAGGGTGTTCTAATGAGACACATACTTACACACACAGGAAAGAAGAACTTTGAATGTGAAGAATGTGGTAAAAAGTTTGTGAGAAAGGATGATCTAAAGAAGCACATACTTAAGGGGGTAGGCGACACCTGGGGGGGGTACCTAGGGTCAAAATATCACATTATTCAAAACTGTGCTCAAAGTGTGCTTATACCATCTAGTAATCATCCCCAAGCAACATTGTCCCTACAGCGCATGATTTAAATGTATTGCGCGAGTTTAAAAGGATAGAGTTTAAAGTCCAAACCCATGTGGACGCGTGTGTGGCAAGTTGGACCTACTTTGCACGCTGAATAAAGGTGAATTTCCACTGAAAATATCGCTTCAAAAGTGCCTATAGCTTACTGTGTGAGGCCAGTGAGGGTGTGGGAGATGTGGAGAGGCGGGAAAGAAAGAAGAAAGAACAGTTGGCTTCAGTCACCTCTTAGCCTTCAAAGCGAGAGGATGTATGACTATGAGCTCCTAGTTTCTGCACTTATATTGGCTATTGGTAACTTTTATACAACTTTCACCTTGTACATTCCATCAATACATTACTCATGGGTGATAAAAGAAACAGTAGGAAGTCCAAAAGGACAAGGAAACACCATCTGAGAGACATAAATAAGAAGAAATGCAATGCCTCACCACCCAGTGTATCTCGTCAGTCACTCCCTTCTCCCTATCCTCTTTCTCACCTCTAAAACACCATACAAACCCCTACCCCATCAACATCCACACCTTCATCCTCTTTATCCATCACAGCTTCAGTAAGAAAGTTGAATATAGGTGCTCAACTTGTGCAGAATGAAATAGGAAATGGGAATGAATTTATAGTGGTGGAGAAGAGCAGTTTTATGCAATGGGTAAAATCTATTGCCTGATGTGAATGTGGTAGAATGATGAGCATAACAATATAAAGTGAGTTAGGAATGGTAAAGACCCCCAGCAGTGATGTTTGATATAAAAAAATGGGCAAAGGTACAATCAGTCTGCATGACTGATTGTAATTATTCCTATAAATAAAGTATTTGTAATCGAGATATTCGGATGAATTTTTGGGAACTATACCTCTATATGATAATGACTAACATATATAAATATCATTCAAATTGGTGAAGAAATAAGGAAGTTACATACTTTTCTAATTTTCAGGAGCCTGTATCTCCATTCGATAATTTTCTCTTACTTTTTATTCATAGAAAATCTAAAATCAATCAGATTTTAATGAAACTACCAGGGGACATTGCTTTTACTAGCAGCTAGCAACGTATGGTTAGATATTGCGGAAAAGATAAAGGGTGTAGGAGTTATAATTGGTAAAAGTGATCGAAAATCAATATTTTTGCAAAGTTTTCGTGAATGAAAAAAGGCCACGCCAGCATTCAGTTGCATATGTGATAATTTCCAAATGCTTTCCATACGGTCGTAGACATACTAATTGACTCTTTATAGCCAAAAAATAAAAACCATTGGTCAAGTATTTATGATGCTGCGTTAATTTAAAATACCGCGTTACGAAATGTATACATATACGTATATGTATACATAATTATATACATAGATCATTGTTACTCACTACAAATGTAGGCAACATTACTACCTTTTCACCTGCAAAGTTTCAACACTTTACTTCAAATAGTTTAGAAAGTAGCCCCAAGGTGTCGCCTACCCCCTTAAGACGTCATCTGGTCGTCCAAGCGGAGGATTGGGGTACCAAGACCGTCTTGGGAGCGCTTGGTTTCAGTGACGAGAACTGACCAAATACGTAGAAACTGTGTTCTCGTCGTCCAGATACGGATTGGGCAGAAACAAAAGAAAGTTTGTAAACAAAGTCGTAAGAAAATACTACAGATTGGTCTACTTTTCCTTCACTTTTCTAATACTATGAAGCAAATTTGTGTCCTAAGTTGCATGTATTATACACCAAAAGATGCAGAATTAAGAAACGAATAAGATGAGACCAACTAGAAGTCTCTTAATATGATCTTTAGTTGAAGACTTGCCATTTTTATTACTTTATTCTAGATTTTCGGTGAAAAATTTACTATACTTGCTAGAGATAGGTTGCCAAAAAGGTGATTGATTAGCTATATTTCTGGAATGTCCATCAACCATTTCGCAACACTTCAGACATCCACCTTGCTGAAAGTGCACATGATATTTATTCACCTTTTTGGTACTCTCTGAAGTTCCAGGCTCAGCTCATGGACTATAATAAAGTGTTTGTGTGCCTCTCATGTCAAAATGATCCTTGATTTTGGTTTTATGGTGTGCAGCCTGTGATTATCTTTAGGGCTCTATTCTGTATGGGTGTGAAGGGTGTTGGAGATGAGTCTCAGTAGGGTTGGTGGTCTGTAGGTGTGATAGCTGTGCAGTCTGTCATTATCTTTAACGTTAGGGCTCTATTCTGTATGGGTGTGAAGGGTTTATATAGTCTCAGTGAGGTTTGAAGCTGAGGCAGGACTTGCATAATCCATCATTAATCGAATATAGTAATTGTTTGCATATTGTGGTTGTGGTTTCTTTGTTGTGTCCAAATATTGAGCTGGCAAGTGATCTGAGGGCTTTACATTTTTGCATGCATTTGTTTTTGATGGCCATTATGTTATTTGAATGTCATGGATGTGTTGTATATTATGCCAAGTATTTTGTATGTGTGTGTAAACTCAAGGTCAGTATAGGTAGGCAATGCAGTGTTGATTGCAGCTTTTATTTTGTGAAAATAAACTCTTAGTATAAAACAATGCTGTATACATTTTCTTATCCAAACAAAATTAAGGTACAATATCACACATATATGTGCTTATTAGTATAGATTAGTACTGTACAATAATAGTACCATAACTGATGTGCACAGCATACCATAATTTTGATGAAAGTACCATAATTTCAGCATTAGTGTACAATAATTTGGGCAGGTCGGCAGTGCAACCCTGCCACACATATACTAAACTTACAACGTCCCCTAAAGGTCATGCACTTCATTCACTCCTCCAAAAATATGACAGGAAACCGCTCCTTTGCCCCCTGCCATATCAAGCTCAGCTCACATGCCTTTTGTAGAAAGAGCCCTCTCCTTCTTTGCTACTATCTGGGTTACTCCACCTCTTTTTCTCTCACTGGAAAAACTTCTCCTCTGTGCCCTTGGTTCCCTATATCTGCTGTAATATCTCCAACTCTCCATACAGATATACCTTGGTCTAAGGCCGACTGCCCTGTGAGGGGTAAAACATTATTTCTATCACTCCTCAGAACAAGATACACACAACACATACAAATATACACAGATGGTTCCCATATCCCTGACCCTCCATCAGTTGGTGCCTGTATTTATATACCAAAACAAAATAAATCAGTTGCATGGAGGTTGCCAGACACTGCTACTATACTAACAGCAGAACTATATGCCCTAGAACAAGCTCTTCAAGCCACCTACACATTCACCTCACCTTGCTCCATAGCCATATTCACAGACTCACTCACAGCCCCACACTGACACACACTTTACAACTAACTTCATTAACACACACACACACTGACACACACTTTACAACTAACTTCATTGTCACACACACACACACACACTGACACACACTTTACAACTAACTTCATTAACACACACACACACTGACACACACTTTACAACTAACTTCATTGTCACACACACACACACACTGACACACACTTTACAACTAACTTCATTAACACACACACACACACACTGACACACACTTTACAACTAACCTCTTTAACACACACACACACACTGACACACACTTTACAACTAACCTCTTTAACACACACACACACACTGACACACACTTTACAACTAACTTCATTAAAACACACACACTGACACACACTTTACAACTACAGTACTCGAAAAGAGAGAAATTGTGTAATACTTACTGCATAATTAGCTACTGTACAGAATTGCAGTGTAAACAAATAAATCATTTTAACATCCATCCATATTAGTTTTGTATTCACTTAAAATCACCAGCAAACAATGTCACCAAACACAACTGTATGACAACCAAGGGTGGCAGTACGGTATGGTACGGTACCGTATGTTATTTTTTAATCTAAAAGTACGGTATGAAATTACGGTACTATAATTCTTGTTAAGTACGGTATGAAATTACGTTATTTTTTCGTGCCTTTTCCGTACGTTTTATGTACCCTTTTTGTACTTTATTAAAAATTCAAATATACATTCCACTGTCCTCTTAACTACCACCCACCCACCCACATCTTACCCACCTACCACCCACATCTTACCTACCTACCTCTCTGCCAAATATAAAGGGCAATGTCTCTTGTATCTCTGGGGAGTAGTGAAGATGAAACATTTATCTTGGAGTCGTTAAAAATTGAATTTTTTGAAAATTTGAAAAGGTTGCAATTTTTAATATATATTGATGTATGCGTATTGG
This sequence comes from Petrolisthes manimaculis, assembly GCA_034508575.1. NCBI lineage: Eukaryota > Metazoa > Arthropoda > Malacostraca > Decapoda > Porcellanidae > Petrolisthes > Petrolisthes manimaculis. The sequence goes on along the minus strand of JAWZYT010000143.1, from coordinate 250,153 downwards.
CTTAACAACAACAACAACAGGAACAGGGTACGGCGGCCATCATGAACAGTGTTGCCAGATCTATATGACATCATTTCCCTAACTTGACCTTTACAATTTCACTTGTTTACCTCAATAATTCTCTGTTTACTCTTGATCATTGACGGTCTTTTTGGAAATTTTGTTCTGGTAGAACTTTCCCTGTTTATTCATGTACAATATTTATATAATGTCCCTATGTGGACTTCAATATTACCTCAAACCATTTCTATGCATCTGGCAACACTGATGATGATAAACAATATAAGTCAATGTAAAGACTGTGTATAATATTAACATTATTAATAGAAATATATCATTACATGAGATATAAAAATATGATGTTGACATTATAATAATTCCTTCACAATTATGTTTATATAAATAGATATATATATATTATATTTATTATATATATAGTTTTATAATAACATTATAACAAGAAGAGCTCATTTGACAATTATAAATATTGACCAAAATAAACAAACGAGCCAAAAGAGGAGTGCCGTTGGAAAGGCAAAACTCCTCACCTATCAACTGAACTGAACTGAAACAAAGCAGCAGGTTCAACATTACCAAGCAATTAATATTACTTGTACTTTGTATTTGAACACTCCAATGACATACAAACAGGTAGGAGGATAGTATGTATGTATAATACACTCCAATGTCCTTCTATACATCTATTATATACATACATACAGGTAGGAGGATAGTATGTATGTATAATACAATCCAGTAACCTTCTATACATACATTATATACATACATACAGGTAGGAGGATAGTATGTATGTATAATACACTCCAGTGACCTTCTATACATCCATTATATACATACATACAGGTAGGAGGATAGTATGTATGTATAATACACTCCAGTGACCTTCTATACATACATTATATACATACATACAGGTAGGAGGATAGTATGTATGTATAATACACTCCAGTGACCTTCTATACATACATTATATACATACATACAGGTAGGAGGATAGTATGTATGTATAATACACTCCAATGACCTTCTATACATACAAAGAGGTATAATTGAAGGCTTCTGATTCCTCCTTCCATATAGGTTCCCCGTAAACGGGAACTGCCTTGACGTGGTGGTGGTGGTGGTGGGGGCTTGTGTGTCTCTGAGACCTTACGAGCTAGACTACAGGGGGCTCCGGCCCCTGCTCTGCCTCGATTTCGGGGAGAGGGCTTCCCATGCTAGGAAGGTCACTAGTGAGAGACCAGACTAAATGATTCCCATCTTTCAGTTCTTCAACTGTCCCACTTCAACTGACACACACTTTACAACAACAGTACTAAAAAAGAGAGAAATTGTGTAATACTTACTGCAGGAATATTTTTACAAGTTGCCACAACTTGATTTCAATTTTTTTTACTATTACCAGTGTTTATATTTCACTATTACAAACAACTTTTCTATATACCATTTCTTCTGCAAATGCTGCATAACAGTAGTTACTTCTTATAGTTAGGTCCCGGTAGTCTGCCCAAGTTAGGTCCTGGTAGTGTGTCCCAGTCCAGATTAGGTTAGGTTAGGTCCCGGTAGTGTGTCCCAGTCCAGATTAGGTTAGGTCAGGTCAGGTGAGGTCTGACTAATTTCTACTGTATATTTTTTCCTGCTTAGGACCCGGTAGTCTGCCCAGGTTAGGTCCCGGAAGTCTGCCCTGGTTAGGTCCCGGAAGTCTGCCCTGGTTAGGTCCCGGTAGTCTGCCCAGGTTAGGTCCCGGAAGTCTGCCCTGGTTAGGTCCCGGTAGTCTGCCCAGGTTAGGTCCCAGAAGTCTGCCCTGGTTAGGTCCCGGTAGTCACACTAAATCCTTCTAGGAAATAAAAAAAATTCCAGTGAAATCCTGTTGTGGCAACTTGTAAAAATTTACCTTACTGTATAATTAGCTACTGTACAAGAGCCATTATTTTAAGGGATAACCAGCTTACCTGACTCTCCGTACCCAAACAGACCAGGTGTGTATGATCTGTTCCAAGCACAACTACAACAACTTGAGTGACGAGGTGAGCCAGTTCCTGTGCGGTCCACGGCATACCAAAGCAGCACATCCTACAGCTTCCCGACCAACTTCTCAACACGTCAGTACTCTACTTCATCCCTTTCACTCTCTCTGGTTTGGTCACTGTTTCTTTCTTTCTCTCTTGTACTTTATGTCTTTGAATTTCTGTTATTTATATTATTTTATTTTCTTGATTTGTTTCTTTATCATCATGGCACTGTGGTCATACAATCCCATCACTCTCTGGTTATTTCATTATCTTTCCCTCCCTCTCTCCTCTTCTTTGATCTCCATTAGGCTATAATAGTATACCCTTCACTATCACTTGGCTTATCCCTGTCTCTTTCTCTCTCACTGTCTCTCTCTTATTATAGGATAGATTTGTCTACATTTTTCTATCCAACAAAATGTTTGTGTCACTCTCTCTGGCTCGGTTTTGGTCAGTCTCTGTTTGTTTGTCTGTCCCTCTATATTTATTTGACTCAAGTTATCTTTGCATTCCTGTACAGTCATTTTATTTTGTTATTGTTCTAGCTCAATAGTATGTCAGTATGTGCTGCTTTTACTTACTCCTTAATTTGTTTTTTAGGACTCTTTCAGTCTCTTGTTTAGATCTGTACAGTATTACATTTTCATTACATATATGGTTTCATTTGTAAATCTGTTAAAGCCATCATTATCTCTCTTTTTTCCTTTCATACCTTCTCGAACCTTTCTCATATTGTCTCACTTCCTTGACCTCCTTTTCTGTATCTGTGTGTGTTAGAGCTGCTAATTTTTTATGCTATTCTGTTTAAAGCTGAATGTTTGTTTTTGTGTGGATATTAACAAGTCTGTTAGAGTACAATATCAACCCTTTATAAACTAAAACACAGCTCTATAAATTTATGTCTAACCTTTTCACCCTATCTTTATAGATGAAGATATATCCAGTAATGCTAGCTGGTTAGCCAGTTCTAGACATGCCAATCATTGATTTTCTTAAATACTTTATGTAATGTATTATACAGTACTGTATAGTATATACAATACAGTATTCAGTCTGATATTCTGTTCCTGTAATTCACCAAAAATGTCCACAGCTTGTATGTTGGTACATATTACAGTAAAGTACAGACTAAAGTATGACTTTCCTATAACCACAGGATGGCGAGTTTATTAATCACAGTGAATCTTTACAACTTTTACAATTTTAGCTGTAGACATTTAATGATGGATACAGAAAAGGTGACTTGAAGTGGTGCCTTTTCTGCAGTTGCTATATTTTACATTGTGGATTTATAGTAGTTCATCACCATTAAGTTGACTGTTGTTGTTGTTGTTGATGTTCTCCCGGGGCAGAATGGCCTCCTGCCCCACAGACCCCTGGTACACTCTGGTCGCAGTGTTAGCAGGTGCAGTAATATGAACTTACATAATATACTACTGTATACTGTACACATTTTCCATATTTGTCTTGGAATCAACCTTCAACTTTTCCTCTTTCCAATGGTACCATCGGGAGGGCTGTACGATGAATAGTTGTGGAGATAGGGCGAGTTGAAGTGAACCATGTTTGGGCGCGAGACAGGGGTGTGTCTGTGTGTATGCGTGAGTGCGGTGTGACTACGGCATGGGTGTTCAGTTTCCCGCCTAAGTCCCTTGTCAACTCACTCGTATTACTACTATTATGTATCGTATGTCATGATTTCAACACTAAAAATAGTATGAACACTTGTAGGAATATATCATCGTGTAACTGTCAATTAGAAAATGATAAACAAACCGACTTGTACCGTAGGAAACACGTATATTTACTATCAATTGTGCCTGTATGGGTGTGTTTTGTGGTGTTATTTTCTTATTACTACCCCATTATATATCGTGTGTCATGATCTATACACTAAATAATAATTTGTAACCTTGTAGGAATATCATGGTGTCACTCACGTACATATATTCACTACGGTATTGTCTTACGATCGTTAGAGCACAAATTCGGACAAGGGCAATTACTTAAAAATCGCCCAGCCATCGTGGGGTCCCAGAATCAACTGAGTGGGTAGCGGATCGATATTGTGAGTGTATTTTCTCGCCCAACGACAAGAAAAACTAGCCGTACCGGGCCGTACAGGGCGCGAAATAGCGCTAAATCACTGTGACGGTAGGTGCTGTTGCCCGGTTCCTTACGTACGACGCTCTATCACGTCAACCGGTCTTTAGGGGTTAACAAGAATTATAGTACCGTAATTTCATACCGTACTTTTAGATTAAAAAATAACATATGGTACCGTACCATACCGTACTGCCACCCTTGGTTGTCATACAGTTGTGTTTGGTGACATTGTTTGCTGGTGATTTTAAGTGAATACAAAACTAATATGGATGGATGTTAAAATGATTTATTTGTTTACACTGCAATTCTCATTTGACTAACCCAAAACAATACATGGGATTATACAGAGCGCTGGGACAGATGCTCTCCCCAATGGTGTCCAGTATGTAGGTCACCTCCACAGACCCACTCTCCTCCTCCTCCTCCTCCCACCACTAGAGACTCTATATAGAGAGACTGGACACCGCCATCTTTGCTCTTTTTTTAGTTTTCCGCGATACCTCTCAAGTTAGTATAGGAAAAATGTATAAGATGCCAGATACTACCAGTTAGTAATCTATTGTTGACATTCGTGGGCAAAATATTGACGAAAGTTGCATTCTTTGCATATACAGGTATATATTTTTTAATTCTATAAAATCCCTGAAGTTATAAATACTATTATACGTCATATATGCGTTATTTAAAGCACATAATAGGACGTGACGAGTTGCCAGACGACGCTACTAAACCAAGGCGGTTGACTGAAAGACGACCAGTGTTGCCAAGTGCAGGGAAATTTCTGTTTTAGGGAATATTGAAGTCCACACACGGAGATTATAATTAAAGATTGTTCAAGAGTAAACAGGGAATTTTATATGAGACAAAATACAAAAAAGACCATCAGTGTTCAAGAGTAAACAGAGAGTAATTGAGGTAAAAAGGGAAATTCTGATGTTGAAGTTATAGGGAAATTTCGTCAAGCACTGCCAAGCAGACCTGGCAACACTGAAGACAACAGTTGTAGTCAATGTGTTTAGTATATCTGTAAAACCTTTAATACTACGGTTAGTTTAATTAATTTTTGTATGAAAATGGTTTCCGTAGGTGTATTACCAACGTTTACACACTACTATTTACATGTTGTTCACATAAATATGAGGGAATTTATTGTCACAATAAATGGTTAAATACAGTATTTTAGTACTGATTCGTCACCATACAGTTCGACATTCTGTAAGGCTTAGGGAAGTTTTCAAGGAATGTTAATGTTAACTCGAAGATCGACTAAAAAATATCTTTACTGGTTTATCTAAAGAAGATATTGTATAAATATAACAACATTCTAATGAGTAATTAGTCACGCAACATAGTAAAGGCAAAATATACATTATGCCGAACCTGCTAGCAGGCACATACGAGAAAGAGCAAACATGGCGGTCGATTTATTCAGCCAATCAGCGAGCAGCAAAAAATTTAGGCGTCCAGTCTCTCTATATAGGGTCTCTACCCACCACTATCCACCTTGCTAGCAGGCCCCATCTTCTCCTCCTCCCCCTAGCAGAACCCTACTTATCAACCTTATCCCAACATTGTTCTCCTTGAAAGTAGAGCCTCTCTCCTCCTCCTCCCCTTCCCTACACCTTCCTTTTTGCTAGCACCCACTTCTCACCCTACACCTCATCCTCTAAACACCATCCTCCTTAGTTTCATACAAGATAGACTTACACCTTTAATAGGTGAAATTTAATTCATATATAAAAAGGCTTTAATATCAGTAATAATGATAGGTTTATGACAAGGTAGTATAGGTATTATTAACAATACGTATTTAAGTAGTATAAGTAATTATAATGTAATTATTTATGCAGTACCATAGTATTTATGTTAATGAAAGCCGACACCTACGTTATATGATGTCGTAGCTTACTTTGTAGTGTTTAGTTCTATGATTAACTTTGTTTAGCCAAATTAATGAATGAAGACTGAATATATTATGTATGATTTGGTCCTTTCTCTTAGAGCCAGTAAACTCACATTAATTTTACAGTTGTGGTCAGTCTTTGGTTTGAGTACAGTAACTTTATTAACACACACACTTTACAACTAACTTCATTAACACACACTTTACAACTAACTTCATTAACACACACACACTTTACAACTAACTTCATTAATACACACACACTTTACAACTAACTTCATTAATACACACACACTTTACAACTAACTTCATTACCACACACACACACACACTTTACAACTAACTTCATTACCACACACACACACACTTTACAACTAACTTCATTAACACACACTTTACAACTAACTTCATTAACACACACACACACACACAGTTTACAACTAACTTCATTACCACACTCACACACTTTACAACTAACTTCATTAACACACACACACACACACTTTACAACTAACTTCATTACCACACACACACTTTACAACTAACTTCATTAACACACACACACACACACTTTACAACTAACTTCATTACCACACACACACACACACTTTACAACTAACTTCATTACCACACACACACACACTTTACAACTAACTTCATTAACACACACTTTACAACTAACTTCATTAACACACACACACACACACAGTTTACAACTAACTTCATTACCACACTCACACACACACACACTTTACAACTAACTTCATTACCACACACACACACACTTTACAACTAACTTCATTACCACACACACACACACACACTTTACAACTAACTTCATTACCACACATACACACACACTTTACAACTAACTTCATTACCACACACACACACACTTTACAACTAACTTCATTAACACACACACACTCACACACAACCAGACACAACAAAACACCTCCTACTACACTGTCCTCGTCACCACACACACACCACAACACCTCCTACTACACTGTCCTGACCTGACCTAATATAACGTGACCTAACCAAACCTTACCTGACCTAACCTAGCCTTACCTATTTGGTGTGACCTAACCTAATATAAGCTAACCTAACTTTACCTTACCTGACCTAGCCTTACCTATTTGGTGTGACCTAACCTAATCTGACCTAACCTAATATAACCTAACCTAACTTTACCTTACCTGACCTAACCTAGCCTTACCTATTTGGTGTGGCCTAACCTAACCTAATCTAGGCCACAGCAGACTATAGGGACCTACAGTACAGTAGGTGTGGTTGATATATGTGTGGTAAGGATTTTGCATGTTTATATATTCACGTTAAGTATTTCGTCTGTTTTGAACTAAACTAGGTACAATAGAAACGCTTTTTTTTTTTACTTTTTATTAGTTTATTGGATATCCTTTGGCATTTGTAACAAGGTTCAGTTGTTTTGGAAGAGAGTCTCCTACATTGTGGAGGTACTGTACTGTAGGTTTGAGGCATGGTGTCCTTGAGCTTTGGTAGTGAAGATACATCATAGTTCTGTGGTAGTGAAGATACATCATAGTTCTGTGGTAGTGAAGATACATCATAGTTCTGTGGTAGTGAAGATACATCATAGTTCTGTGGTAGTGAAGATACATCATAGTTCTGTGGTAGTGAAGATACATCATAGTTCTGTGGTAGTGAAGATACATCATAGTTCTGTGGTAGTACAGATACATCATAGTTCTGTGGTAGTGAAGATACATCATAGTTCTGTGGTAGTGAAGATACATCATAGTTCTGTGGTAGTGAAGATACATCATAGTTCTGTGGTAGTGAAGATACATCATAGTTCTGTGGTAGTGAAGATACATCATAGTTCTGTGGTAGTACAGATACATCATAGTTCTGTGGTAGTGAAGATACATCATAGTTCTGTGGTAGTGAAGATACATCATAGTTAACTCAGACTTGATCTTTCATCAGAGAGCATGTATGACCTTTATCTGAGCTTTTGTGAGCTGTGTATTCTTCGGCATGGTTAGCAGTAGAGGGAATGGAAATAGGTTTGTCTTGCAACAAAATTGGCAGGAGACAGAAGCAACAAAATTGGCATGAGACAGAATCACAGAGTGGCATACATCCACAAAGTAAAAGTGTTGCCAGATCCCTCAAGAATTAACATGGTGGCATACATCCACAAAGTCACATGACTAACCTCACTTACTGGAACCATTATTGTAATGCTAGGTGTCTCTTGAGTTGTCAGATCTCTCAAGAATTAACATGGTGGCAAGGGTATTGTGTCTCGTGCCTGTTTTCTATATGTCCCGCCCACCACACATATATCAACCACGCCTACTTTAACTGAGGCAAACTACCGGCACCTAACTGGACATAGACTATTTTTGGTGCTACAGAATATTACAGTAAATATTCAGTAAATGTTCAAATGATATAAGACTGGTATTGTTATTGTTTCAGATATGAAGTAACACTGTAGTTGGCAGCCCTGACACCAATAACAGTGTGGTTGGCAGCCCTGACAACAGTAATAACCAAGTGGTCATATTGGTGGCAGAATAAAGCTGTGTTAGTGATGGAGGTGGAAGGAAGTGACACCATCAATGTTGTCAGAGAAGAGAAGTGTAACAAGTTGGTCTGTCAACAATGTGGTCGAAAGTTTAGTAGGAAATGCCATCTCACTCAGCATTTGTTAACTCATACTGCAAAGAAAATGTTTATGTGTGATGTGTGTGGTAAAGAGTTTAATAGGAAACATGACCTTAAGAATCACATACTTATACACACAAGAGAGAAGAACTTTGAATGTGAAGAATGTGGTAAAGAGTTTATTACGAAATCTAACCTTAAGAAGCACATACTTATACACACAGGAGAGAAGAACTTTGAATGTGATGAGTGTGGTAAAGAGTTTGTGACAAAGGGTATTCTAAAGAGACATACACTTATACACACAGGAATGAAGAACTTTGAATGTGAAGAATGTGGTAAAAAGTTTGTGAGAAAGGGTGAGCTAAAGAGACACATACTTATACACACAGGAGAGAGGAACTTTGAATGTGAAGAATGTGGTAAAAAGTTTGTGAGAGAAGATATTTTAAAGAATCACATACTTATACACACAGGAGAGAGGAACTTTGAATGTGAAGAATGTGGTAAAAAGTTTGTGACAAAGAGTGATCTAAAGACACACATACTTATACACACAGGAGAGAGGAACTTTGAATGTGAAGAATGTGGTAAAAAGTTTGTGAGAAAGGGTGATTTAAGGAATCACATTCTTATACACACCGGAGTAAAGAACTTTGAATGTAATGAGTGTGGTAAAAAGTTTGTGACAAAGAGTATTTTACGGAAGCACATACTTATACACACAGGAGAGAAGAACTTTGAATGTAATGAGTGTGGTAAATTGTTTGGTAGAAAATCTAACCTAACTAAACATTTAAAAGTTCATACAAGAGTATAGGATTTTGAATGTGATAACAAGTTTATGACTAAAGATGAACTAAATAAACACATACTTATACACACAGGAGAGAGGAACTTTGAATAAGAAGAATGTGGTAAAAAGTGTGTGACAAATCCCACTGAAGAGATCAGTGTATAAGAATTACGAAGGTTGACCTTTCGGAGTATAGAAAAATAAAAACACAACCAATACAACAGTGCCTCATCCTGACGAGAGAGGGAACACAGCTAGGGGGTAAAAGAACTCCTTGAGGAAACTGTATGTAGCAGCAACCTACATGACATTGCATACCACTGAACATATTCCAGGTTGGATACAAGAAGTTCATATGTAATGTAATATAATAGGATAGACACACACGAACACTAACAACACACTAACAACACATTAACAACACTGACAACAATAAACCTTACACAAACCAACCAACCTTGTTTGCCATTGACCCTCAAAGTGAAGATGACCAACATCTTCACTACATGTAACCTCGTGTTATAGTACAATTATAATCTGTAATTATTCCATTGTATTAAATGTTGAGTACTTTACCAAGAAATTTGCAATATCATTATCCTTGATAAAAGTTGATCAAAGGTAATAAATCTATGGCAACAATGCATGGTTGTTGCATTCAAATACACTTTATTAGGTATAGCCATGGGTGTACAGCAGAGCTCGTAAATTCGTGACTATAGCCGTCATCTGGACGTCAATCGGATACGAAGTTCGCTTGGGTGAAACCAAGCCAAAGCAAGCGGAACTGTTCTGGTCGGTCAAAAGGATTCGACGATCCACCAAGATGGACCCTGCTGCCAGCCACTGAAACCAAGACCAACCACGTATCCATCCAAGCTCGCCAAAAAGCAGTGATTCGGGGAGCTTGGGGAAAGGATAGGAGAAGTATATCAGTAAATATGGCGGCCATTAAAGATATGACAAGTAAGTTAATAGTATAATAATACATGAATTGTAGGTGCAACAGGCTGTAAAATAGAGTGATAGCAACACAAATAAGGCTTTAAGTATAGCAATTACAGATTAGAGCAGGTGTAGAGTTCCTATTAGTCTACCATTTCTACTAAAATAGTAGTTGTTAAAACCTGGAGAATCACGATAATGATATATTTTATTATTATAATTTTTTTTTATGTTCTCGTATCTAATTTAACTTATATGAGATTATATGGATTGCTTAGGGGTTATGTGACCCATTCTTGATAATTATGTAATATTATTAAGGTGAAGGGAAGTATTGTACTTTATTGGAAATCAGTTCTTGGTAAAACTATAGAATCATGCCAACATTTTCTGTTTTTAATCAATCTTAAAATACAGGAATGGACTTTGACTTTCACCGGTTCTGACTTAAACACAGTATCACTGTAGGATATAAGAGGTCCACCTTCATGTGTATTTCAAATGTGATTGCAGTAATTTAGTTCATAACGGTATTCTGTATCAATAACTACTTTGGTTCCGGTAAGTTGCCTGGTTAGATACCCGTAATCTGCATCGGTCTTTATTTGATTAGTAGTAGGTTAGGTCCGGGCAACTCAGGTAAAGAAACAGTCATCTGCTCACAATATGGAAAATAGAATTAAGACCATAAAAAATAGGCATGCAATGTTTTAATTGTTAGGAAATTATAGGTGGACATTAATAAATGCAGACAGTTTATTATCTTCCTTTCAGCTGTTTCCAACCATAGTAGTAGGATACTACATTATATCCCTCACTTCCAGGACAATGTGTGTATACTGCGAGAGCATTCGATGACTCCAGGGAGGTGTTTAGGTGTATGGAGTCCCATACAGGTGAAGAAGAGGTTATGGAGTCTCTGATGGATTCACCTCCTCCACTGTCACCCATCCCTTCTACCTCCTTTGGTGAGAATAGAGGTTGTAATATGTTTTTATCAAGCACAGACAGGTCATTGCAACCATATATTAATATTACCATATTTACATGATCAAACTAATGTAATCTACAATCATTTGCAAAAACACAGTTTAACAGTACTATCAAGTACTGTATGCCCAGATATTTATATGCAATGGTTTCTTGTAGATGTTGCCTAGATCGCAACAGACTTCTGGGATCTAACCTGGGCAAAATACTGGGAAATAACCATAATAAATTAACCAGGGCCTAACTGGAGCAAACTACCGGCACCTAACCAGAGCAACCAATGGCACCTAACCTTGTTAAACTACCATGACCTAACCGGGACATAGCCGGACACTGCTACAGAACAGCAATAAATTCTATAAAATAATTAAGTTAGGTCTAACTAATTCAATAACTTTCTTACCGTTATACAGGGAGAGGTAATTTTTGTACTACATTGCAAATGTAGTTTATTAAGCATGTGTGTTTAATGTCAAGTACCAGATACTGTATTCCCTTCTTTAACTGTTTCTTACCATGGTAGGTTACTACATTAAATTCTTTACTTCCAGGACTGTGTGTCTGTACTGTGAACGTGCATTTGATGACACAAATTATGCCTGCAGTTGCATACAATCCCATTTAGTTGAAGCACAAGCGGAGAGTCTTCCTTCAGTATCGCCCATCTCCTCGACCTCCTTTGCTGAGAGTAGGTTAAAGCTAAAAATACTTTAATCCAGACTTACAGTCATTTGCAAAAATAGATATTCAATATTTAATTCAAGGAAACTTTTTCCTTTACTAACTATGTATGCCCTGATAATTATATGCAATGGTTTAGAGCAGTTCAGTTTCCTTAATTAACAATGGCACTCCTCTTGTTGTCTCATTGATACTAACTAGTACTTTACAAATGTTACTGGTACAATAACCAAGGAAGAGCATAAGGGAGAGAGGAAGCATATCCAAACCACCTCAATGTATTACACTTCACTCTCAACCACACCACACTCATTACCAATTGCTTTCTTACTCATACCACATCTCTCATACACACTCTCATTACTTTCTCCATCCCGACTTGTAAGTCCACATGCACCTCTCAAGTAACTCATTTCCACTGCACCTATTCTAGACTGATGAGCCCTACTACATGTCCAGGGACTCGTGCCCCCTGGTGTTGTGATGGTTTGGCTCCTATAGCTGCCTTCCTTGACAGCCTTCGGGGGTGGTTGAAGACTGCAATGCACACAACCACACTAGCCAACAACACAACATACACTCTGAGGGCACTTTGGGAAAGCCCGGTTCAGGCCATGGCCTTCCTCGAGAGCTCGGGGCTGCTCGGCCAGACAGCTTGAGGAACTTCAACAACAACTCCTGCCATAATGGTTACCTATAATGGCTGAAGACCTAAAACACAATAAAAGACTTCTCCAATCTTTGGACCATTCTCATTTTTTCACAACCATCATTCCTACATGTGCACATTTTTCTTTGATTATGTGAGTGCTGAACCAAGTACTGTACCATATCTACAGGATGATTCATATACATATTATAATATTTATTAAATGTGTATTATACGCTGTATATATGCATTTAAGACATAATATACAAAACTTATTTACAGTGTTTAAGAAGCAATAGCAGAACATATGTTCAACTGTAATCTATTTTCATGAATGCAAGCTCGTACTCATTTTACCATGTTAGCAGAAACTTCTTTTGAATAACCCTATATAATGCATATATATTTTTGTACTTTGTGTGATATTGTACTTTAATTTTGTTTGGATCCATTACCATCACCGTAATATTTTTACCATTACCATCACTGTAAAATTTTTACCATTACCATCACCGTAAAAATTTTACCATTACCATCACCGTAAAATTTTTACCATTACCATCACCGTAAAAATTTTACCATTACCATCACCGTAAAATTTTTACCATTACCATCACTGTAAAAATTTTTACCAGTACCATCACTGTAAAATTTTTACCATTACCATCACTGTAAAATTTTTACCATTACCATCACTGTAAAATTTTTACCATTACCATCACTGTAAAATTTTTACCATTACCATCACTGTAAAATTTTTACCATTACCATCACTGTAAAACTTTTACCATTACCATCACTGTAAATTTTTTACCATTACCATCACTGTAAATTTTTTACCATTACCATCACTGTAAAATTTTTACCATTACCATCACTGTAAAATTTTTACCATTACCATCACTGTAAATGTTTTACCATTATCATCACTGTAAAATTTTTACCATTACCATCACTGTAAAATTTTTACCATTACCATCACTGTAAAATTTTTACCATTACCATCACCGTAAATTTTTTACCATTACCATCACCGTAATTTTTTTACCATTACCATCACCGTAATTTTTTTACCATTACCATCACCGTAAAATTTTTACCATTACCATCACCGTAAAATTTTTACCATTACCATCACCGTAAAATTTTTACCATTACCATCACCGTAAATTTTTTACCATTACCATCACCGTAAAATTTTTACCATAACCATCACCGTAAAATTTTTACCATTACCATCACCGTAAAATTTTTACCATTACCATCACCGTAAATTTTTTACCATTGATGGGATCTAGCTTTAAAAACATAGTCATGAACTACAATAACTGGGGAATTTGAAACAAGAGCTGTAACGAGACCTGTGTGCATATAGTTGTGAGGAAGAATGGTTCACTCATGTTCACTACAGATTCAACCACCAGAGTCACTTCTTTCCATCTTTATTTGTCAGTCAACTGTGTTCTGGCTCCCTTTCTTACAGATTCTTACAGATGATTCCCGGGGAGAGGCTTGTTAGCCTATGAGACCCGGCTCAGAATTCTCTCTAGTAAGGCTTGGCGTGGGCTTCTCAATGTCATGAATTTTTGTGATACGAGCTCTATATTGGTCTACACAGAGTCATTCTCACTGCAGAGACAACGGCAATATATTAAATGTATATGGTAAGCTTTCTTACCTCTAAATCTAGAGTCTGACTCCCAGAGAGAGCGATACATTTGATGGTAAGTTTTCTTTGCAGCACTAATTATATCAATGCTAATTCAAGTATGGATACCAACTGACTAAAGTTGCGACAGCGGTAGAGGCCTCAGTCTCCCTCCTCTGTCACTCTGTGAGGATAAGCTAGTTCCTGTTTTAACTTGTGTTTACATACACACACTCATTTTTCATAATATTCTTAGCATTATCTTAAAATTCACACAGAAATTCACACAGATTTTAAAAAATTGGTGTCCTCACACAACACCTCCCACGTAGCTCCATTTCGCACACAGATTTGTGGGAAATTCCCACGAAGTGGCAACACTGACACCCATACAGAATAGAGCCCTATAGATAATCACAGGCTGCACACCATAAAACCAAAATCAAGGATCATTTTGACATGAGAGGCACACAAACACTTTATTATAGTCCATGAGCTGAGCCTGGAACTTCAGAGAGTACCAAAAAGGTGAATAAATATCATGTGCACTTTCAGCAATTAAGGTGGATGTCTGAAGTGTTGCGAAATGGTTGATGGACATTCCAGAAATATAGCTAATCAATCACCTTTTTGACAACCTATCTCTAGCAAGTACAGTAAATTTTTCACCGAAAATCTAGAATAAAGTAATAAAAATGGCAAGTCTTCAACTAAAGATCATATTAAGAGACTTCTAGTTGGTCTCATCTTATTCGTTTCTTAATTCTGCATCTTTTGGTGTATAATACATGCAACTTAGGACACAAATTTGCTTCATAATATGAGAAAAGTGAAAGAAAAGTTGACCAATATGTAGTATTTTCTTACGAATTTGTTTACAAACTTTCTTTTGTTTCTGCCCAATCCGTATCTGGACGACGAGAACACAGTTTCTACGTATTTGGTCAGTTCTCGTCACTGAAACCAAGCACACCCAAGACGGTTTCGGTACCCCAATCCTCCGCTTGGACGACCAGATGACGGCTCATGTACTTTGATGTTTATGTCATTTGAGCTGGTAACACTTATTTGGTGAGAAATCAGAGTAGGTGGAACATAGTGGAGGAACTTGATACAATCTTTCACTTACAATGACACCTTCCCCACACAGTGTTACCAGATCAAATAGTATAAACATCTAAGTATGTGGTCGCAAATTGACGACCTCGACTGTACAATAGTATTTATTTTATGATATTTTGCTTCTGTATTAGAGGTGTTACACGTCTCAACAGGTGGTGGTACTAGACCCATATTCACAAAAGTAAAGTTCACTCGTAACTTTAAATTTTATTTGTAAGAGTTTATTCCTGGCAAGGACATATAGTACCCAACACTGCTTTGAAATGATAATAATAACTCATATAAATAGAATAACAAAGCCATTCACTGCTTTGAAATGATAATAACAACTCATATAAATAGAATAACAAAGCCATTCACTGCTTTGAAATGATAATAACAATTCATATAAATAAAATAATAAAGCCATTCACTGCTTTGAAATGAACCTGAAATATTATGGTGAGGTCAGAAATGCAAACATACGACGAAGTCCAAACTCTAAGATGTTTTGTGAATACCGACCCTGAGGTCTCTGTTCAGCCGTATGAAGTTCTGTAGGGTCTCCGGATATTCTATATAGGCCACTGACATTCCTGGCCAGTGATGTGACCCCTCGTGTGTGTGTGTGTGTGTGTATTTTATAGTGTGTGTGTGTGTGTTTGTATTTAATAAATAATAATAATAATAATAATAAACGGTTTATTTAGGGGATGGCAGCCCGAAAGCTGAAAATATACATATTACAATATAATTGATTATGATAAAGGTATTTACATAAAAATAAAATGTAGGCATTTACATGCATACATTGGTATGTACTGTATGTACAGTAAAATATAATTAATGAAGGTGAGGGCAAGAGAAGGGTTAATGGTGGTGCTAAGTGGGAGGATTAAGGATTAGGGAGTGGTGCTAAGTGGAAGGATTTAGGATTAGGGAGTGGTGCTAAGTGGAAGGATTAAGGATTAGGGTGTTGGTGAGACTGTCCTGGTCAATTTTTTTTATAGGTGTGTGTGTGTGTGATTGTGTGTGTGTGTGATTGTGTGTGTGTGTGATTGTGTGTGTGTGCGTGATTGTGTGTGCGTGTGTGTGTGTGTGTGTGCAAAAAAGGGGGGGTGAACATTACATGTTATTTATTATTTTGACCATTGATGGTATTGGGCTCTTTTTTAATCTGTCTGTCCTGGCTTTAATTGGGATGAGTCTGTTGTAGTGTCGAGCTTCACGTGTTGGTCTGGGGGCATCTGGTGGGAGCAGGTTTCTGTGTCTGGGATGAACAAGTAGTCTGGATGCGAACTGCTTGAGAATATTCTGATGGTGGGTGGAGAGGGCTGGCAGGTTGAGTGTGGCAAGAGCATCCTCATAGCCAGCATAAGAGCCACCAAGAATAATCCTGCAGGCTCTCCTCTGTACTCTCTCCAGCTGTCGTTGTTGGGTTAGATTTATTGAGCTGGCCCAGGAGGGAGAAGAATAGGTGAGCTTTGGGAGGATAAATATTTCGTATATCCTCTTCAGCTCACTCTCTGGCATCCCCAGGGATCTCAGCCTTCTTAACATGTACAGCCTATATGTAGCTGACCTGATGGTAGTGGCTACATGTTTTTTCCAGTTCAGCTTGTTGTCTACAATGATTCCTAACAGTTTGGTGGACTCAACAAGCTGAAGGTGGTGAGGCCCAAGTGTGACTGTAGGTGGGGTTATGTTACTCACAGAGGTGTTAATGTGCATAACCACCGTCTTGTCATGGTTAATAGTCACGTTGTTGAGTGTAGTCCAGGTCTGAAGTCGGTCAAGGGTGTCTTGTAGGGGGGTATAGTCAGGGGAGGTGTTGTCTACAGTGATGCCTACTGTCGAGTCATCCACATATTTCCAGTGGAATGGAGTGTCTACTAATGCATCATTGATTAGGATCAAGAAGCACAGAGGTCCCATTTTAGTGCCTTGTGGCACTCCAGAAGTAAGGTTTTGGAATATGGATATGGAGCCTTGGTAGCGCATTGCTTGTCTCCTGTCACTGAGGAAGTCTGACAGCCATGCCACAAGGGAAGGATGTAGCCCCATTACAATGGCCTTGTTGATTATAATAGTATGATCAACAAGGTCAAATGCCTTCTTGAAGTCAATGAATACAAGTGCCAGGGAAGTCTTTCTCCTTTCAAGATTTGTGTATATAAAATTTAATAAACTAATAAGACAGTGAGTGGTGGAGGAGGTTTTGACATTTCCAAATTGTTGTGAATCTATTAGGTGACTGAGTTGAGAGTAGGCCCAGGTAAAAACAAAGTCCTCGCAGATTAGGCTGGGGATTGGTGTAATGGCAACTGGCCTGAGTTGATTGAGAGACTGTGGGGAGGATGTTTTGGGGATTGGAGTGACATATGATGTTTTCCAGTCTGCAGGACATTTATACTGATTTAATGAGGCATTGATTATCGAACAGAGTTGGGTGGCAAGTTCTACAGAGAATTCTTTATAAATTTTCATTGGTAAGTCTAGTGGGGTTGTTGCTCTGTTAGACTTGAAGCTGGAAAGCTTCCTGGCGACTTCATAATTGAAAACAGTTGCTGCGGGGGAGGGGGAGGGAAGGAAGGAAGGAAGGGAGACTGGTACGGTCAAGTTTAGGGAGTGTCTGACAGATGGTAGAGAAATGGTCATTAATCTGTTGAGCTGCCTCCACACTGGGGATATGGGAGACACAGGGAATGGAAGAAGACTCATTACCTAAACCACAAAGATTCTTAATTTTAGAATACCACTGGCTGTTATTGGTTTGTTTCAGCTTGTGAATCTTTGTGGGGTAATAAGACTTCTTCGCCCCCCGTATCTCTCTCATCACTTTGTTCCTTAGGCTCTTGTACTGGTTGTTGTTAATGTAGAAGGCCCTGTTGCGATTTAGGATTAATCTTTTAATCCGGGGAGTAATCCAAGGAACATCAGCTGGGTGGACTTTGGTTCTCTTGATAGGGAAGAAGTGGTGGTATGCTTGGGTGATGGAGGATAAATAGTTGTCCCATTTGGTATTGACATCATCTACCGTAAGAACCTCCGTCCATGGGTAATGAACCAACCATTGTCCAAATTCACGCATGGCTGAGTCTGGTGTTGGTCGGTATGTTCTGATGACGGGAGTCTGTTGATGTGAAGTTGTAGTCCCAGGTGACCAGAACACGGAGAGATGAGTGCTGCGAGTGATGGGTGGTAATGGCTCAGGTGGGAGGTACAGTTGATCCATGTCTGTCAAAATGAGGTCAAGGGTATGGTTGCTGTGGGTTGGGAAGTCAACTATTTGTGAGAGGTGCAGCTGTTCTTGTATCTCACTGGTGTCGAGTTCATTAAAGTCACCACAAACCACTAACTTGGCTGATGTATACCTAAGTTTGAGTGAATCACACATATCAATTATGTGGTTGATCAGAGTTGGTCCAGTAATTGAACGTGGTGGGTGGTAGGCAACACAGTAGATGATGGTGGCGGTGTGGCGAGGGTGGTGGTGGGGGGTAGTCCTGACCCAGAGTGCTTCAATTCCCTCCGGGACTTCCACACCCAGGTGAGAAGCGCACAGACGTTTCCGGGCAAACAGAGCTACCCCTCCTCCCTTCCTCTCTGTCCGTAGATGGTGAAAGAGGTCATAGTCTTGTATACCACATATTTCTGGTGTGATTTGCCAACACTCGGTAATGGCAACAATATCAGCACTAGTTTGGTCGACTGTTACAATAAGTTCATCCAATTTGTTGCATAATGAGGTGACGTTAGACAGGAGCAAGGAGGGCAGTAGAAACCAAATGCGTGGTATTTCAAAATGTTTGTATGGTTTCTTCTTGCTGAGTTTCTTGTGCACTGTTTTGATAGACTTTATAGTAGTTATATGCTTGATAACATTCTTGCCTCCTCTCCGGCTGCGATTTACGAATATATTAATTTCCTTTAAACGGGCTATAGTGTCTGAAGGTGGGTAACCAACCCCCTTTCTACGTCGCAGTAGTGAGGTGGTAGAGTAGCGGGTTGACATGATTCAAATGTTCACTATGTCTAGTCACTTTCCAATGTAATGTTCACTCTTATTTGCACTTCCGATAAAAGGTTGTTCCACTTCACTTCCACTTGCACTTCATCAATGGGAATTGAATGATGATTTTAGAATAAAGGCGATAAGGGCGAGATGGTGGTGAGTAGGTCAACACATCTGACCTGGGCAGCTACAGGAGCGCCAAGAGACAGGTCTTCACCTCACGGTGTCTGACCTGTGGTTGTGTGTGTGTGTATTTTATAGTGGTTGTGTGTGTGTGTATTTTATAGTGTGTGTGTGTGTGTGTGTGTGTGTTTTATAGTGTGTGTGTGTATTTAATAGTGTGTGTGTGTGTGTGTATTTAATAGTGTGTGTGTGTGTGTGTATTTAATAGTGTGTGTGTGTATTGTTACGCCATAACTCCTCCTGTAAGGTAGGAGGCGAGGGTGTATGGTGTATGGTGTATTTAGAAACTCAAATAACTAAATTTTATCCCTAGGTTCGATTTGCTCTCCAACCTTTATTTACTCTAACTCCCAGGAGACATAAGACAACAAGTATAAGTTTAAGTATAATTAAAGCTACAAACTACTTACATCTAATACTTAACCTAATACATAAATAATTATTAAACCCCAACAAAGACCCGGTGACTCACTCAGTCACACACACAACAACCTCCCAGTAAGGCTCAGCAATTACACAAAACAAAATATGACTAATACACAATTAATACACAATAATACACAATAATACATCTCTACAAAGAACACCTGCAATAATAAAAAAGATCTCTAGAACGAACCAGCCAGATAGTAAATATACTAATACACTCGAGCAACCTTAACACATATACAACATCTGTGAGTAAGTCCCTCTCGTTCTCGATGCACCTCACCACCACCACCTTCCTTCCACCAGTCAGGGTTACCAACTCACCATTTAAATGTATAAAACTAGTTCCATAATGGTAAGTCCCTGGTACACACAGTTATCATTACACACAGAATTATTTGTATGGTAGTTCCATGTCACAGTATTTTATAGTGTGTGTGTGTGTGTACTTTATTGTGTGTGTGTGTATTTTATAGTGTGTGTATTTTATAGTGTGTGTGTGTGTGTGTGTGTATTTTATAGTGTGTGTGTGTGTGTACTTTATTGTGTGTGTGTGTATTTTATAGTGTGTGTGTGTATTTTATAGTGTGTGTGTGTGTGTACTTTATTGTGTGTGTGTGTATTTTATTGTGTGTGTGTGTGTATTTTATATTGAGTGTGTGTATTTTATAGTGTGTGTGTGTGTATTTTTTATTGAGTGTGTGTATTTTATAGTGTGTGTGTATTTTATAGTGTGTGTGTGTATTTTATTGTGTGTGTGTGTGTGTATTTTATATTGAGTGTGTGTATTTTATAGTGTGTGTGTGTGTATTTTATATTGAGTGTGTGTATTTTATAGTGTGAGTGTATTTTATATTGAGTGTGTGTATTTTATTGTGTGTGTGTGTGTATTTTATATTGAGTGTGTGTATTTTATTGTGTGTGTGTGTGTATTTTATAGTGTGTGTGTGTATTTTATAGTGTGTGTGTATTTTATAGTGTGTGTGTGTGTGTACTTTATTGTGTGTGTGTGTATTTTATAGTGTGTGTGTGTATTTTATAGTGTGTGTGTGTGTATTTTATAGTGTGTGTGTGTGTATTTTATAGTGTGTGTGTGTGTGTGTACTTTATTGTGTGTGTGTGTATTTTATAGTGTGTGTGTGTATTTTATAGTGTGTGTGTGTGTATTTTATAGTGTGTGTGTGTGTATTTTATAGTGTGTGTGTGTGTATTTTATAGTGTGTGTGTGTGTATTTTTTAGTGTGTGTGTTCTGGTTTCACCTTCATTAGAGGGCTACTTATAATAACTTACTTAATACTTACTTGTATGAGTCACTTAGACTCTCAGACTTACACCCGTCACATGATGCTCCAGTACTGCTGACCTACGCTTGGGAACCACTAACACGCTAGCATAAAGTGACGACACAGTTCATATCATACACAAGGGAAGCGCCCTAGTTGCGCTCCTATAGCTCTCAGTTAGCTACAGATAACCGATCCGATCACAGGTTACTCTAGCGTGTTATCTCTCTTTAAAGTTAGCTTCTTAGCCTAGCTTAAACCCGTGCAAGCTACATATTGTGACTCTGTATACTAACTCGTGTTATAAATAAAAAGTGAGTAAACTATTTTAACCTTGTTGTATCTTCTCAACCATAATAGTTATAGAAAGCCTAATAATTAAAATCAAACTCCGAAGAGACAACAAAGACACTACAAAGACAAACCAGTCGCCAGCCACCCTACCCTATCGACTCATATGTTTGGAAGTAAGTAAGTCTTTCTTACACCAGAACATTTGGTGAACAGCGGTGGGATACTAAGTAAATGGTTTATAATAAAAGAGAAATACAAACAGTAAAAAGCAAGGAATCCGAGAAAAGAGCACAAAATAATAAAAGGGTAAAAAAAAAAAAAAAGAGAAAGTAAGAGAAGTGAAGTTAGCGAGACAGAGTGAGAAGAGGTTACATGAGTGAGAGCGAGAGGAGAGTGATTGCAGGAGGTCACACTGGGTCAACCCGATTCAGCACCTCTTAGCCACAACAAGCTAGCCTCTCTCCACCCCTCACATACAGTAGCCAATGGTGACGTCATCGACTCTGCCACCTTACACCACACACTCGTGGCTATTACGTCATCGTTATACTCATTGTCACTCTGCCAGCTGATTTTAACCACAACAACAACAACTACTGAGGACGTCGGCGTGGTATGGTACGACATCACTACATCACTATACCTTCTATACTTAACCATACAGTATAGTCAAGGGAAGTGATAATCGAACTTCAACTTCATCTTACGGGATTATAACTCACAACTCAAAACTTCACAACTAAGGAAGGACGTAAGCTTGGTTTTGGTACGTCATCGCGACTACAACTGAAATAATAACCTACTACAAACAACGTTTATTCCTATAATATGGTCAGTGCTAGGTACATATAATTATATATTACAAATATATAAAACACACAATCCTACATCATCACACTAGGATATAATATTATATGTACACGTATTTAACAATATTTCCTCATTACACATTCTATGTATTCATAATTGTGAGTATTAATATGTGCGTATGCCTTCACGTATATATACAGATGTGTTCTTGTTATTTTTCAAGCAAAAAGTGACAGGGAATGAGTGAAAGAATACGTATACTACCGCACTATAACTAACACTAGTTAAGCAAGCGAACACGTAGCTTGGCAATACTAACAAAGTAGTGAAAGCTTAGTTGATTCAACCGAGATAACTAATTAAAGTGTAAGTATTATGCAAAGTGCAACTTCTCTTTTGAGTAAATATTATTGCATTAGATTTAGACATACAAGGTAGAGAATTAACCACTAATATTCTTCCTACTAAATCTACATAATTAACTGACTCGTTACTACTAACCTACACCTGATAACATTTAGTAACTTCACCTAGTAACACGAGATCAGAACGTACTTATTCTACGGCTTCACAAACTAACACTTCATCAACAAAATAGCAATTAACACTTCATCATACACCGTGGCAACGAATAATAACTCTACAACAACAACAATGGCAACTAATAATAACACTTCATCTACTATTACTAACGGTTCATCCCAAACTCATGCAGTGAAATCAGTCACTTGGGACATTGTAACTTATATTGTCCATTTTTTTCTTAAGGTTGTAATTTTCATGTGCATATTCCAGTTACTACAGACTACAAATGACAACATAAGCTTCGTAAGTGGACATAGTAAACCAGACTTCATTGCTAGGATATTACTGACCGCAACTGCACTCACCCATCCAGATATCTTATTTAATTTTCTTCTATGTTGTGAAAGCCTCATAGATGTTATCGGTAGGGGGCAGTTAGGCAGTCCACTAGCAGGGGTACACAGAATGGTTAGAAGTATAGTGAGTAATTGTGTAACAGTCAAACTAAGTAGGACTCTAGCGTTAGTAGGTTCGACCATTAGCAATGCTAAACAACTCTTGTGGGGGTCAGAGTGGTTGAACAAACAAGTAAATGTACCTAGAGCCCTACCTGTAGCTGTAAACACACACACAAACACTCAACCAAGCACTTCACACACACCACACACTACAAACTTCACACCACAGAGCGCGAAGAAGAAGCCTTATTGTATGATCTGTAGGAAATATGGACACAGTCTAGAAAAATGTTACTTTGATAAGAATAATCTCTCAAATGCCAAAAGTAAGGATAATAATAATAATAATAATAATGTAGTAAGTGAAAGTGACAACAAGCCAAGTAATCAGTTTTGCATTATTCATAACAGTGTGACACATAACACAGATAAATGTAGAGTAAAGGCCAGGTATGAAGTCAATAACAAATGTGCAAAAACATGTGAAGATTTTAACAACCAAAACACTTCACATTAATTACATAATAAATAAATATACTTGTTGCTGCTTTGGTTAAAGTGGATATTCTTTCACTTCCTTGTAACATGGGGAATACAAATGTTTCTCTAGCTGTAGATACAGGAGCTTGTGTCTCCTTTACTTTCTGAAGTAACATTTAAACGGCTGTTAAGGGAAAACCCGCAGTAACGATGGACTATCCAGCCATCAGATTTAAACATTTAACTGCCTTATCTGGTAGTAGACTAGTCACTAAAGGAATAGTACAATTTCCTATCACACTTTCATTAAGTAGTCATAGACTAGAATGTACCTTCTATAACTGTGAAAACTTCAGTTTACCAACTGATGGTCTATTGAGTTAAAAAAATTAATCGAACATAACCTTGACATTGCAATCTCACTACAGTTAATTATCTTTCAAGGTCGACTGTACCCATGTTGACATGTTGACCTCTGAGTCATCAGTCACCAGCCAGCTGGGTGCTGGGGCACTCAAGGGAGAATGTGACTCACACATTCTACTGACAGGCACAGTCAAAAGTACTACTCATTTACTAAGTAAAGGGTTTGCTATCATTAAGGTACAAGTGAAAGGTGATAATTGAAGGAAATCAAGCCATATCCTTAAGTGAAACATGTAGAATAATTAATGTCATTATGTCCATAATTTCTCTGATACAAGAAGACAACTTCATTGAAGCTCTAATTTTTAACAAGGTTAATCTGGCGGTGAACATTAAACCAGGTACTTATATAAGTGACTTTCTTGTGTATATTAAATCCATAGAGTGGAAAAAGAATCTCCTCCCTTAGCCAACATACACATTGTTGATGAATTGCAATTTACGAAAACTACTAATGAATTAAGTGAGCATGTAAAAGTAAATGATTTTCCTTCACCTCGCACTCAGCTTTTACACACATTAGCTAATCACAGGTCGGCTATTGTCTTACCTGGTGAGCGGTTGGGGAAAACAACACTAGTAAAACATCATATAAAATTAACTGACACAGATCCAGTATATGTTAAAACTTATAGATTACCTCATAGTCAGAGGCAAATAATGAATAAAATGGTGGATGATATGTCAAAAGAGGGAATAATTAAACCTTCAAACAGTCCTTATAACAGCCCATTATTATTTTAGTAACTAAGAACACAGGTGATTTCCGTCCTGTTATAGATTTTAGGAAGATAAATGAGAAAACTGTCAAGGATAGGTGCCCATTACCTGTGCTTAATTAAAGATATCCTCAGGGAGATTGGGGAAAATAACCGAGTCTTTACTAGTCTTGACTTAGTGGATATTGGCAAGTAGAATTAAATGACCAATCCAAACCTGCATACCCAGATGACTTAATTATTGTCAGCCTGATGTAAATTCACACCTTCAGAACTGGATAGAGTTTTTCAGCGACTGCAGGATGTTGGATTAAAAGTTAAGGCTGAAATAGAGTTTTTTGGGTCATAAAGTAAATAGTAAAGGAATTCACACTTTGGATTCCAAGATTAAAAGCAGTAAAGGAATTTTCTCAACCTACTACAGTAAAGTAAATAAGGAGTTTCTTTGGATTAGGTTCATATAACAAGTCATTCATAATGAATTTTGCTAAAATAGCCAATCCACTAATAAGACTCCTGAAGAAAGATATCGAATTAAGTGGTCACAAACAGAGTAGGATAGCTTTGATCAGTTAAACTTAGCTTACATTCTACTCCTATCTTAAGTTACCCAGAATCTTCCGTTTTCTTTCTGTACTGAAGCATCAAACGATGGTTTACGCCCTGTCCTTATGCAGCATACCAAAGAAGGATGTTGCAGGGCTTGTGTATATCCCAGTCGGGTGGTGAAGGATACAGAGAAGAAATATAGCCTCTCGAATTTGGAAGCTATAGCGGTGGTTTGGGCCTTAAAGACCTTCAGGGAAATAATTCTAGGGTATCCTATCACCGTATTCATGGTAAAGAAAGTAAAAAAAAAAATCGACAGGTCAGTTAGCCAGATGGTATCTCAGAGTTTCAGCCTATAATTAAATATCTTCCGGGGCGTTTTAATAAAGTTGTAGATAACTTATCTCGTAATATATCAGCTGCTGCTGTCATTCCCACTAACAGTGATGTAGACTTCAATGTGGAACTTGTTAGAACTGAACAAAAGAAAGATAAATTTTGGGCAAGGGTCATTTATGCTTTGGTTCCAGGGGACGAAGAAACTAACCTACCGGAGTTACCCATTCCACTAACACAGTTTGAGGTAATAGATGACACTTTGTTCAGGAAACTTGAGAAACAGACTAACATTTCTTCACAAGTAGTAGTCCCTGATACACTAATTAAGACTGTACTAACACTAATGCATAATCATCCACAAACCAGAAACATATTAAGAATTGTGAATCGTGTCATGCTCATAAAGGTAATACAATGGGCCCAGCTCCAATTTTAAATTACCCAATACCTGAAAAACATGGGATGGGAGGTAACGAATTTAATTTGTCAGTACACCACACCTAGGGTGATACTAACCGACAATGGTAAAGAAATTACTAATAATTGTTACGCAACATATGTGATCAATATCATATAAAGCAAACTTTTATAACAGCATATCATCCAGCAAGCAATCGCAAGATACTTGAAGTTTTGCGACAAATGGCTAATCCTATGCACGGATCATGGGAAGACTGGAATTCTTTACAGCTGCCTCCATTAAAGGTTCCATAAACTCATCAGTGGGCAAGTCCCCGCATTATATTCTATATGGAACAGACAAACGACTTCCATATTAAATCATTACTGGAAATTTTCCTCCAGCATATAATATGGATGACTACAAGTGTTTAATAACATCCATAAGGAAGTCAGGAATCACCTAAAAGGTAGTAGGCAGGAGATGTTGATCAAACAACATACTCAAGCTGTGAATTTAGATAGATATTGCTGTAGGGGAAAATGTCATGATAAAATCCCCAGAAAGAGTATCAAAATTAACTCCAAAGTTTGTTGGTCCGTATGAAATAATCGACATCACCATGGAAATAGAAATAAAATAAAAATAAAATGTATAAAAACGGGGAAGGTAGAAATAATGCATGTAGATAGAAGTAAACAGATAAACTTAAATGAACCATCTAAAATATAAACAGTACAAGCACAAGAAATACTAACCTCCACTCCCACATATCTGTCTTCAAACACACACACAGACAAAAACTAAGGTCTGCAACATAAACTAAATAATGACATTTATTTCAAATGGGAAACAAGATTCTATTACTGTTTTTGCTAGGTATAGCGCGTGTTACACTTGCCGAACAAACAGCAGTTACAGCCCAAGTACTGAAGCCAGGTGCGCTTCAGGTGCTTTGGTTGAATATAGAGTAAAAGTCTTGATAGTGGAAGATTTAGTTACTGTACAACTGGAAGTTCACGGATTGCTAGAAATGCCAAAGATAATTTTAAACCTTAGACAACATGTATCAGACTTACACAGACATATAGACACTGCTCATGCTCGTCGTCAGAGACGTGGCCTTTTTTTTAATTTTATGGGTTTGTTGAGTAACCAGTTGTTGGGACAGCAATGGCCGATGATGTCATTGTCTTAGGTAAGAAACTAGGGGAGGTAACTACTGCCCTAGGACAACAGAAAAGAATTGTCATTCAAACTTAAGAAGCTTTGGCCGATGATGTCACTGTCTTAGGTAAGAAACAAGGGGGGTAATTACTGCCCTAGGACAACAGAATAGAATTGTCATTCAAACTTAAGAAGCTCTGGCCGATGATGTCACTGTCTTAGGTAAGAAACTAGGGGGGGTAATTACTACCCTAGGGCAACAGAAAAGAATTGTCATTCGAACTTAAGAAGCTCGGCAACACCTACGACACAAACCCATGAAATAATTGAACGAACTAACTAACCAACTATCTTCTGTGCTAAACGAATTAATTGGAATAATACCTAACATTGAACTCATCCAATTAATTAGTGAGTACATAGCAGCCATTGACATAGCTGTTCAGAAACTTAATTATTTAAACAAAGTAGTCATAAGTGACTTGGTAGATACTGGATTGGGTAGAGTAAACTCGAAATTGTTATCTCTATGGCAGTCGCAGGCAGCAGTGGAAATAGCTATAAAAACTTAAAAGCTTAACTCTATATTTACCCTATCTGACGTGGAATATTACTACTCTATCATTGGACTCATTCTAACTGAGACAAGATTCTATTACAGTTTTTGCTGGGTATAGCACTTGTTTCACTTGCCCAACAAAAAGAAGTTACAGCCCAAGTACTCTGGCCAGGTACTTTGGTTGAACATAGAGGAAAAGTCTTAAATATTCCTTATAAGTCAAAAACGTCAATTAATATTTGGGAATTACGACCATTTCCAATTAAGAGTAATTAATACCCTGCTGGTTGTAGACAATTCATACATAGTCTCATCTGAAGATTATACTGCCATAGACACTTTGGACAAACATTCATTGGATGACTGTCGCACATCATACTTACACTTGCATGTACTGTATGTCCTGGTTATATGTTTACTTGGAATTTAGCAAACCAGGCACAGTGTGACCTTTCATTCATAATGCCAGACTCAACTCTTCCCACATCTTACTGTACTTTCAAAACTGTCAGTAATATTTCCTACCATGAGCACTTCAGTACTAACCACTACTACTACACAAACAGAGAATAAGTGTGATATTATTTAGCAATGGTAAGTCCAACACGTTTGGGTGGATGGTTATTATATGGCTCAGGGTCATTGTGAGATTAGAAATGAACATTTTTCTTAACTTACCTACTCATCACCATAAAGCTTTTTTGTGTCCACACTTTCTACAGAGTTAATGTTAGAGTTAACCTTGTAGAAAACATCTCTATAGATAACATAATTTTTTTTTAGATAACATAAAGATCCTTCAATTTTTAATAGACTCAGAGTTTACCTCAAAGTTGAATAATTTGTTACCTTTACATCTCTTAAGAGAAGTTGTATTACCTCTACACATCATACCTGCACTAATGTTAATTGTTGTACTATTGTATTTAGCTGGTGTATACGGAAGGTGTACGCTTGGTACCAACAATTATTAGCTCGCGAACGGCAAAGACAAGTGTCACAAGGTAATGAGGATACAAATGTATAGGCTAATTACACACCACTACACATTTAGATAGGATGTATTACCCATTATGTATATTGGACATGTAATATTAATTATTATCTGTAGAAATAATAAAGTACATCTACAGACTGCATGTATTCCAAAAATAATAATATCTATATATTTAAATCTTAATTTTTTTTTAATAGGGAAAATATTAATAATCAACCTGGAAAGATATGCCAGAAGATAATAATACCCTTATATAACAACATGTAAATTATTATAAATGTTCCTTCGAGGGCGAAGGATGGTAGTGGCCGAGCATTGTTCCGGTTTCACCTTCATTAGAGGGCTACTTATAATAACTTACTTAATACTTACTTGTATGAGTCACTTAGACTCTCAGACTTACACCCGTCACATGATGCTCCAATACTGCTGACCTACGCTTGGGAACCACTAACACGCTAGCATAAAGTGACGACACAGTTCATATCATACACAAGGGAAGCGCCCTAGTTGCGCTTCTATAGCTCTCAGTTAGCTACAGATAACCGACCCGATCACAGGTTACTCTAGCGTGTTATCTCTCTTTAAAGTTAGCTTCTTAGCCTAGCTTAAACCCGTGCAAGCTACATATTGTGACTCTGTATACTAACTCGTGTTATAAATAAAAAGTGAGTAAACTACTTTAACCTTGTTGTATCTTCTCAACCATAATAGTTATAGAAAGCCTAATAATTAAAATCAAACTCCGAAGAGACAACAAAGACACTACAAAGACAAACCAGTCGCCAGCCACCCTACCCTATCGACTCATATGTTTGGAAGAAAGTAAGTCTTTCTTACACCAGAACATGTGTGTGTATTTTATAGTGTGTGTGTGTACTTTATTGTGTGTGTGTGTATTTTATAGTGTGTGTGTGTGTATTTTATTGTGTGTGTGTGTGTATTTTATAGTGTGTGTGTGTGTATTTTATAGTGTGTGTGTGTATTTTATAGTGTGTGTGTATTTTATAGTGTGTGTGTGTGTGTACTTTATTGTGTGTGTGTGTATTTTATAGTGTGTGTGTGTATTTTATAGTGTGTGTGTATTTTATTGTGTGTGTGTGTGTGTATTTTATTGTGTGTGTGTGTGTATTTTATAATGTGTGTGTGTGTGTGTGTACTTTATAATGTGTGTGTGTATTTTATAGTGTGTGTGTGTATGTTGTAGTGTGTGTGTGTATTTTATAGTGTGTGTGTGTATTTTATAATGTGTGTGTGTATTTTATAGTGTGTGTGTATTTTATAGTGTGTGTGTGTATGTTGTAGTGTGTGTGTGTATTTTATAGTGTGTGTGTGTATGTTGTAGTGTGTGTGTGTATTTTATAGTGTATATCTCTTGGCCTTGCTTGCTCACACAGGGGGGGGGGGGGAAGGCCAGCCAATGCAGGTGGGAGATTTTATTTC
Organism: Petrolisthes manimaculis; assembly: GCA_034508575.1. NCBI lineage: Eukaryota > Metazoa > Arthropoda > Malacostraca > Decapoda > Porcellanidae > Petrolisthes > Petrolisthes manimaculis. The sequence continues at coordinate 219,563 of JAWZYT010000143.1, read as the reverse complement.
TTTTAGAAATATGTGCAATTTGAAGCTACTTATAAAGGAAAATTTTAGAATTTGTATTTCTCAAAAAATAGTTGTAGGCTACAAGTGATTTACCTATACCTACCATCTTTTAATTTATTACGAGCAGCTACCCACTACTTAAAACAATAACTACCATCTTTTAAATTACTACAAGCAGCTACCCACTACTTAAAACAATAACTACCATCTTTTAATTTACTACAAGCCGCTACCCACTAATTAAAACAATAACTACCATTTTTAATTTACTACGAGCAGCTACCCACTACTTAAAACAATAACTACCATTTTTTAATTTACTACAAGCAGCTACCCACTACTTAAAACAATAACCACCATCTTTTAATTTACTATAACCTTTTTCTCGTTCGTCTCTTTTTATTCTTTTTCCTATATGCCTCCTTTTCGTCATGACTTTCTTCTTCTCTGTATTTTCACATTCCCTATTTTCCTTCCAACCTCATGTGTGTGTGAGAGAGAGAGAGAGAGAAAGACTGTATGTGTGTGTTAAGAGAGAGACTGTATGTGTGTGTTAAGAGAGAGAAAGAGAGTATGTGTGTGTATGTGTGTGTTAAAATTAGTTGTAGCTACAAGTGCTTTATCTATGTCTTACCCTTTGTGACCCCCAGAAAACAAACAAATGATCATGTTTAGGTGGTAATTCACTTTTGGTACATTGGAGTGCCTTGATTCCTCCAAAGTATGCCAGGAAACAGGACCAGAAGAGCAAAAATAGTGGTGTTTGTTCTGTTGTTGCTTGGAATAGTTTGGAGGATTCAGTTGCTCCAAATTTACCAACACCAAATTTCCTCCTTAATTAAGTCAGATGGGGCGGCCCATTTGTTTATGATGCTGCGGAAATTGATGATTAACTTTAGTATACACTTGTGAAACGTAATTTCTGACCAGAGACGAACGGCAGGCACCACACACACACACACAGTCGTGGTCAAATATAATCGTCCATATGGGGGTATATAACTCACGTAAGAGTTTGACAGCTTCCCTCTGTTCCTTAGATGATAAACATTACAATAAATAGGTTAACTACCATCTTTTAATTTACTACAAGCAGCTATACTACTTGAGTGTGTGTGTGTGTATATATATATGTGTGTGTTAAGAGAGAGAGACAGACAGAAAGTATGTATAATAATGTATGTATGTGTATGAGAGAGAGTGTGTGTGTATATGTGTAAAACATAAGAGACAGGGTGGGTGGAGAGTAAGAGAGGTGTGAGGCAGGGATGTGTACTTTCACCATTGTTGTTTGGACTGTATACAGAAGAGAATGTAGTTACAGAGTATGGGAATTATTTTAATGTCAAGTTTGGGAGTGATAGGAGCAAAGTATTGGTAGTGAATGGGGATGACCGGGATATAGGTAGAACATGGAGACTGGGTGGAAATGTGATTGAAAGGACGCAAGAGTATAGATACTTAGGAATAACTGTGGATGAAAAAGGGTGTGATAGGACAAAGACTGATAGGTTATCAAGAGCAAACCAGTGGGTAGGAAGACTAGGAAGTGTGGCAAGGTGTAGAGCTAATAAGTATGAAGTAGTGTATGGTGTATGGAAAGGTATGGCTGTACCTGGACTAATGTATGGACTGGAGACCATGACATGGACAGTGAATGACTTGAATAGACTGGAGGTAGTACAGAATAGGATAGGAAGAACAGCTTTAGGTGCAAACAAGTATGTAGGTGTGGAAGCAATAAGAGGTGATGCTGGATGTAGTACGTTTGAGGAGAGGATAGCCAAAGGAGTGTTGAAATATAAGGTTAGACTAGAGGGAATGAATGAAGACAGATGGGCTCGAAGAGTGTATAAATGGACTGGACGGTACACCAAGTGGAGAAGGATGTGTGATAAGAGAATGGAAAAGTGTGGAATGCAGTACACAGTGCTAGATGAAAGGGGGAAATGGAGTGGTAAGAAATGGATGAATGAGATTAAGAGACGAATACAAGAAATAGGCAGAGATGAATGGATGAGAGGCATGAGTGAGAAGAGCACGCTAGATTGGTACTCCTCTAAGGACATACCAAGGAGTGAAGTGTTCTATGATGGTAGCTGGGGAAGTGAACTGTTGTTTAAGGCAAGAACAAAGTCACTGGAGGTGAATGACAGAATATATAGATGGAGTAATGAAGGCAGTAAGGTGTGTAGGGAAGATGAGACAGTAGAACATGTGTTGATGGTATGTGATAAGTATGAACGAGAGAGAGCTACCATGCTGAATGTGGTAATAAGTGAACTAGGAGAGAGAAAATGGAGGGAGATGTTGGAAGCGACAGTGGCAGCCAAAGTGCTGCTAGGTCTTAGTGAACGAGAGCCGTACAATCCAGTGATAATAGAGAGTGTGAAAGAATTTATAGAAAGGATACTATGACTTTTTGAAGATTTTGCCTGGTAACGGTGCGGCTAAGGTCGGCCTCCACTCGCTCCCGTGTACTCCAGCCCCCCTGCCTCTCTGGTGATTTGTGGGAGTGTGTTTTGGTTGGAGTTTGGGTAACCTGGTGTCGGTGGACAATCAGGTAGTTTCTGTAGCCACTGGTCGAGTTTCCTCTTGAAAGTTTCTGGCGACACTCCAGTGAAGTCTCTCAGTTGTGGTGGTATACAGTTGAAGAGTCGTGTTCCATTATACGTGAAGGAGTTGTGGATGAGACTTTTCACCTTTTGGGTGGTGCCTTCAGTTCAGTTCAGTCGAATTCCGGAAGTATTGCCTTAGAATCGGCACTTCCTGATGTGTTCTCGCCGTGGTCTGGGTCCTTTACACGGAGTCTTTGATTTTCTTCTCTCTTATTTTCCAAAATTTATATATTGTTATTTTGTTGGCTTCTATTTCATCATTATTATATAAAAGTTTTCCTAGCATTCCATCGTCATCTTGATAAGGTCGTTGTAGTTGAGGGTTTCTTAATCTTTGCTCTTCGTAGGCAGGGCAATGCAGAATGAAGTGTTTCAAGTCTTCTAATTCTTCACCACACATGATGCATGCTGTACTCTCATTCTGGTATCTTCTTCTCTCTCCAAGGTTCATGTTGTTGGTTCTGCACTTGAAGATTATAACTGATTCTTATCTGTTGTCATATATCTTCTCTTGTCCTCCTATTTCTTTTCTCCACTCTCTATATATTCTCAAACTAACTTTCTCTTGCATCTCTTGCTTCCAAACTTCTGTGTCCCACTTTTTCACTCTCATTCCTATTTCATCATTTGTTACATTCTCTCCTCTAATACCTACCCTTTTTCTGTCCTCTCTTAATTCTTTTATCCATCTATTTTGTTTGGCTTGTCCCCTCATCTCCTCTAAAACTCTTTCTAGCATCTGGTTCCCTTCCCCTCTCAATATATATTGTAAATACTTAAGCTGGCCTTCCATAATTCTTGCCTTCATACTTGATATTCCTACTTCTCCTCTAAGTGCTGTTTCCTGTGCATATCTTGGTGCCCCGAGTATCTTCCTACACACACTATTCTCTATTCTTTGAAGCTTAACTATCTCCTGTTTGGTGAAATCTATTACATTAGATCCGTACAATATTGCTGGGAGGGCTATGCATTTCCAGTATGTTTTGCCTATTAACAACCTCGAACAACACCTCGCTATTATGGAATATGTCATGCTTGACATTCTCACTGCCTTTTCTATCATGATTTCTTTCTGGACTTTAAATAAGTTTTTGCTATCATTAACTGTTACTCCTAAATACTTCATCCTATCGCCCACCTTTATACTCGCTATCTCCTGTGGTTTTTGTTTCATGTTAAAGATGATAATGTTACTCTTTTGTTTATTGATCTCTAGCCCACACTCCCTTCCTGTTATTATAACCTGCTCTATCACTCTTTCTGCATCCTCTATACTACCAGCCAAGAGCATTCCGTCATCGGCAAAGAACAAAGATGTTATATTAAAATTTTCGTCTTTGAATCCCCTATTTAATTGTTCTAGTTTCTTTATTATTATGAATGTTATTAATTTAAATAAGGTGGTTGAACCCGTACACCCTTGCCTTATGCCGCTGCTTACTGGTATTGTCATTTCCTCTTCCTCATCCAACTTCACCTTTGTTATGTCCCCTTCATACAATTTTGTAATCATATCTATTGTTTTCTCATTTATTTTATATTCCATTAAAACCTTCACCATCTTATCCCTCTTAACGCCTTCGCAAAATCTATTGTTATTACTACTAATGGCTTTTTAATTCTAAATGTTTTTTCTATGCAATATCTCAGAATGAGAATGTTGTTCTCTACTCTACCTCCCGTCGTAAATCCCGCTTGGTTATCTTTTCCCCATCCATTCCTCTCTATATGTTCCTCTATACTCAATCTCAGTACTGCCATCATTAATTTGTAGCCTATATTTGTCAATGCAATGGGCCTAAATTCAAACACTTTGGATTTCCTAGCTTTTGGGATCATTATTGTGTTAGATTCTCTCCATCCTTCTGGTATATTGGTTGTTTGTAAGGTTTGTTTCATTATACTGACCAAAGTGTCCATAAGTATTTTACTTTCAGTGAATACCTTGAAAAACTCTGGTTTTATACCATCAGGACCCGCAGTTTTCCTTGTTTTCATCTTTCTTAAACACTTTAGTACATTTTCCTTGTTTATTATTTCATCTTCCAAATATGACACACCTCCTTGTATTTCTAATGCCATAACTAAATGCTCTCTAATCTCTCCACTACATAGATCTATATGTTCAATTACTCCTTCCTCCTCCTCATTTCTTCCCACTTGGAATTGATTCCCTCTCTCTATCTCTAACTTTATATTATTTATTTCCCTTACATATTCCTCCTTCTTTTCTCTATTCCACACTTTACTAATATCATTTACATGTTTGCCATATATAGCACTCCAGTATTTCCTCACCTCCTCTTCTGCCTCTTCTCTGTTTAATTGTTTGTTATCTGCTCCATACACATTATTTAACATACTAGTCCTTTCCCTTTCCTTTTCTCCCTTCAACATTCTTATATACTTCCATGTGTTCTTTCCATTACTTTTGTCCTCTTTTATTTCCTTTGCTTTCTTTTCTTCATTTTTGCACATCTCTTTTTTTATTAATATCTGTACTTTTGTTTTTTGTTCAGTATACAGTTTCTTCCACTTCTCCTCTTCCTCTTGACTATCTGCATTCCTACTCTTCCTATTTAATCTTCTTCTCTCCTTTATTTCATTTCTAATATCTTCTGTAAACCACGCTTTTTCCTCTACACTTTCTTGTATCCCTATGTTCTTCCTCCTATATTTTCCTTTTAATACCCTATTTGCTGTTTTCAGAATGTTTCTTTCTAGATCCTGAAAATTGTTCACCTTTTCTTCTACAATAGGCCTACTTCTCTCTAATTCATCTTTATATTTTTGTAATGACTCTCTATCTGTTTTGTAATATTCTGTACATATCCAATCCTTCCTATTATAATTTGCCCTGGTTTGTTTGACATTTAGTTGTATTTCCATTAGATTGTGGTCTGATATATCTACCTTCTCTTTGTTTTCATCTATCATCATTTTTGCATATTTATCATAGAATTTGCCTGATACAAGTGCAAAATCTATTACACTCCTCTGTTTACCCCTGGACCATGTATATACTCCTTGGCAGTTTATATCGTCATTTAACATTATTAGTTTATACTTCTCCATCCATTCTATGATCATTTTTCCATTTCTGTTTAGCTTCTGCTCTCCCTTAAACCCTACATGACCATTAAAGTCTCCTGTTATTAATATTGATTCTTCCGAGCTACTTTCTAAAATTCTCTCCACCTCCACTCTTATAGCATGATCTCTCTCATTATCACTTACGCTAAAATATACCACTACTACCTGTATTCCCCAACCTCGAATCTCTCCTTTTACATGCAAGATATCTCTATTTTTAGTATTGACCCTTCACGTAGCAGAGTCTCCCTCTTCTTTGGTTATTGTTGACCTGTATTCCTACATTTGGTGATTTTCCCTCCAGGATTTTCCAGGTGTAGATTATAATGTACCTCTCTCTTCTTCGTTGTAGGGAGTACAGTCTGAGGTGGCTGAGCCTCTCCCAGTAATTCAGGTGTTGCATTTCCCCAATTTTACTGGTGAATGTTCGCTGTGCTGCTTCCAGGGTGCCAATGTCCATGATCTTGTTTGGCGACCACAGCTGGCAGCAGTACTCTAGCCTAGGTAGCACTACAGCTTTCCATAGAATCAGCATACAGCCCTTTTCCCTGGTGTTGAAGGTTCGCATTATCCACCCACTCAGTTTTCTAGCTGTTTCAACAATGTTTGCCTGGTGGTATGTGAAGGTGGTGTCATTGTTCATGTGGATGCCGAGGTCTTTGACTGCCTGTTGGTCTTGCAATCGGTTTCCCTCACATGAGTAATTTGCCTCTAATGCGGCTTCATTTTGGCCATATCTCAGGAGCTCGGACTTCTCGGCATTTAGCTCCATGTTATTGAGTGTTGCCCAACTCAATATCCGGTTGAGATCCTGCTGTAGTAAGTTAACGTCTTCTGCGGAGCATATTTGTTTGGTGATTCGGGTGTCGTCTGCGAAGGATGTAGCTTTAGAGTGCTGAAGGTCTGCGTCAATGTCTCCAATGTGAATGATGAAGAGGAGAGGACCTAGTACTGAGCCTTGTGGAACTCCGCTCTGGACGTTGCTTGGCGTCGACAGTTGGCCCTGCACCGAGACCCTCTGAAGCCTCCCGGTTAGGAAGTTGTGGAACCACCTTCCCAGAGGTCCTGTGATGCCGTGTCTTCTGAGCTTATGTAGAAGGATGTCATGGTCCACCTTGTCAAAGGCCTTTGCAAAGTCCAGGTATATGACATCTGTATCTTTTCCTTCTTGTAAGTTTTTCAGAATGTTTTTGTAGTGGAGTAGTAATTGTGACAGACAAGAACGGCCCTGCCTGAAACCATGTTGGCTGTTGTTTATGGCATTGTTGGTCTCTAGGAAAGTTGTCACTTTTTCTCGAATAATTCTTTCACAGATTTTGATGAGATGTGATGTCAGGGTAATGGGCCTGTATTTGCTTGGTTCACCCCTGCTGCCTCCTTTGTGAATGGGAGTGATGATGCCCACCTTGAGTGCACTTGGTACAGTACCATTCTCAAATGATGTCGACCACAGGCTTTGTAGTGGTGTGGCTAGCTCTAGTTTGCACTTTTTTAGGAGTTGTGCATGGAAGCCATCAGGGCCTGCGGTAGAGTCGGGGACAATATTGTCAATGGCAATAACTATGTCCTCTTTGGTTATGTTGATACTTGAGAGTGTTAGTTGGTCATTCGGACGATCGTCAAAGAGGGAGAGTGGGTCTCCTGTGGTTCTGTCTGTTCTGAGTCTGCTAAAGACACTCTCGTATTGGGATTTTAGCAGGTCTGCCATCTCTGTTGGGTCTCCTGTTAGGGTGCCATCTTCTTTTGTTAGGGGCCCATCGGTTGCTCCACTTTTCAGTTTCTTGCGAGCATAAGCAAAGAAGAATTTGGAGTTTTGTTGAATGTTAGAGACGGCCTGCATTTCTTCCTTTCTCTGCTGTTCTTTGTGTGATTATTGCATCTGCTCCTCAAGTTCCCTTAATTTTTCAGTGATTTGGACTCGTACTGGGGTGTAGGTGGTATTCTTGAGTTTCGTCTGCAACTTGTGTCTTTTTATCATGATGATTTTTCTGTCTCGTGGGATTTTGCTCGTGTTTGTTCTTTTCTTTGTTTTCTTTGGGATATGCTTTTTGCAGGTCTCATAGCATATCTTGGTTAATAGGCTGAGGATATTGTCTATATCTTTTCCTTGCATTGTGTTGATCCAGTCAATTTCCCCTAGTTTTGTCCTCAGCTGTTCCCACTCAATTTCTGTACTGTAGAAATTTAGGTCACTTAGTGTCCCTTCTGCAGTGCTGTTTTGTACATGAGATATTGGCGTTGTTGTGGTGCTGATACTGGCTTTTACCTTGATCAGTTTGTGGTCTGACATTATGGTGTCACTTATCTCGTAGGAGTGTAAGAGGTTTGGGTTGTTGCTGAAGATAAGGTCAAGTATATTTCGTTCTCTGGTTGGATCTGTTACAAGCTGGAATAGAAAATAATTTTCAACTAGGCGTATCAGATCGCATGCTTGTTGTTTGTCATCGGGGGTGCCTCCTGTGGTCTTCATTTCTGGCCAATTGATGTTTGGGAAATTGAAGTCGCCCGACATGATCACCTCAGTGTTTGGGTTTGGTAGGGTGCTTAGTATTTGTTCTATTTTTTGGGTGATTTGCCTGAAAGTTCCGTGGGTAGTGTTTAGGGGCCTGTATAGGGTGATTGCTAGCAGGTTTATACTTTTCATGAAGACAACAAGCAGCTCTGTGGTTCCATTTGAAAAAGAGGTTAGTACTTCGGCACTTGCTGCTATGTCTTCTCTTATGTAATTTGCTACCCCGCCATGACTCCTACCTTGTCTGTCCGCTCTGTAGACAGAGTAGTGGTTCATGTTGATTTCTGCATTAAGGTGTTCATATGTGAGATGAGTTTCAGTTAGGGCAAGAAAGAGTAGGTTTTCCTCTACTGCCATCTCTTGTAACATAGGGATCTTGGATTAGTTTCACTTTGGGTACAGACCCCTGATGTTACCACAGCAGAAAGTGGCTAGTGGTAGGGCGAATTGCACCCTCCCCTGTGTCTCGTCACCAGCCTCTCTATTCTGTCTAGCAGGTGTTCTAATGCCTTCTGGGTTTTCATTTCTCTCTCCAGGAGTTTGTCCATGAAAGCCTCTAAAAAAGTAGGCTTGTTGTGGGTTTGATCTTTTGAAGGGATAATGTCAATTTTTTCTGGCTGTGCGGGTCTGTACTGTTGTATATTTCTGTTTGTTTGAGGATGTTTTGATGCACTCTTGATGTGTGCTTGTGACTGTGGTGTTTGTCCATTGTTGCTGGTCCGAGTCCTTTTTGTCCCAGTTACATGTGGTGCGGTCAACTTTCATCTTCACACATTCCACTTTTCAGGGAGTTATTGCACATCCATGGATGATAGTATTTGCAGTAACGCCCCATGTTACAACCAAACCTCTTGTTTAGTCCATTTTTCATTACTTTAGGGCATACATTTGGATGGTCTCTTTTGCATCCTTCACCGTTTACCCCATTATGTTTGCAGCGGTTTTCCAGGAAAAGTCTACAGATTTCTTAGTGGTTTCCTGACGTTTGAGTTGAAGATAAAATGAGTATTATAGGGACGTGCAGGTTGTATAGGATAGAGAGAGTGAAAATATAATGTGTGTACATTTATTCTTTGGTACTGTTTTGGTTTGTTTTTATTCACAGAATCTGCAGAGGAAGACAGTGAGAAATTACCGTTGTAAAGTCTACTCAGTCATCATCATTGGTATGGCAGCCATCATGAACAGTGTTGCCAGATCTATTTGACATCATTTCCCTAACTTGACCTTTACAATTTCACTCGTTTACCTCAATAATTATCGGTTTACTCTTGATCACTGACGGTCTTTTTGGTATATTTTGTTCTGGTAGAACTTTTCCTGTTTGTTCATGAACACTATTTATATAATGTCCCTATATGGACTTCAATATTACCTCAAACCATTTCTATGCATCTGGCAACACTGATGATGATAAACAATATAAGTCAATGTAAAGACTGTGTATAATATTAACATTATTAATAGAAATATATCATTACATGAGATATAAAAATATAATGTTGACATTATAATAATTCCTTCATAATTATATATAAATATAGATATATATATATTATATTTATTATATATATAGTTTTATAATAACATTATAACAAGAAGAGCTCATATGACAATTATAAAGATTGACCAAAATAAACAAAGCAGCAGCTAGCTAATCGAGCTAATCGAGAAATAGTGGTGAAATAAGAAGTAGGTTCTTGTAGTGATCCCCACCTCCTAGACTTATCAGCCTATTACTGAACCAGTTCAATATGTCTATCATACCGTGCTTTGAATGAGGCTACAATACTACAAAAAATTGGAGGTAATTCAAAATTCAGCTTTAAGGATTGTCCTGGGAGCATTTAAATCCTCCCCAGTCACATCCCTTGAGGTAGAATCCTCCCCAGTCACATCCCTTGAGGTAGAATCCTCCCCAGTCACATCCCTTGAGGTAGAATCCTCCCCAGTCACATCCCTTGAGGTAGAATCCTCCCCAGTCACATCCCTTGAGGTAGAATCCTCCCCAGTCACATCCCTTGAGGTAGAATCCTCCCCAGTCACATCCCTTGAGGTAGAATCCTCCGCTTTCCAGTCACTCCGGCCCCTAGTTGTTCCGGCCCTCGGTCACTCCGGCCCTCCACCCTGGTCACTCCGGCCCTCCACCCTGGTCACTCCGGCCCTCCACCCTGGTCACTCCGGCCCTCCACCCTGGTCACTCCGGCCCTCCACCCTGGTCATTCCGGCCTACCACCCCAGTCAATGCGGCATTCTACTCGTCATTTATTTACTTATGAAGATATATTAAATACTGAGAGAGTAAAACTAAAACGCTAAAACATTAAAACCAAACTATATTGAAAATAAAATAATAAAACTAAACTAAAATAATAAAAGAAAACACATAAAACACAGAAATGTAAGCAACAAAGTAAAGAAAATTAATGGCTTGGTCCACTCAGTCTTGAGCAAGCTTTCAGTAATTGATTGGTTGTAATTCTATGCTGCTCGTACTTTTTCCACAAAGTAAAGATGCGACCTTGCGTAGACCGATATTTTCGTCGCTGATAGCGTGACAGCTTCCCGTCCTTCACCAGCCGCACCTGCATATGGACATTTTTGGCTTCCTTGTACAACAAAGGTACCAGTACATAGAGGGGAATGTGCGCATTACCTGCTCTACCGTTTAGTCTTCTGTGGTATCCTTCTACATCGTTATTGGTCCGTATACTCTCGCCGAAAATAGTCCACTCACTTGGCGACCACAGTCCATCGATCCAAGTATTCTCTATGTACAATAACAACTCTTTGACTGGTCCTGCAGGTGCCCGGGATTCTAGGTGCCGAAATGTGTGTTCAATGTGTTCCCCTGGGAGGAACGGAAGCGCCATTAATTGCCGTACATAATCTTGTGTAGGCCGATGCTTGACGTATGGCCCTGCAAGACCGAGTGATTGCACTTTTCTCCAAATTGCCTGGGTCCAATGAAAGGCACAGCCTTGTAATTTAGCAACTGGGAAAAGAGATCTCACTGCTGACCATAAAGCAATTTCAAAATCCATTACAAATTTTTGTACGTTACATTCTGGAATTAAGGTTAACATAGCATTTAAAACTTTTTTGTAATCTTTCTTCCTTTTCCGTGACATGAGTGCAAATGCCAGTGGTACTTGTTTTATATTATTTTCATCTCCTTTAATAAAAGCATGGATGCCAAAAAGCTGCTGGAACGGCTCTCTCACGACACGAAACGTCGCATCCATATACCACGTTTTCGCCTTATTCAGCAGTGAAAGCTGTTCTGTTGTTGCGAATATCAAATGGCGTGCATTATCTAACTTAATGTCTACTTGGAGAAAGTCTGTAGGAATAAAATCATTGGCTACTTCAAAATCAAGTGAATTTGGCTCCAAAGGGCGATCTTTTTGCCGCAAACGATTCAGACTGCGAGCAATGTATTCTTGATTTACATGCGTATCGTCTCTGCCTACAGTTTGCATTACGGCACAGTCAACTAGCGTGGCGGCAGATTTGAAAAAGTTTCCTTTCTCTGTGGCTAAAGACTTGGCGAGAGACGTGACTTGAACTTGCATTTGACACAATACCACTGCTTTTCAAGTTCCCCGCGAACCATACGACGGTAATCTGTCTGGGAAACTCCTGAATCACAAGTCCGGTGTTGCCACTGATCGCAGATATCGCACAGTAACGCCTGCTGTCTTGGTCGCACCTCAGCAGAGCAAGAAGCGCACGGGAAGGAAGCCATGGTGAAAGTGTAATCTTAGGTGACGTTTTAATCCAAAGTGTTCTTTTTTCATACTGCTTCAGCAGTGTTTCGAGACCAAAACGACCGTAGGGCGGAGATCGAACCCGAGCTACCTGGGCAGTAATATACGTGTGTGTGTGTGTGTGTGTGTGTGTGTATTTACCTAGTTGTATTTACAGGGTGCGAGATCGAACCCGAGCTACCTGGGCAGTAATATACGTGTGTGTGTGTGTGTGTGTGTGTGTGTGTGTATTTACCTAGTTGTATTTACAGGGTGCGAGCTAGGCTCATTAGGGCCGGAGTGACTTGGGTCGAATGCGGGCGAGGCCGGAGTGACCAGGGCCGGAACAACTAGGGGCCGGAGTGACTTGTTACCGAATCCTCCCCAGTCACATCCCTTGAGGTAGAATCCTCCCCAGTCACATCCCTTGAGGTAGAATCCTCCCCAGTCACATCCCTTGAGGTAGAATCCTCCCCAGTCACATCCCTTGAGGTAGAATCCTCCCCAGTCACATCCCTTGAGGTAGAATCCTCCCCAGTCACATCCCTTGAGGTAGAATCCTCCCCAGTCACATCCCTTGAGATAGAATCCTCTCCAGTCACATCCCTTGAGGTAGAATCCTCCCCAGTCACATCCCTTGAGGTAGAATCCTCCGTAGTCACATCCCTTGAGGTAGAATCCTCCGTAGTCACATCCCTTGAGGTAGAATCCTCCACAGTCACATCCCTTGAGGTAGAATCCTTGGTAAAGGTACAGAAATGGACCCTACTGTATAATAGATATTTTACTGTCATTACCACCTATTTTGGACCATTCTAAGTTACTTTTTATCTATGGTGTTTCTCTCGGAAATGCCTCGTTTTCTAGATATATGTTTACAAACATAATTTGGAAACTAGTCTTACCTGACCTAACCTAACCTGAACCACAGCAAACTACCGGGACCTAACCCGGGCAAACTACCGGACCTAACCGGGGTAAATTACCGGGTATAACCAGGGTAAACTATCATAAAGTGACTGGGGCAAATTTTCAGGACCTAGCCTAATGTGGTAACACTGTTCAAGAAGGGTCCCCTTCTGTACCAATACCGAATCCTCCCTATCCTTACTGTCACACCGACGCTCCACCTTACTTGTACCATAATTATGGTACTTGTACCATTATTCAGTGTCTGTGTACCATGTACCATTCATTGTGTACCATGTACCATTCATTGTGTACCATGTACCATTCATTGTGTACCATGTACCATTCATTGTGTACCATGTACCATTCATTGTGTACCATGTACCATTCATTGTGTACCATGTACCATTCATTGTGTACCATGTACCATTCATTGTGTACCATGTACCATTCATTGTGTACCATGTACCATTCATTGTGTACCATGTACCATTCATTGTGTACCATGTACCATAATTTTGAGACATTATATTTTCTCGTTCACAGCCTTAGATCTGACTCATCTGAGTCACCTGTCAAGGGACCTCGATTCCCAAAGGAGATTAAAAGTGCCGTGTCACCCTGTGTAGCTGTCAAAGGCTACTTATTACTCCACATCTCACTAGGAAACACATTGCTTTAATATGTAGGCTATAGGGTCATTTGTTTAATAGCATAGGTTGGAGGACTGAGAAACTCTAAATTTGGCGACTTCATCACAGGGTGGTCCATTAAAGGCTGTAAACCATACAACCAGAGTATGCTGAGATTTCTGACCACCTTAATTCCTCTCTCTTATTGTCTACTTTTGTTCTCTATTAATGTGAAGGTTGTAGTAGTGGTAGTAGTGAATGTAGTGGTGATGATTCCCATTTAGATGATTTTCCAAACAGACCATTCCCTGTGTAATGTTTGTTGTTTGTTGTTGGTGTTGACTATAACAAGAAAAACACATTTGCCTTAACTTAATTATGTGGTATTCCTCTGTTTTATAGTATAATATAACCTGTTTATTAAAAAATGTGCTTATTAGTATAGATTAGCACAGTACAATAATAGTACCATAACTGATGTACACAGCATACCATAATTTTGATGAAAGTACCATAATTTCAGCATTAGTGTACAATAATTTGGTCAGGTCAGCAGTGCAACCCTGCCACACATATACTAAACTTACAACATCCCCTAAAGGTCATGCACTTCATTCACTCCTCCAAAAATATGACAGGAAACCGCTCCTTTGCCCCCTGCCATATCAAGCTCAGCTCACATGCCTTTTGTAGAAAGAGCCCTCTCCTTCTTTGCTACTACTGGGTTACTCCACCTCTTTTTCTCTCACTGGAAAAACTTCTCCTCTGTGCCCTTGGTTCCCTATATCTGCTGTAATATCTCCAACTCTCCATACAGATATACCTTGGTCTAAGGCCGACTGCCCTGTGAGGGGTAAAACATTATTTCTATCACTCCTCAGAACAAGATACACACAACACATACAAATATACACAGATGGTTCCCATATCCCTGACCCTCCATCAGTTGGTGCCTGTATTTATATACCAAAACAAAATAAATCAGTTGCATGGAGGTTGGCAGACACTGCTACTATACTAACAGCAGAACTATATGCCCTAGAACAAGCTCTTCAAGCCACCTACACATTCACCTCACCTTGCTCCATAGCCATATTCACAGACTCACTCACAGCCCCACACTGACACACACTTTACAACTAACTTCATTAACACACACACACACTGACACACACTTTACAACTAACTTCATTAACACACACACACTGACACACACTTTACAACTAACTTCATTAACACACACACACACTGACACACACTTTACAACTAACTTCATTAACACACACACACACACACACTGACACACACTTTACAACTAACTTCATTAACACACACACACACACAGACACACACTTTACAACTACAGTAGGCTACTCAAAAAGAGGGAAATTGTGTAATACTTACTGCATAATTAGCTACTGTACAAGAGCCATTATTTTAAGGGATAACCAGCTTACCTGACTCTCCGTACCCAAACAGACCAGGTGTGTATGATCTGTTCCAAGCACAACTACAACAACTTGAGTGACGAGGTGAGCCAGTTCCTGTGCGGTCCACGGCATACCAAAGCAGCACATCCTACAGCTTCCCGACCAACTTCTCAACACGTCAGTACTCTACTTCATCCCTTTCACTCTCTCTGGTTTGGCCACTGTTTCTTTCTTTCTCTCTTGTACTTTATGTCTTTGAATTTCTGTTATTTATATTGTTTTATTTTCTTGATTTGTTTCTTTATCATCATGGCACTGTGGTCATACAATCCCATCACTCTCTGGTTATTTTATTATCTTTCCCTCCCTCTCTCCTCTTCTTTGATCTCCATTAGGCTATAATAGTATACCCTTCACTATCACTTGGCTTATCCCTGTCTCTTTCTCTCTCACTGTCTCTCTCTTATTATAGGATAGATTTGTCTACATTTTTTTATCCAACAAAATGTTTGTGTCACTCTCTCTGGCTCAGTTTTGGTCAGTCTCTGTTTGTTTGTCTGTCCCTCTATATTTATTTGTCTCAAGTTATCTTTGCATTCCTGTACAGTCATTTTATTTTGTTATTGTTCTAGCTCAATAGTATGTCAGTATGTGCTGCTTTTACTTACTCCTTAATTTGTTTTTTAGGACTCTTTCAGTCTCTTGTTTAGATCTGTACAGTAGTACATTTTTATTACATATATGGTTTCATTTGTAAATCTGTTAAAGCCATCATTATCTCTCTTTTTTCCTTTCATACCTTCTCGAACCTTTCTCATATTGTCTCACTTCCTTGACCTCCTTTTCTGTATCTGTGTGTGTTAGAGCTGCTAATTTTTTATGCTATTCTGTTTAAAGCTGAATGTTTGTTTTTGTGTGGATATTAACAAGTCTGTTAGAGTACAATATCAACCCTTTATATAAACTAAAACACAGCTCTATAAATTTATGTCTAACATTTTCACCCTATCTTTATAGATGAAGATATATCCAGTAATGCTAGCTGGTTAGCCAGTTCTAGACATGCCAATCATTGATTTTCTTAAATACTTTATGTAATGTATTATACAGTACTGTATAGTATATACAATACAGTATTCAGTCTGATATTCTGTTCCTGTAATTCACCAAAAATGTCCACAGCTTGTATGTTGGTACATATTACAGTAAAGTACAGACTAAAGTATGACTTTCCTATAACCACAGGATGGTGAGTTTATTAATCACAGTGAATCTTTACAACTTTTACAATTTTAGCTGTAGACATTTAATGATGGATACAGAAAAGGTGACTTGAAGTGGTGCCTTTTCTGCAGTTGCTATATTTTACATTGTGGATTTATAGTAGTTCATCACCATTAAGTTGACTGTGTTCAGTACTGTAGTCAGTGCTGTGTTGTCATCAAGGGTGGCAGTACAGTACGGTACAACAAAAATATTATAATTCCGCACGCTTAAAAATATTGTATCATAATTTCTTACCTTGCCCAAAGAACCGTACCGTACTAATATGAAAAAGTAAGATTTTGTACCGTAATTTTGTACCCAATAGTGTACCAATGCCATAAATTACATCTCTAAAATTAATCAACTATATGAACTACCTCTGTAAACCGTTCCTTGTCCAGACTCAAGATTAAGTTTCTATAATTGTGTTTTTACTTTTGTTATTAGTGAATATCACTGTAAATATACTAATATAACTGTAAATAGAGTAAGTGTGTGTGTGACTGTGGAAGAGAGAAAGAGTTTATATAATAGGATTATAGGAGACAATAATTTTTTTCTTTTTAGAAATGAACTTGCCAATGTATTCCTTTCTTACCTTACCTGACCTAACCTAGCCTTACCTATTTGTTCTAACCTAACTGGACATAGACTATTTTTGGTGCTACAGAATATTACAGTAAATATTCAGTAAATGTTCAAATGATATAAGACTGGTATTGTTATTGTTTCAGATATGAAGTAACACTGTAGTTGGCAGCCCTGACACCAATAACAGTGTGGTTGGCAGCCCTGACAACAGTAATAACCAAGTGGTCATATTGGTGGCAGAATAAAGCTGTGTTAGTGATGGAGGTGGAAGGAAGTGACACCATCAATGTTGTCAGAGAAGAGAAGTGTAACAAGTTGGTCTGTCAACAATGTGGTCGAAACTTTAGTAGGAAATGCCATCTCACTCAGCATTTGTTAACTCATACTGCAAAGAAAATGTTTATGTGTGATGAGTGTGGTAAAGAGTTTAATAGGAAATATGACCTTAAGAAGCACATACTTATACACACAGGAGAGAAGAACTTTGAATGTGATGAGTGTGGTAAAAAGTTTGGGACAAAGAGTGAGGTAAAGAGACACATACTTATAAACACAGGAGAGGCAATTACCTTGAAGATTAACAAAAGGGCTGCATCAGAAATAAGCTAGGAACAAAAGATCAACTGCTCATCAACAAAACCATCCTTAAAGACTGTAAGAAGAGAGGAAGAAATCTTAGCATAGCATGGATAGATTATAAGAAGGCCTTCGACAGCGTTCCCCACTCATGTATATTGAAATGCCTCGAATTATATAACATCAACGAGGAAATCAGAACATTCATTAAAACTCAAATGACCAAATGGAAAACTTCCCTCAATTTGAACCACACAAATGGTCAAATAAAAATAGCCAATATAAAAAAACAACGCAGAATATTCCAAGGGGACAGCCTTTCACCACTACTCTTCTGCCTCACCCTAGACCCACTCAGTAAAACCCTAAAAGAACAAAACACTGGATATGACTTGAGCAGAGGCAGAACAAAGAAAAATAACAAAAAGATCAACCACCTGTTGTTTATGGATGACCTGAAATTATACACACAATCTGACCAACAGTGAAACCAGCAGATGCAAATAGTACACAATTTCTCCAGAGACATCAATATGGAATTTGGCCTAGACAAATGCAACAAGTGTACAATAAGGAAGGGTAAAAAGATAGCCTCAAATAACATCGAGCTCGACAACCAAAACTT
Source organism: Petrolisthes manimaculis (assembly GCA_034508575.1). Taxonomy (NCBI): domain Eukaryota; kingdom Metazoa; phylum Arthropoda; class Malacostraca; order Decapoda; family Porcellanidae; genus Petrolisthes; species Petrolisthes manimaculis. The sequence goes on along the minus strand of JAWZYT010000143.1, from coordinate 201,559 downwards.
AATAGAAGATCTTGACAATGATGTCACTTACAAATACTTGGGCGTAGAGGAAAATTCACAGATCCAACATAAGAACATGAGGGAAAAAATTAGAAAAGAATACTTAAAACGCCTAAAGAAGATCTGCAAATCAGAACTAACACAGAAAAACAAAATCACTGCCATAAACCAACTTGCAATTCCGGTGGTGACATATGCATTTGGTATCGTAGACTGGCCGCAGGGAGAGCTTAACAAACTAGACATCAAGACCCGAAAAATGCTCATCTTAAACAAAGTCACCTACAGAAACCAATGCTTGGATAGAATATACATCCCACGAAGAGAAGGTGGTCTAGGGTTGACTGAGATCAACCAAGCCTATAGAGCCACCATCATTAATATGGGACAATATCTAAACAGTTCTGAGGAAGATAATATGAAAAGTGTTGCCCAACACCACAGAGAAGCCTTATCCCAACAAACTTCTATAATAAAACTGGCAGAAAACTTTAGAGAAAACATCCAAGAAGAGAACATTGCCAATGACCAAGTACCAGCCACCAAGAAGGCAAGAAAAGTAAGAGGAAAATACAGTAAGAAAGAAGAAACTCTCAAAAAAGAAAGATGGAAACAACACTGATAAGCGGGTAAATTTCTTGAGGAATTAGAAAAAGATTACATAGATAAGGAAAGATCATTAATGTGGCTGAAAAATGATGACCTCGGGTTCGATGGAGAGAGACTAATAGTTGGAGCACAAGACCAGGGACTCCTAACGAATGGATTCAAGAAAATGGCCGGAATATCCCAGAATGACCAGTGTAGGTTCTGCCACAATGGTGTAGAGTGTGTAAGCCATCTTATATCTGGCTGCCAGACACTCCTTGCAGACGGGCACTACACGACTCGTCACAATGGTGTAGAGTGTGTAAGCCATCTTATATCTGGCTGCCAGACACTCCTTGCAGACGGGCACTACACGACTCGTCATAAAAAGGTCTGCAAATACCTACACTGGAAAGCTTGCAAGGAGCTGGGAATAAAAGTAGATCAAATATGGGAACACGAACCAAAACCAATATAAGCCAACAATCGTGTGATCATCTTCTACAACAAAATAATACCAACCGGCAGGTACATAGAAAATAGTGCAATAAAGCCAGTCATCATCATCTGGAACAAGCAAGAAAAAACAGCGAAAATCATCGATGTAACAGTGCCCAACGACTACGGCCTAAACAGAGCTGAAAGAGAAAACCTGACAAAATACGAAGATCTAAAGAATGACCTACGAAGAACCTGGTCATTAAAGAACATCGAGATCATTCCAGTTGTGGTAGGAGCGACAGGCCTGATGAAAACCAATCTAAAGAACTATCTAGAATCCATCCCAGGCAGCCCAAGTCTACATGAAGTGCAACATGGTGCAATAAAAGGAACAGTCAGCATTTTGAAGAGAGCCCTTGGATACTCTGCGATCAACGGTTAGGATGCAACTATAGACCCCAGGCTGGCTGGGCTCCATTGCTCCAAGATAACATGAGAATAAGACAATTGAAAACAAAGAGTGAGAGAAGAACTTTAAATGTGAAGAATGTGGTAAAAAGTGTGTAACAAAGGGTAATCTAAAGAGTCACATACTTATACTCTTAGGAGTGAAGAACTTTGAATGTGAAGAATGTGGTAAAAAGTTTCTGACAAAGGGTAATCTAAAGAGACACATACTTATACACACAGGAGTGAAGAACTTTGAATGTGAAGAATGTGGCAAAAAGTGTGTGACTAAGGGTGATCAAAAGAAGCACATACTTTTACACACAGGAGTGAGAGGTACGGGGATATACTACAAAACCGTCAAATGGTCTAATGAGGAGAAGAGAAAGATCCTACACTGCTTTACTTAGAAGTGGGGCAGAAGATCAACGGTTAGGATGCAACTATAGACCCCAGGCTGGCTGTGGTCCATTGCTCCAATATAACATGAGAATAAGACAATTGAAAACAAAAAAGTGAGAGAAGAACTTTGAATGTGATGAGTGTGGTAAAAAGTTTGTGATAAAGAGTATTTTAAAAACACACATTCTTATACACACAGGAGAGAGGAACTTTGAATGTGATGAGTGTGGTAAAAACTTTGTGACAAAGGGTGATTTAAAAATAAACATACTTATACACACTGGAGTAAAGAACATTGAATGTAAAGAGAGTGGTTAAAAGTTTGGTCTTAAATCTAACCTTACTAAACATTTAAAAGTTCATACAAGAGTGTAGGATTTTGAATGTGATAACAAGTTTATGACTAAAGATGAACTAAATAAACACATACTTATACACACAGGAGAGAGGAACTTTGAATGAGAAGAATGTGGTAAAAAGTGTGTGACAAATCCCACTGAAGAGATCAGTGTATAAGAATTACGAAGGTTGACCTTTCGGAGTATAGAAAAATAAAAACACAACCAATACAACAGTGCCTCATCCTGACGAGAGAGGGAACACAGCTAGGGGGTAAAAGAACTCCTTGAGGCAACTGTACAATTATAATCTGTAATTATTCCATTGTATTAAATGTTGAGTACTTGACCAAAAAATTTGCAATATCATTATCCTTGATAAAAGTTGATCAAAGGTAATAAATCTATGGCAACAATGCATGGTTGTTGCATTCAAATACACTTTAATAGGTATAGCCATGGGTGTACAGCAGAGCTCGTAAATTCACGACCACGTACTTAGATGTTTATGTCATTTGAGCTGGTAACACTTATTTGGTGAGAAATCAGAGTAGGTGGAACATAGTGGAGGAACTTGATGCAATCTTTCACTTACAATGACACCTTCCCCACACAGTGTTACCAGATCAAATAGTATAAACATCTAAGTACGTGGTCGCAAACTGACGACCTCGACTGTACAATAGGATTTATTTTATGATATTTTGCTTCTGTATTAGAGGTGTTACACGTCTCAACAGGTGGTGGTACTAGACCCATATTCACAAAAGTAAAGTTCACTCGTAACTTTAAATTTTATTTGTAAGAGTTTATTCCTGGCAAGGACATATAGTACCCAACACTGCTTTGAAATGATAATAACAACTCATATAAATAGAATAACAAAGCCATTCACTGCTTTGAAATGATAATAACAACTCATATAAATAGAATAACAAAGCCATTCACTGCTTTGAAATGATAATAACAACTCATATAAATAGAATAACAAAGCCATTCACTGTGTAGTGAAGGCGAGCGGCTACTATAAGACAGCATCCCACACCGGTCGCTAACCGACCCCTTTAGTCCCAAGGGTCACCCTGAGTCCTTAAATAGGGTGAAGGCCAGCCACCCGGTCTCACTCTGCTCTACACACTGCTCCAGTCATTACTTCCCTACCATTACCTGTAGTGTATTCCCCTGTGTTCCCTTGTGACTCCACGTGTAGCCTCCTCGCCTTCGCTACAAGCAGACTCCAGCCTCACCTAAACCTTGAGTATCACAGTAGGTACATCTTATATATCACACCCTTCACAGTTCCAGACACTACACTACGCCACATAGGACACTAACACAGTTCCAGACACATTCCCATTCCAATTATTGTATGTACATTGTTGCTCCATTCTCCTCACGCTACAGTGCCCCGTGCGTAGCCTATAATAAAGTGTTGTTAAGTGTATGAGGGTGTATTAGTTCACCTAGCCTATAGAAAAGCTACAACTGCTTTGAAATGAACCTGAAATATTATGGTGAGGTCAGAAATGCAAACATACGACCAAGTCCAAACTCTAAGATGTTTTGTGAATACCGACCCTGAGGTCTCTGTTCAGCCGTATGAAGTTCTGTAGGGTCTCCGGATCTTCTATATAGGCCACTGACATTCCTGGCCAGTGATGTGACCCCTCGTGTGTGTGTGTGTGTATTTTATAGTGTGTGTTTGTATTTAATAGTGTGTGTGTGTTTGTGTATTTAATAGTGTGTGTGTGTATTGTTACGCCATAACTCCTCCTGTAAGGTAGGAGGCGAGGGTGTATGGTGTATATAGAAACTCAAATAACTAAATTTTATCCCTAGGTTTGATTTGCTCTCCAACCTTTATTTACTCTAACTCCCAGGAGACATAAGACAACAAGTATAAGTTTAAGTATAATTAAAGCTACAAACTACTTACATCTAATACTTAACCTAATACATAAATAATAATTAAACCCCAACAAAGACCTGGTGACTCACTCAGTCACACACACAACAACCTCCCAGTAAGGCTCAGCAATTACACAAAACAAAATATGACTAATACACAATTAATACACAATTATACACAATAATACATCTCTACAAAGAACACCTGCAATAATAAAAAAAGATCTCTAGAACGAACCAGCCAGATAGTAAATATACTAATACACTCGAGCAACCTTAACACATATACAACACCTGTGAGTAAGTCCCTCTCGTTCTCGATGCACCTCACCACCACCACCTTCCTTCCACCAGTCAGGGTTACCAACTCACCATTTAAATGTATAAAACTAGTTCCATAATGGTAAGTCCCTGGTACACACAGTTATCATTACACACAGAATTATTTGTATGGTAGTTCCATGTCACAGTATTTTATAGTGTGTGTGTGTGTGTACTTTATTATGTGTGTGTGTGTATTTTATTGTGTGTGTGTGTATTTTATATTGAGTGTGTGTATTTTATAGTGTGTGTGTATTTTATAGTGTGTGGGTGTATTTTATAGTGTGTGTGTATTTTATTGTGTGTGTGTGTGTGTGTGTATTTTATAGTGTGTGTGTGTGTGTGTGTGTACTTTATAATGTGTGTGTGTATTTTATAGTGTGTGTGTATTTTATAGTGTGTGTGTGTATGTTGTAGTGTGTGTGTGTATTTTATAATGTGTGTGTGTATTTTATAGTGTGTGTGTGTGTGTGTACTTTATAATGTGTGTATGTATTTTATAATGTGTGTGTGTGTATTTTATAGTGTGTGTGTGTGTGTATTTTATTGTGTGTGTGTGTATTTTATAGTGTGTGCGTGTATTTTATAGTGTGTGTGTGTGTACTTTATTGTGTGTGTGTGTATTTTATAGTGTAGTGTTCCACTCCTTATTGTAGTGTCCACTCCTTATTCTTCTACCACGTGTTGCTATAGCATTGTATGGAGAGGAGACAGACAGTATTCCAGCTGTCTATTAATAAACTTAATCCCTGGTCAAGCGCGCCTGGGGCAAGAGTTAATCCTTTACCATAGGACATAAAAGCCAGGCCGCTGCCCTCTGACTTCCTCACTCACCCTTGGACACTGGACACGAGAACACCTCCACCTAGACACGACACGCACTACTGCAGAAGCAACCACACCACCCGACGTCCAGCTAGCCACGCTGCGTCGTAGCCCCACGTGGTTATTTTGTATCACCTGCGTGTCCTCCTGTTTCTTGTGTGTGTTCCATAATAAACTTGTGCCTTGTACAGAGTCTACTATTTGACACTCCTATGGTGTAGTACCCACGAAAACACTACATTGGTGACCCCGGAGTATAGTAGCACTCGTACTCGGCCCTACAAGCTACAACCTTCTTCAAGATCCTCACGCCCCATCTCCACGTGCACGCCACCACCACAACAATAAGGTACCTTTCGCCCTCCTGTATCGTACGTGCGTCGCTGCCCTGCCTCGCAATTATACACCAGCCACGTGCACGCCCTTCAGAACCCTACGACGTGCATCGCTGCCTGATCAACTCACCTCCTCCACCACATGCAACGGCAAGCCAAGGTACCCACCACGCCACTCCAGTGTCCAAGCTTCTACGACGTCACGCCACTTGACGCCTCTACAACCCACCCCGCCTCCACTACCCTATGATTTATGTGTTTTCTTTTTTCACCCGTCCCCAGTGCTCTTCCCCCTCCACTACTCTTAACTTAACGTAAACTCATTTCCCTTCCCTCTTCCCACACCCATCATGTACTATACCCCCCAACCCACTCGTCCCTTACCCCCATATATCAAATGCTCTCTTGCGCCCCAAAAGAACCCTCAACAAACCATCCACACTCAACCCACACCCCACACAACCTCACACACAGCCACGCTCAACGACACCCACAACCCTAGTGTTACACAGACACCCAGCCGCTACAACAACCCTAATTATGAACGCGACTCGTTTCTATCCAGGCTCCATATCGTTAATGAAACTTTTAGAAAACACGCACGTAAGGGTATGCCACCTCCAGAGTCCATCAACTCTAAGATAATGGAACTACAAGAGGATGCAGTAAAGTGCCAAGGACGGTTTCATATACCTCACTCCCCCTTCTTTCCACTCTCACCCCCAACCAGTCACACATCACCCATCCCTAACCCCTCCTCGCCTTCCCCGCCAAGACCCAGATTACTATACCTTCCCCCAGTAATGGATGAGGTACTGAAAGGGACGAGACGCGCTTTCGAAGAAACGGTGGAATTAATAGAGGACAACCATAAGACTCATCCACCTTCACACCCGATACATTACGACCTATACAAGTTTTGCATAGAGGTTTTCGCGGAGCTGAGAGGTTTCGAGGTCCTGTTGAACATGCCTCGGTCCACTTTGCCTTCTCACATAATACCCGTCCCTATCCCATGCCGCCCACACACACCCTCTCTTCCACCTCAGCACATTTCCTCTCCATCCAAACCTCCCACCACCGACCTACCTAACCCACCCAACCCCACTCATACCCAACCTCGTCCTGCACTGACCCCTTCGACCGTCCACCCATCAACAACCCCACCCTGCTTCCCTTCCCCAACTCAACCCATACCCCCGCCACTGTCTCCACCCCGCTCACTTCCTCCACCCCGTTCACTTCCTCCACCCCGCTCCCTGTCTCCACCCCGCTCTCTGTCTCCACCCCGCTCGCCTTCTCCACCCCACTCTCTTTCCCAACCCCGCTCTCTGTCACCACCCCACCCGCCTTCTCCACTCCTCCCGTTTTCTCCACCCCGCTCTCCACCCCTACCCACCCAGACATCACTCATCCATGACCTACCCCCCCCACCTCAGCCTAGCCTACCTGACCCCCCTCAACACTCATCTCCCCCTACTCACACCTCACCATCACCTCATCCTACACACACCATTCAATCACCACGCACGCCTCCCCCACTCCCCCAATCACCACGCACGCCTCCCCCACTCCCCCAATCACCACGCACGCCGCCCCCACTCCCCCAATCACCACGCACGCCGCCCCCACTCCCCCAATCACCACGCACGCCGCCACCACTCCCCCAATCACCACCCCAATCACCACTCCCCCAATCACCACGCACGCCGCCCCCACTCCCCCAATCACCACGCACGCCGCCACCACTCCCCCAATCACCACCCCAATCACCACTCCCCCAATCACCACGCACGCCGCCCCCACTCCCCCAATCACCACGCACGCCGCCCCCACTCCCCCAATCACCACGCACGCCGCCCCCACTCCCCCAATCACCACGCACGCCGCCACCACTCCCCCCACCACCACCCCAATCACCACGCACGCCTCTCACACTCCCACCACCACCACGCTTAACTCCCCCAATTTCCCCCCCACCACACGTGCTCTTCCCCACCAAACATGCCCCCTCCTTACGTGCGCCCCCACCATACTCTCCTGTCCCCACTCAACCCATACATTCCCCACTTTCATCCCTCCCATCCAACCCATATCTCCCCCACCACACGCTTGTGCCCCCAATCAACCCCTATCCAAGTCCATACCTACCTCACGTTCCCCCATATCATGACTTACTCCCACACCATGCTCCTTTCCCCCCAGCCAAACCATCCCCCCCCCACTTTCCCCCATTCCACGACCTCCTACCCCTATCCAACCGACTCCTTCCTCACGTGTACCCACCACACATTTTCCCTCCCCCATTCTACCCGTACCTCTACCACCATACCCTCCTCCCCCTACTCAACCCGTATGCAAATCCATACCTAGACCTCCTATCCAACCACACTCTCATGCTATCTCCCACATTTTTCCAGTAAAACATTCTCTAACCTACGTCCACCTCCACCCCTCTCTCCCTCCCACACCCATCATGTACCCTCCCACCAGTTCACCCCTACTTCGGGCGACTGCGACCTTCGCAGCCTCGCCACACCTCTCGTCACGCCACTAAGACGCCTCTGACGAGTGACGACTTCACACGACCCAAGCAGCCCCGTCACGCCACTACGACGCCCCTGACGGCTGTGCCCTTAGCAGCCTCGCTACGCCACTATGACGCCTCTAGCGACTGCACACGCCACCCAGACGCTTCGTGTGGACAAAGAGGCCGCACCTGCATTATTCCACACATTCACCTGTTTCATTCTAACTCTGGTGACGGCTGGCCCACGATTTTGTATCTGTTAGTGTACTTATGGTGGGTTTATTCTTATTACATGGGTGTATTTTGTACTATCTATGTTTGCGTATGCGTTGTTCCCCCCATAATCAACTCATTCCGTGGGGCTCATTCTTGGATACAACTGCTCTTATTTTATATTTATCATCATGTTATTTGTATGTGTATTTTGTACTATGTATTTATTTTTTATTTTTGGCGTATGCATTGTTCCCCCCCATAACAAACTCATTCCGTGGGGCTCACTCTTGGATATAACTTAATCCCTGGTCAAGCGCGCCTGGGGCAAGAGTTAATCCTTTACCATAGGACATAAAAGCCAGGCCGCTGCCCTCTGACTTCCTCACTCACCCTTGGACACTGGACACGAGAACACCTCCACCTAGACACGACACGCACTACTGCAGAAGCAACCACACCACCCGACGTCCAGCTAGCCACGCTGCGTCGTAGCCCCACGTGGTTATTTTGTATCACCTGCGTGTCCTCCTGTTTCTTGTGTGTGTTCCATAATAAACTTGTGCCTTGTACAGAGTCTACTATTTGAAACTCCTATGGTGTAGTACCCACGAAAACACTACAATAGTGTGTGTGTGTATGTACTTTATAGTGTGTGTGTGTATTTTATAGTGTGTGTGTGTATGTACTTTATAGTGTGTGTGTGTATTTTATATTGAGTGTGTGTATTTTATAGTGTGTGTGTGTGTGTACTTTATTGTGTGTGTGTGTATTTTATAGTGTGTGTGTGTATTTTATAGTGTGTGTGTGTGTATGTTGTAGTGTGTGTGTGTATTTTATAGTGTGTGTGTGTATTTTATAGTGTATATCTCTTGGCCTTGCTTGCTCACACGGGGGGGGGGGGGAAGGCCAGCCAATGCAGGTGGGAGATTTTATTTCTTTTAGAAATATGTGCAATTTGAAGCTACTGTGGCATTCAGGCGAGTACCTCCTTTCTCCTATAGTCCCCGTTTCTTTCCTTGCTACCATTCTTGATGTTTCCTTGCGCTTCCCACTCGTTTCTCTTGGTATTTCCCGGCATGCCTCACTAATAACCAAGCTACCCCTTTCTCTGGGTCACTGGCCCGGTCACTTGGCTTCCCCGCTCGTTCCCGTTAACACCTCTACAGCCCTGCTCCAGCCTACAGGTACTCGCCCTGCCACTATACTCACACGCCCACGTGTACCCAAGTTCCCACCTCTGTATAAGTCCTGCACAACAATAAACTTGTAACTGTGTTACCGGAGAGCTGTGTTCACCCTGTGCCTACAGTAGGGGTAGAAATCTACTACACTACTTATAAAGGAAAATTTTAGAATTTGTATTTCTCAAAAAATAGTTGTAGGCTACAAGTGATTTACCTATACCTACCATCTTTTAAATTACTACAAGCAGCTACCCACTACTTAAAACAATAACTACCATCTTTTAATTTATTATGAGCAGCTACCCACTACTTAAAACAATAACTACCATCTTTTAATTTACTACAAGCAGCTACCCACTACTTAAAACAATAACTATCATCTTTTAATTTACTACGAGCAGCTACCCACTACTTAAAACAATAACTACCATCTTTTAATTTACTACAAGCAGCTACCCACTACTTAAAACAATAACCACCATCTTTTAACTTACTATAACCTTTTTCTCGTTCGTCTCTTTTTATTCTTTTTCCTATATGCCTCCTTTTCGTCAAGACTTTCTTCTTCTCTGTATTTTCCCATTCCCTATTTTCCTTCCAACCTCATGTGTGTGTGAGAGAGAGAGAGAGAGAGAGAGAGAGAGAAAGACTGTATGTGTGTGTTAAGAGAGAGACTGTATGTGTGTGTTAAGAGAGAGAAAGAGAGTGTGTGTGTATGTGTGTGTTAAAATTAGTTGTAGCTACAAGTGCTTTATCTATGTCTTACCCTTTGTGACCCCCAGAAAACAAACAAATGATCATGTTTAGGGGGTAATTCACTTTTGGTACATTGGAGTGCCTTGATTCCTCCAAAGTATGCCAGGAAACAGGACCAGAAGAGCAAAAATAGTGGTGTTTGTTCTGTTGTTGCTTGGAATAGTTTGGAGGATTCAGTTGCTCCAAATTTACCAACACCAAATTTCCTCCTTAATTAAGTCAGATGGGGCGGCCCATTTGTTTATGATGCTGCGGAAATTGATGATTAACTTTAGTATACACTTGTGAAACGTAATTTCTGACCAGAGACGAACGGCAGGCACCACACACACACACAGTCGTGGTCAAATATAATCGTCCATATAGGGGTATATAACTCACGTAAGAGTTTGACAGCTTCCCTCTGTTCCGTAGATGATAAACATTACAATAAATAGGTTAACTACCATCTTTTAATTTACTACAAGCAGCTATACTACATGAGTGTGTGTGTGTGTATATATATATGTGTGTGTTAAGAGAGAGAGACAGACAGAAAGTATGTATAATAATGTATGTATGTGTATGAGAGAGTGTGTGTGTATATGTGTAAGACATAAGAGACAGGGTGGGTGGAGAGTAAGAGAGGTGTGAGGCAGGGATGTGTACTTTCACCATTGTTGTTTGGACTGTATACAGAAGAGAATGTAGTTACAGAGTATGGGAATTATTTTAATGTCAAGTTTGGGAGTGATAAGAGCAAAGTATTGGTAGTGAATGGGGATGACCGGGATATAGATAGAACGTGGAGACTGGGTGGAAATGTGATTGAAAGGACACAAGAGTATAGATACTTAGGAATAACTGTGGATGAAAAAGGGTGTGATAGGACAAAGACTGATAGGTTATCAAGAGCAAACCAGTGGGTAGGAAAACTAGGAAGTGTGGCAAGGTGTAGAGCTAATAAGTATGAAGTAGTGTATGGTGTATGGAAAGGTATGGCTGTACCTGGACTAATGTATGGACTGGAGACCATGACATGGACAGTGAATGACTTGAATAGACTGGAGGTAGTACAGAATAGGATAGGAAGAACAGCTTTAGGTGCAAACAAGTATGTAGGTGTGGAAGCAATAAGAGGTGATGCTGGATGGAGTACGTTTGAGGAGAGGATAGCCAAAGGAGTGTTGAAATATAAGGTTAGACTAGAGGGAATGAATGAAGACAGATGGGCTCGAAGAGTGTATAAATGGACAGGACGGTACACCAAGTGGAGAAGGATGTGTGATAAGAGAATGGAAAAGTGTGGAATGCAGTACCCAGTGCTAGATGAAAGGGGGAAATGGAGTGGTAAGAAATGGATGAATGAGATTAAGAGACGAATACAAGAAATAGGCAGAGATGAATGGATGAGAGGCATGAGTGAGAAGAGCACGCTAGATTGGTACTCCTCTAAGGACATACCAAGGAGTGAAGTGTTCTATGATGGTAGCTGGGGAAGTGAACTGTTGTTTAAGGCAAGAACAAAGTCACTGGAGGTGAATGACAGAATATATAGGTGGAGTAATGAAGGCAGTAAGGTGTGTAGGGAAGATGAGACAGTAGAACATGTGTTGATGGTATGTGATAAGTATGAACGAGAGAGAGCTACCATGCTGAATGTGGTAATAAGTGAACTAGGAGAGAGAAAATGGAGGGAGATGTTGGAAGCGACAGTGGCAGCCAAAGTGCTGCTAGGTCTTAGTGAACGAGAGCCGTACAATCCAGTGATAATAGAGAGTGTGAAAGAATTTATAGAAAGGATACTATGACTTTTTGAAGATTTTGCCTGGTAACGGCGCGGCTAAGGTCGGCCTCCACTCGCTCCCGTGTACTCCAGCCCCCCTGCCTCTCTGGTGATTTGTAGGAGTGTGTTTTGGTTGGAGTTTGGGTAACCTGGTGTCGGTGGACAATCAGGTAGTTTCTGTAGCCACTGGTCGAGTTTCCTCTTGAAAGTTTCTGGCGACACTCCAGTGAGGTCTCTCAGTTGTTGTGGTATACAGTTGAAGAGTCGTGTTCCATTATACGTGAAGGAGTTGTGGATGATACTTTTCACCTTTTGGGTGGTGCCTTGGGTACCCTTCACGTAGCAGAGTCTCCCTCTTCTTTGGTTATTGTTGACCTGTATCCCTACATTTGGTGATTTTCCCTCCAGGATTTTCCAGGTGTAGATTATAATGTACCTCTCTCTTCTTCGTTGTAGGGAGTACAGTCTGAGGTGGCTGAGCCTCTCCCAGTAATTCAGGTGTTGCATTTCCCCAATTTTACGGGTGAATGTTCGCTGTGCTGCTTCCAGGGTGTCAATGTCCATGATCTTGTTTGGCGACCACAGCTGGCAGCAGTACTCTAGCCTAGGTAGCACTACAGCTTTCCATAGAATCGGCATACAGCCCTTTTCCCTGGTGTTGAAGGTTCGCATTATCCACCCACTCAGTTTTCTAGCTGTTTCAACAATGTTTGCCTGGTGGTATGTGAAGGTGGTGTCATTGTTCATGTGGATGCCGAGGTCTTTGACTGCCTGTTGGTCTTGCAATCGGTTTCCCTCACATGAGTAATTTGCCTCTAATGCGGCTTCATTTTGGCCATATCTCAGGAGCTCGGACTTCTCGGCATTTAGCTCCATGTTATTGAGTGTTGCCCAACTCAATATCCAGTTGAGATCCTGCTGTAGTAAGTTAACGTCTTCTGCGGAGCATATTTGTTTGGTGATTCGGGTGTCGTCTGCGAAGGATGTAGCTTTAGAGTGCTGAAGGTCTGCGTCAATGTCTCCAATGTGAATGATGAAGAGGAGAGGACCTAGTACTGAGCCTTGTGGAACTCCGCTCTGGACGTTGCTTGGCGTCGACAGTTGGCCCTGCACCGAGACCCTCTGAAGCCTCCCGGTTAGGAAGTTGTGGAACCACCTTCCCAGAGGTCCTGTGATGCCGTGTCTTCTGAGCTTATGTAGAAGGATGTCATGGTCCACTTTGTCAAAGGCCTTTGCAAAGTCCAGGTATATGACATCTGTATCTTTTCCTTCTTGTAAGTTTTTCAGAATGTTTTTGTAGTGGAGTAGTAATTGTGACAGACAAGAACGGCCCTGCCTGAAACCATGTTGGCTGTTGTTTATGGCATTGTTGGTCTCTAGGAAAGTTGTCACTTTTTCTCGAATAATTCTTTCACAAATTTTGATGAGATGTGATGTCAGGGTAATGGGCCTGTATTTGCTTGGTTCACCCCTGCTGCCTCCTTTGTGAATGGGAGTGATGATGCCCACCTTGAGTGCACTTGGTACAGTACCATTCTCAAGTGATGTCGACCACAGGCTTTGTAGTGGTGTGGCTAGCTCTAGTTTGCACTTTTTTAGGAGTTGTGCATGGAAGCCATCAGGGCCTGCGGTAGAGTCGGGGACAATATTGTCAATGGCAATAACTATGTCCTCTTTGGTTATGTTGATACTTGAGAGTGTTAGTTGGTCATTCGGACGATCGTCAAAGAGGGAGAGTGGGTCTCCTGTGGTTCTGTCTGTTCTGGGTCTGCTAAAGACACTCTCGTATTGGGATTTTAGCAGGTCTGCCATCTCTGTTGGGTCTCCTGTTAGGGTGCCATCTTCTTTTGTTAGGGGCCCAACAGTTGCTCCACTTTTCAGTTTCTTGCGAGCATAAGCCAAGAAGAATTTGGAGTTTTGTTGAATGTTAGAGACGGCCTGCATTTCTTCCTTTCTCTGCTGTTCTTTGTGTGATTTTTGCATCTGCTCCTCAAGTTCCCTTAATTTTTCAGTGATTTGGACTCGTACTGGGGGGTAGGTGGTATTCTTGAGTTTCGTCTGCAACTTGTGTCTTTTTATCATGATGATTTTTCTGTCTCGTGGGATTTTGCTCGTGTTTGTTCTTTTCTTTGTTTTCTTTGGGATATGCTTTTTGCAGGTCTCATAGCATATCTTGGTTAATAGGCTGAGGATATTGTCTATGTCTTTTCCTTGCATTGTGTTGATTGTGTTGATTTGCGCAGTGGCAATATCGTAACCAATGAGGTTAGAGGAATTGCTGCTGTGCAAGTTAGCTAAAGCCAGTATTGGGAAAAGCAAGAACCTCGGTGACCTACCCCTCCCCAGGAAGGGTAGGTAAGTCTTACCCCGCCTCCAAGTGGTGACCTCGGGGGTACACCTCCTTTTTTTATCTTTGTTTTATATACTTAGGAGGTGGAGCTAATGGGAGAGGCGGTGTGGGGGTGAGATTTAGCTTCCTCACATTTAGGTTTTAAGGTTTTTATTGTAATATGGTGTTATAGTTTTTTAATTTAATATAGTGAATGTTTTAAAAAAATTTGTACATTTTTGTGATTGATTTCTTTTTAATTTTTGACCGTGTATTTTTGGTTTTGACAATGCTGGCGACCCGTGTCCCTCTGGGAATGAGCACTGCATTGGCCTTGCCAGCCATCAGTGGCCCCCCGATGGGGGAGTGGACAACTATGGCTACTGGCGGGGGGGAGTCTCCGGGCTGCCCTGTAGGGGGAGTGAGTGAGAGGGACTGTATGAGAGTTGTGACAATAAATGTGAAGGGAATGATAGATATGATTAAGAGAAGAGAGGTTGTGGAATGTTTTAGGAAGGGAAGAGTGGATGTTATGGGAGTGACGGAGACACATGTGAAAGGATGTGGAATGGTAGAGTGTGGGGAGGGAAGGGAGAGTGGAATGTGGGAAGGAATGGAGGGAGGGGTAGTGTGGACGGGTATGAATGAAAAGACTAAAGGAAGAGGGAAGGAAGGGTGTGCGTTGTTGGTGTCTCCGTGGGTGTGGAAGGGAGTGGATGGACATGGGTGGAAGGGGTCAAGGATTGTGTGGATGACAGGAAAGATTGGAATGGTAAGGTATGCATGGGTGTGTGCTTATGCACCCGTGAATGAAAAGAGCAAGACTGGGAGAGAGAAGATGAGAGTGTTCTGGGAGGAGTTGAATGCATGTCTGAGAGGGATTGATGATGGAAGGAGAGTGGTAATGATGGGTGATATGAATGGAAAGGTGGGAGGTGAAGAAGTGGGGAATGTTGTAGGTAAATGGGGTGTAGGAGGAATAAATGAGAATGGTGAGTATCTGGTGGATGTCTGTGCTGAGAGGGGGTTGTTCTTAGCCAACACCTTCTTTCAGCACAAGATGATCCACCGGTACACCTGGCAAAGAAGGGATGAGAGAGGAGAACAAAAGAGTCTGATTGATTATGTGGCAATAGATGAAAGGTTGAGGAAGGATGTATGTGATGCAAAAGTGGTGAGAGGAATGGTCCATTGCTCCGACCATTATGCGGTGTTGGTGAGGATGAAGGTCAGAGTGAAGTGGGAGTATTGTAAGAGGGGTGAGGAATAGGAGGGAGGTGGCTAGCGGGAAATTGGATGTAGCAGAGTATAGGGAGGAATATAAGAGGAGGGTGAGTGAGGTGCTGGGGGATGCAAGGATGGGGATACGAGAGGGAATGGGAGTGAATGATGTGTATGAATTGTTTAAGATGAGTGTAGTGAGGACAGCAGTAGAGGTAGTAGGGTATAAGTCACAGAAGAGGGGTAAGAAAGGGAGTGCTTGGTGGTCAGAAGAAGTGAAAGATGCAATAGAGAAGAAAAAGAAGGCATACAAGAGAACTTTACAGAGGAATGTGTCGGAAGAAGTGAGAGAGAGATGGAAGAGAGAATATAATGTATGTAAGAGAAAAGTGAAAAGGATAGTGAGTGAGAGTAAAAGGAGAGTGGATGAGGAGTTTGGAAGGAAACTGAATGAAAAGTTTAAAGAGAACAAGAAACTATTTTGGAAGGAGGTTAAAAGAGAAAGAGGAGAAGGAAAATCTGGTAGTGTGAGAATGAAGAGAGAGGATGGAGTTGCTGTGAGTAGAAGTGAGGAAGTGAAAGAAGTGTGGAAGAGGCATTTTGATGGTTTGATGAATGAGGGGACAGGAGGGGAGGCAGTGGTGACATGCATGGGGATGGAGGCAGGTTGTAGACGACAGGATGCTCAGGGAGAATTAGGAAGGGAAGAGATTAGGAAAGCAATAGGCAAGTTGAAGATGGGAAAGGCACCGGGGGTAGATGGGATAACGGCTGAAATGTTAAAGTATGGGGGGGAGGTAGTGGTGGAGTGGATGTTGCTTATATGTACATTGGCATGGAGGCAGGGAGAGGTGCCAGAAGATTGGAGGAGGGCTATTATTGTACCGTTGTATAAGGGGAAGGGGAGTAAGGAGGAGTGTGGTAGTTATAGGGGAATAAGCCTTCTTAGTGTACCGGGGAAGGTGTATGGAAAGGTTCTAACTGAGAGACTGATGGAAGTGACAGGGAATAAAGTTGGTGAGGAACAGGGAGGGTTCAGAAAGGGTAGAGGATGTGTGGACCAGATATTTGCGCTAAAATCGATAGTGGAGAAATATATAGGGAAAGGTAGGAAGTTGTATGCTGCCTTCATGGACTTGGAGAAGGCATACGATAGGGTTGATAGGAGAGCTATGTCAGAGGTGTTGAGAATATATGGTGTTGGGGGATCTCTACTGAAAGGTATTGAGGCTTTTTATACAGAGGCAAAAGCATGTGTGCGGGTGGAGGGTGATCTGAGTGAGAGTTTTAATATTAGTGTAGGGCTGAGGCAGGGATGTGTTATGTCACCATGGTTGTTCAATATATATATGGATGGGTGTATGAGAGAGATGAAAGCCAAAGTGAATGGTCTGGGGGTGAAGTTGAAGCTGAATGAAGTAAATTGGTCCTTGGCGGCAAGTTTGTTTGCAGATGACACTGTGCTGATTGCTGAGAGTGAAAGGGAGTTGCAGAGTGTGGTGGACAAATTTCAGTCTGTATGTAAGTGAAGGAAACTGAAGGTGAATGTGGGTAAAAGTAAAGTGATGGTGTTTGAGAGAGCAGAAACCTTTGCTACACCTTACAGAGTGGAAGTACCAACTGGGACGAAGTGTGAGATAACCCTAAGGGGTGAGAGGATGGAGGAAGTGAAGGAGTTTAAGTACCTGGGGACAGTTATGTGTAAACATGGAAGTATGGAAGGAGAAATTAGGGAGAGAGCAGTGAAGGGTAGACAGGTCATAGGATCACTGGGGAGGATAATGAAAGGTAGAAGTGTGAGTATGGAAGTGAAAAGGGGACTGCGAAATAGTATAATCTTGCCAACACTGACGTATGCGTCGGAGACATGGACATGGAGTAGGGCTCATCAGTCAAGAATAGGTGCTGTGGAAATGAGTTATTTGAGAGGTGCATGTGGACTGACAAGGTGGGATGGAGAAAGTAATGAGAGTGTGTATAGGAGATGTGGTATGAGTGAGAAGGTAATTGGTATTGAGTGTGGAGTGGTTGAGAGAGTGAAACGTAATACTTGGAGGTGGTTTGGACATGTGGAGAGAATGCAAGGTGAGGAGTTTGTAAAGAAGGTGTATGTAAGTGAAGTTGTGGGACGTGGTGTGAGAGGCAGACCACCAGTTAGATGGCAGAACAGAGTGGAAGAGTATGTAACAGAGAGAAACATGAGGGGGAGGGGAGGGATTGAACAAGTAAGGAGGGAGTGTGAGAACAGGGAAGACTGGAGACTTTTCTGCCGTGGCCACCCCCTTCGGGAGAGTTCCCGGAGGGAACGAGGCGTCAGAGCTATAGATAGATAGATGTGTTGATCCAGTCAATTTCCCCTAGTTTTGTCCTCAGCTGTTCCCACTCAATTTCTGTACTGTAGAAATTTAGGTCACTTAGTGTCCCTTCTGCAGTGCTGTTTTGTACATGAGATATTGGCGTTGTTGTGGTGCTGATACTGGCTTTTACCTTGATCAGTTTGTGGTCTGACATTATGGTGTCACTTATCTCGTAGGAGTGTAAGAGGTTTGGGTTGTTGCTGAAGATAAGGTCAAGTATATTTCGTTCTCTGGTTGGATCTGTTACAAGCTGGAATAGAAAATAATTTTCAACTAGGCGTATCAGATCGCATGCTTGTTGTTTGTCATCGGGGGTGCCTCCTGTGGTCTTCATTTCTGGCCAATTGATGTTTGGGAAATTGAAGTCGCCCGACATGATCACCTCAGTGTTTGGGTTTGGTAGGGTGCTTAGTATTTGTTCTATTTTTTTTGGGTGATTTGCCTGAAAGTTCCGTGGGTAGTGTTTGGGGGCCTGTATAGGGTGATTGCTAGCAGGTTTATACTTTTCATGAAGACAACAAGCAGCTCTGTGGTTCCATTTGAAAAAGAGGTTAGTACTTCGGCACTTGCTGCTATGTCTTCTCTTATGTAATTTGCTACCCCGCCATGACTCCTACCTTGTCTGTCCGCTCTGTAGACAGAGTAGTGGTTCATGTTGATTTCTGCATTAAGGTGTTCATATGTGAGATGAGTTTCAGTTAGGGCAAGAAAGAGTAGGTTTTCCTCTACTGCCATCTCTTGTAACATAGGGATCTTGGATTAGTTTCACTTTGGGTACAGACCCCTGATGTTACCACAGCAGAAAGTGGCTAGTGGTAGGGCGAATTGCACCCTCCCCTGTGTCTCGTCACCAGCCTCTCTATTCTGTCTAGCAGGTGTTCTAATGCCTTCTGGGTTTTCATTTCTCTCTCCAGGAGTTTGTGCATGAAAGCCTCTAAAAAAGTAGGTTTGTTGTGGGTTTGATCTTTTGAAGGGATAATGTCAATTTTTTTCTGGCTGTGCGGGTCTGTACTGTTGTATATTTCTGTTTGTTTGAGGATGTTTTGATGCACTCTTGATGTGTGCTTGTGACTGTGGTGTTTGTCCATTGTTGCTGGTCCGAGTCCTTTTTGTCCCAGTTACATGTGGTGCGGTCAACTTTCATCTTCGCACATTCCACTTTTCAGGGAGTTATTGCACATCCATGGATGATAGTATTTGCAGTAACGCCCCATGTTACAACCAAACCTCTTGTTTAGTCCATTTTTCATTACTTTAGGGCATACATTTGGATGGTCTCTTTTGCATCCTTCACCGTTTACCCCATGTTTGCAGCGGTTTTCCAGGAAAAGTCTACAGATTTCTTAGTAGTTTCCTGACGTTTGAGTTGAAGATAAAATGAGTATTATAGGGACGTGCAGGTTGTATAGGATAGAGAGAGTGAAAATATAATGTGTGTACATGTATTCTTTGGTACTGTTTTGGTTTGTTTTTATTCACAGAATCTGCAGAGGAAGACAGTGAGAAATTACCGTTGTAAAGTCTACTCAGTCATCATCATTGGTATGGCAGCCATCATGAACAGTGTTGCCAGATCTATTTGACATCATTTCCCTAACTTGACCTTTACAATTTCACTTGTTTACCTCAATAATTATCGGTTTACTCTTGATCACTGACGGTCTTTTTGGTATTTTTTTTTCTGGTAGAACTTTTCTTGTTTGTTCATGAACAATATTTATATAATGTACCTATGTGGACTTCAATATTACCTCAAACCATTTCTATGCATCTGGCAACATTGATGATGATAAACAATATAAGTCAAAGTAAAGACTGTGTATAATATTAACATTATTAATAGAAATATATCATTACATGAGATATAAAAATATAATGTTGACATTATAATAATTCCTTCATAATTATATATAAATATAGATATATATATATTATATTTATTATATATATAGTTTTATAATAACATTATAACAAAAAGAGCTCATATGACAATTATAAAGATTGACCAAAATAAACAAAGCAGCAGCTAGCTAATCGAGCTAATCGAGAAATAGTGGTGAAATAAGAAGTAGGTTCTTGTAGTGATCCCCACCTCCTAGACTTATCAGCCTATTACTGAACCAGTTCAATATGTCTATCGTACCGTGCTTTGAATGAGGCTACAATACTACAAAAAATTGGAGGTAATTCAAAATTCAGCTTTAAGGATTGTCCTGGGAGCATTTAAATCCTCCCCAGTCACATCCCTTGAGGTAGAATCCTCCCTAGTCACATCCCTTGAGGTAGAATCCTCCCCAGTCACATCCCTTGAGGTAGAATCCTCTCCAGTCACATCCCTTGAGGTAGAATCCTCCCCAGTCACATCCCTTGAGGTAGAATCCTCCCCAGTCACATCCCTTGAGGTAGAATCCTCCCCAGTCACATCCCTTGAGGTAGAATCCTCCCCAGTCACATCCCTTGAGGTAGAATCCTCCCCAGTCACATCCCTTGAGGTAGAATCCTCCCCAGTCACATCCCTTGAGGTAGAATCCTCCCCAGTCACATCCCTTGAGATAGAATCCTCCCCAGTCACATCCCTTGAGGTAGAATCCTCCCCAGTCACATCCCTTGAGGTAGAATCCTCCCCAGTCACATCCCTTGAGATAGAATCCTCCCTATCCTTACTGTCACACCGACGCTCCACCTTACTGGTCCACATACCATAATTATGGTACTTGTACCATTATTCAGTGTCTGTGTACCATGTACCATTCATTGTGTACCATGTACCATTCATTATGTACCATGTAGGCCTACCATTCATTGTGTACCATGTACCATTCATTGTATACCATGTACCATTCATTGTGTACCATGTACCATTCATTGTGTACCATGTACCATTCATTGTGTACCATGTACCATTCATTGTGTACCATGTACCATTCATTGTGTACCATGTACCATTCATTGTGTACCATGTACCATAATTTTGAGACATTTTATTTTCTCGTTCACAGCCTTAGATCTGACTCATCTGAGTCACCTGTCAAGGGACCTCGATTCCCAAAGGAGATTAAAAGTGCCGTGTCACCCTGTGTAGCTGTCAAAGGCTACTTATTACTCCACATCTCACTAGGAAACACATTGCTTTAATATGTAGGCTATAGGGTCATTTGTTTAATAGCATAGGTTGGAGGACTGAGAAACTCTAAATTTGGCGACTTCATCACAGGGTGGTCCATTAAAGGCTGTAAACCATACAACCAGAGTATGCTGAGATTTCTGACCACCTTAATTCCTCTCTCTTATTGTCTACTTTTGTTCTCTATTAATGTGAAGGTTGTAGTAGTGGTAGTAGTGAATGTAGTGGTGATGATTCCCATTTAGATGATTTTCCAAACAGACCATTCCCTGTGTAATGTTTGTTGTTTGTTGTTGGTGTTGACTATAACAAGAAAAACACATTTGCCTTAACTTAATTATGTGGTATTCCACTGTTTTATAGTATAATATAACCTGTTTATTAAAAAATGTGCTTATTAGTATAGATTAGTACAGTACAATAATAGTACCATAACTGATGTGCACAGCATACCATAATTTTGATGAAAGTACCATAATTTCAGCATTAGTGTACAATAATTTGGGCAGGTCAGCAGTGCAACCCTGCCACACATATACTAAACTTACAACGTCCCCTAAAGGTCATGCACTTCATTCACTCCTCCAAAAATATGACAGGAAACCGCTCCTTTGCCCCCTGCCATATCAAGCTCAGCTCACATGCCTTTTGTAGAAAGAGCCCTCTCCTTCTTTGCTACTACTGGGTTACTCCACCTCTTTTTCTCTCACTGGAAAAACTTCTCCTCTGTGCCCTTGGTTCCCTATATCTGCTGTAATATCTCCAACTCTCCATACAGATATACCTTGGTCTAAGGCCGACTGCCCTGTGAGGGGTAAAACATTATTTCTATCACTCCTCAGAACAAGATACACACAACACATACAAATATACACAGATGGTTCCCATATCCCTGACCCTCCATCAGTTGGTGCCTGTATTTATATACCAAAACAAAATAAATCAGTTGCATGGAGGTTGCCAGACACTGCTACTATACTAACAGCAGAACTATATGCCCTAGAACAAGCTCTTCAAGCCACCTACACATTCACCTCACCTTGCTCCATAGCCATATTCACAGACTCACTCACAGCCCCACACTGACACACACTTTACAACTAACTTCATTAACACACACACACACTGACACACACTTTACAACTAACTTCATTAACACACACACACACTGACACACACTTTACAACTAACTTCATTAACACACACACACTGACACACACTTTACAACTAACTTCATTAACACACACACACACACTGACACACACTTTACAACTAACTTCATTAACACACACACACACTGACACACACTTTACAACTAACTTCATTAACACACACACACACACACTGACACACACTTTACAACTAACTTCATTAACACACACACACACACAGACACACACTTTACAACTACAGTAGGCTACTCAAAAAGAGGGAAATTGTGTAATACTTACTGCATAATTAGCTACTGTACAAGAGCCATTATTTTAAGGGATAACCAGTTTACCTGACTCTCCGTACCCAAACAGACCAGGTGTGTATGATCTGTTCCAAGCACAACTACAACAACTTGAGTGACGAGGTGAGCCAGTTCCTGTGCGGTCCACGGCATACCAAAGCAGCACATCCTACAGCTTCCCGACCAACTTCTCAACACGTCAGTACTCTACTTCATCCCTTTCACTCTCTCTGGTTTGGCCACTGTTTCTTTCTTTCTCTCTTGTACTTTATGTCTTTGAATTTCTGTTATTTATATTGTTTTATTTTCTTGATTTGTTTCTTTATCATCATGGCACTGTGGTCATACAATCCCATCACTCTCTGGTTATTTTATTATCTTTCCCTCCCTCTCTCCTCTTCTTTGATCTCCATTAGGCTATAATAGTATACCCTTCACTATCACTTGGCTTATCCCTGTCTCTTTCTCTCTCACTGTCTCTCTCTTATTATAGGATAGATTTGTCTACATTTTTTTATCCAACAAAATGTTTGTGTCACTCTCTCTGGCTCAGTTTTGGTCAGTCTCTGTTTGTTTGTCTGTCCCTCTATATTTATTTGTCTCAAGTTATCTTTGCATTCCTGTACAGTCATTTTATTTTGTTATTGTTCTAGCTCAATAGTATGTCAGTATGTGCTGCTTTTACTTACTCCTTAATTTGTTTTTTAGGACTCTTTCAGTCTCTTGTTTAGATCTGTACAGTATTACATTTTTATTACATATATGGTTTCATTTGTAAATCTGTTAAAGCCATCATTATCTCTCTTTTTTCCTTTCATACCTTCTCGAACCTTTCTCATATTGTCTCACTTCCTTGACCTCCTTTTCTGTATCTGTGTGTGTTAGAGCTGCTAATTTTTTATGCTATTCTGTTTAAAGCTGAATGTTTGTTTTTGTGTGGATATTAACAAGTCTGTTAGAGTACAATATCAACCCTTTATAAACTAAAACACAGCTCTATAAATTTATGTCTAACATTTTCACCCTATCTTTATAGATGAAGATATATCCAGTAATGCTAGCTGGTTAGCCAGTTCTAGACATGCCAATCATTGATTTTCTTAAATACTTTATGTAATGTATTATACAGTACTGTATAGTATATACAATACAGTATTCAGTCTGATATTCTGTTCCTGTAATTCACCAAAAATGTCCACAGCTTGTATGTTGGTACATATTACAGTAAAGTACAGACTAAAGTATGACTTTCCTATAACCACAGGATGGCGAGTTTATTAATCACAGTGAATCTTTACAACTTTTACAATTTTAGCTGTAGACATTTAATGATGGATACAGAAAAGGTGACTTGAAGTGGTGCCTTTTCTGCAGTTGCTATATTTTACATTGTGGATTTATAGTAGTTCATCACCATTAAGTTGACTGTGTTCAGTACTGTAGTCAGTGCTGTGTTGTCATCAAGGGTGGCAGTACAGTACGGTACAACAAAAATATTATAATTCCACACGCTTAAAAATATTGTATCATAATTTCTTACCTTGCCCAAAGAACCGTACCGTACTAATATGAAAAAGTAAGATTTTGTACCATAATTTTGTACCCAATATTGTACCAATGCCATAAATTACATCTCTAAAATTAATCAACTATATGAACTACCTCTGTAAACCGTTCCTTGTCCAGACTCAAGATTAAGTTCCTATAATTGTGTTTTTACTTTTGTTATTAGTGAATATCACTGTAAATATACTAATATAACTGTAAATAGAGTAAGTGTGTGTGTGACTGTGGAAGAGAGAAAGAGTTTATATAATAGGATTATAGGAGACAATAATTTTATCTTTTTAGAAATGAACTTGCCAATGTATTCCTTTCTGGAACTTGCACTAGGTTACCAAGGGTGAAGGCTGCAGTATATTATTACAAGGCAATGAGGCATACATACACCATCATAATTCAAGGCTAAATTTGAACTGCAATTATTTTTTTTTCCTGTTAGCAGGTTCAGTAATATGAACTTACATAATAGACTATGCTGTACCAATAAAACATTAACCCTTAACGTCCGGTCCGCGGTCATAAACGGAGCCAGGTGGCGGCCGGGTCGTGTCTTACACCCTTGCCAAGTGGTGACCGGGCGGGATGAAGCACCGCTGTTGCCAATGTCGGCATTTACGAGCCCAATTTGGCGGTTTTTTTTTTACTTGGCTATACTTCACCACCACCCCTCCTCATCCCATACATAAATTAGTGAGCTACTGACCGCGAAGATGGCCGAACGTGACTCAGAATTTTCGCGCGTGTCCGATTCGGTGCCCCCTACCGCGCTGCCAAGTACGTCATCTCTCGTGACATCAACTCCCCGCGTGCAGCCTGCAAGAGCTCGCAGACCACCTGCTAGGCTCTCAGACTCTGCAATTGATAGGGAGTTGGAGGAAATGTCCGAGTTATCGTTTGGTAGTGACGACAGCGACAGTATTTATGATACGGAATGGCAGCTTGACCAGTCATCAGAGGGAGAAGTGTGTGAATCTGTATCCCACACAGCTCTTCCTTCATTGTCAAGCGTGCAAGACGTATCCAACGTTGCAGCCCCTGTTGCAATTCCGTCCACGAGTGGGGTGGGGTGGGAGCTTTGAGAGGTAGTTTGGGAGACAATCTTTTGTCTCCTATTGTTGCTACCTCTCCCTTGGATACAGAACAAAAAGCTTCCACCTCCAAACCCCACTACGGGGTTACTCCTCAAGGTAAGAAGAGGTCAAGGAGGAGGTTGGATTTTTCATCCTCCTCAGATTCTTCTTCGGATGAGGAGTTGCAAAGACGCTACACAAAGAAAGGTGTTGGAAGAGGGAAGGGGAAGGGAAGAGGGAAGGGTAGAGGGAAGGGTAGAGGGAAGAGAACAGAGGAGCAGCAGGAGCAGCTTATCTCGTCTGACCTGGACCCTGATAACCCACCAGACCTGACGCCATCTCACCCCTCATCACCACCCCCTGCTACTCATGCTACTCATCCTTTGTGTGACAATCAGGGGGGTGAAGACGCATCACTGTTGCCTGCCCCCCCACTGTCGCCTGACCCCCCACTGTCGCCTGACCCCCCACTGTCGCCTGACCTCCCACTGTCGCCTGCCGGTCCTACGTTGCCTGACGCGGCGGCGCCGCCACCACCACCACCACCTCCACCACCACCTCCACCTCCACCACCAGCGGCAGGTCCTCGTGGCGCACCTCATCCTTACCTGTGGACGGATTGCGATTCGTTTGTGCCTGATATACCGACTTTTGATAACAGTCGGTCAGGTATTCAAGCCGTATTTCCCTGTCGTCCGTTGTCATCAATATTGGAATATTTTACTGCGTTCTTCGACGTAATAATGATGACATACTTGACGCAGGAAATAAATAACTTCAGACAATTCAGCAATCCACCAGATAGGGAACACAGCAAGATGTTGACCTGGACTGACGTGACTGTTGCTGAGTTGTATGTGTGGTTAGCTCTGACGATGCTGATGCCGCACGTCAGGAAACATCGCCTCAAGGACTTCTGGAGCACTAACGTCCTTATTTCCACGCCTGCCTTTGGAAAATATATGTCCCGGGACAGGTATAGGGACATACTTTCCTATATTCACTTCGCCCCCAACATGGGTCCACACCTGAAAGACAGGCTTTGGAAAATTAGGCCCATTCTGACTATGCTCCAGGAGAAAATGCGAGGCTTTTTTCGACCATTCCAGAATGTTGTTATCGACGAGTCTCTGGTGCTGTTCAGGGGACGAGTGTCCTTTATTCAGTACATCCCGTCAAAGAGGCATAGATTTGGCATCAAATTCTATGTCATCTGCGACTGTAAGACTGGCTATGTGTTGGATTTTATACTTTATTCAGGTACGGATGTGGATATCCCGGGCCAGGACCGTCTTGGCTTCAGCGGGAGTGTTGTCAAGAAACTCATGGGGGATTACCTTGACAACAACCACATCCTGTACACTGATAATTATTACACCTCTCCAGCACTTAGTCAGTTCCTTCTGCAGCACCAAACAGGATCCTGCGGCACCATTCGTGTCAATAGGAGGAATTGGCCAGTATTTACCCCCACCCACAGGGGTGACCGTCTCATGAAGAAATCGGGGAAAATGCTGGCCATCACTTGGCACGATAAACGCCCTGTCCGGATGCTCACCACCGTCCACAGGGGCACGATGCTGGATTCTGGGAAGATTGAGCGCGGCACAGGTAACAACATCTTCAAGCCTGATGCTGTGCTTGATTATAATATAAATATGAGACTCGTCGATAAGTCAGACATGATGGTGAGTGCCATCGATTGTCTGAGAAAAACCTGCAAGTGGTACAAGAAGGCTTTCTTCCACCTTCTTGACGTCACAGTGCTAAATTCGTACTTGCTCTACCTCCAGCAACACACCAACAGCCGACTACCACTCCGGCAGTACGAATTGGAGTTGGTAACCCAACTCCTACAGAAATTTAGCACTGTGCAACCACTGCAGCAGCACAGGCATGCACCAGCGGCGGGACGACCTGACAGATTGCAACAGAGTGCTTACATGTTGCGCCACAGCCTAATTGATCTGCCAACCTTGGCATCAGGTCGTCCAGGTTATCGCCGCTGCCATGTCTGCAAGCACACGACACGTCGCACTCAGAGACTCAAGGAAACTCGTTACTGGTGTAAGGAGTGTCGTGTGCCATTATGCCCTGGAAACTGCTTTTCAGAATATCATGGACTGGAATTTATATAGAAGCAGGAAGTGATGGGAGTAATGCGAGTGAAGTGACAGTGACACTTGGTGACAGTGACACTATTTAGTTATAAGTGAAGTGATAGTGACACGTTTTTAGGATATAAGTGAAGTGATAGTGACACGTTTTTAGGATATAAGTGAAGTGATAGTGACACGTTTTTAGGATATAAGTGAAGTGATAGTGACACGTTTTTAGGATATAAGTGAAGTGATAGTGATTAGGATATAAGTGAAGTGATAGTGACACATTTTTAGGATATAAGTGAAGTGATAGTGACACGTTTTTAGGATATAAGTGAAGTGATAGTGATTAGGATATAAGTGAAGTGATAGTGACACGTATAATTTACGTTGAACATAATCAGTGATATTGACACAGAAAATGTTTTGCGTAAATACTCCCACACTTCTCTCCAGGGCATAAAATATTCTGGAATGGTTAGCTAACCACACTAAAACAGGGGCTGCAAAAGGTAGGGGGTACGACGGCACGCAAACACGAGAGAAAAATGATTGAGTCACGCACCTCGCCGACCCGCTGTCACCACCCAGCCCAGCCAACGTCAGAGCCACTCCACCCGCACGAACACCACCCCGCTCTCAGCCGTGAAGTGACCTTCATTCCTCACTTCATTTCTCGGCAACGGAGAGTCCCAGAGAGCTGAGGATGGTTTCATTGGAGAGAGGAAGAGTTGATGGTGAGTACAAGACCATATTTAAGTTGTTCAGTATCGTAGTTTAGACGTACGGAGTAAGTGAAGTAGAGTGAAATTGAGCGATTTTGGTAAAAGCGCCCGGCCAGCGAGGGAGGCAAGGTGCAGTAGCCCCGGACTGACAGTGCGGCTATCCATAGTTTTCCCGTCGCGGAGGGGTTAAGAGGAAATACTAAACAGACGTCAACTTAGGCTTTGCATTTTATTAGAGGACTCCCGAGTCCCGAGTCACTGGACACGAACTGAACACGACAACGACAGTCTACGAGCAGATGAGTAGACGACTGTACAGTGTACACACACACACACACATGTGCTAAAACGTTCGTCAAGAAAATTAATTAGTTGCCTTTTCATTCAAATTTTTAATAAAGTACGAAAAGGGTGCGAAAAACGTATGGAAAAGGCACTAAAAAATAACATAATTTTGTACCGTACCGTACTTAACAAGAATTATAGTACCGTAATTTCATACCGTACTTTTAGATTAAAAAATAACATACGGTACCGTACCATACCGTACTGCCACCCTTGGTTGTCATACAGTTGTGTTTGGTGACATTGTTTGCTGGTGATTTTAAGTGAATACGAAACTAATATGGATGGATGTTAAAATGATTTATTTGTTTACACTGCAATTCTCATTTGACTAACCCAAAACAATACATGGGATTATACAGAGTGCTGGGACAGATGCTCTCCCCAATGGTGGCCAGTATGTAGGTCACCTTCACAGACCCACTCTCCTCCTCCTCCTCCTCCGACCACTATCCACCTTGCTAGCAGGCCCCATCTTCTCCTCCTCCCCCTAGCAGAACCCTACTTATCAACCTTATCCCAACATTGTTCTCCTTGAAAGTAGAGCCTCTCTCCTCCTCCTCCCCTTCCCTACACCTTCCTTTTTGCTAGCATCCACTTCTCACCCTACACCTCATCCTCTAAACACCATCCTCCTTAGTTTCATACAAGATAGACTTACACCTTTAATAGGTGAAATTTAATTCATATATAAAAAGGCTTTAATATCAGTAATAATGATAGGTTTATGCCAAGGTAGTATAGGTATTATTAACAATAAGTATTTAAGTAGTATAAGTAATTATAATGTAATTATTTATGCAGTACCATAGTATTTATGTTAATGAAAGCCGACACCTACGTTATATGATATCGTAGCTTACTTTGTAGTGTTTAGTTCTATGATTAACTTTGTTTAGCCAAATTAATGAATGAAGACTGTATATATTATGTATGATTTGGTCCTTTCTCTTAGAGCCAGTAAACTCACATTAATTTTACAGTTGTGGTCAGTCTTTGGTTTGAGTACAGTAACTTCATTAACACACACTTTACAACTAACTTCATTAACACACACACACACTTTACAACTAACTTCATTACCACACACTTTACAACTAACTTCATTACCACACACACACTTTACAACTAACTTCATTAACACACACTTTACAACTAACTTCATTAACACACACACACACTTTACAACTTACTTCATTAACACACACACACTTTACAACTAACTTCATTAACACACACACACTTTACAACTTACTTCATTAACACACACACACACACACACTTTACAACTAACTTAATTACCACACACACACTTTACAACTAACTTCATTAACACACACTTTACAACTAACTTCATTAACACACACACACTTTACAACTTACTTCATTAACACACACACACACACACACACTTTACAACTAACTTCATTACCACACACACACTTTACAACTAACTTCATTACCACACACACACTTTACAACTAACTTCATTAACACACACACACACACACTTTACAACTAACTTCATTACCACACACACACTTTACAACTAACTTCATTACCACACACACACTTTACAACTAACTTCATTACCACACACACACACTTTACAACTAACTTCATTAACACACACTTTACAACTAACTTCATTACCACACACACACTTTACAACTAACTTCATTAACACACACACACTTTACAACTAACTTCATTAACACACACACACTCACACACAACCAGACACAACAAAACACCTCCTACTACACTGTCCTCGTCACCACACACACACCACAACACCTCCTACTACACTGTCCTGACCTGACCTAATATAACGTGACCTAACCAAACCTTACCTGACCTAACCTAGCCTTACCTATTTGGTGTGACCTAACCTAATATAAGCTAACCTAACTTTACCTTACCTGACCTAGCCTTACCTATTTGGTGTGACCTAACCTAATCTGACCTAACCTAATATAAGCTAACCTAACTTTACCTTACCTGACTTAACCTAGCCTTACATATTTGGTGTGACCTAACCTAACCTTACCTGACCTAACCTAATATACATAAACTTAACCTTACCTGACCTAACCTAGCCTTACATATTTGGTGTGACCTAACCTAACTTAATCTAGACCACAGCAGACTATAGGGACCTACAGTACAGTAGGTGTGGTTGATATATGTGTGGTAAGGATTTTGCATATTTATATATTCACGTTAAGTATTTCGTCTGTTTTGAACTAAACTAGGTACAATAGAAACACTTTTTTTTTTTTACTTTTTATTAGTTTATTGGATATCCTTTGGCATTTGTAACAAGGTTCAGTTGTTTTGGAAGAGAGTCTCCTACATTGTGGAGGTACTGTACTGTAGGTTTGAGGCTTGGTGTCCTTGAGCTTTGGTAGTGAAGATACATTATAGTTCTGTGGTAGTGAAGATACATCATAGTTCTACAACCCAGACTTGATCTTACCCCAGAGAGCATGTATGACCTTTATCTGAGCTTTTGTGAGCTGTGTATTCTTCGGCATGGTTAGCAGTAGAGGGAATGGAAATAGGTTTGTCTTGCAACAAAATTGGTGCGAGACAGAATCACAGAGTGGCATACATCCACAAAGTAAAAGAGTTGCCAGATCCCTCAAGAATTAACATGGTGGCATACATCCACAAAGTAAAAGTGTTGCCAGATCCCTCAAGAATTAACATGGTGGCATACATCCACAAAGTAAAAGTGTTGCCAGATCCCTCAAGAATTAACATGGTGGCATACATCCACAAAGTCACATGACTAACCTCACTTACTGGAACCATTATTGTAATGCTAGGTGTCTCTGAGTTGTCAGATCTCTCAAGAATTAACATGGTGGCAAGGGTATTGTGTCTCGTGCCTGTTTTCTATATGTCCCGCCCACCACCACATATATCAACCACGCCTACTGTAACTGAGGCAAACTACCAGCACCTAACTGGACATAGACTATTTTTGGTGCTACAGAATATTACAGTAAATATTCAGTAAATGTTCAAATGATATAAGACTGGTATTGTTATTGTTTCAGATATGAAGTAACACTGTAGTTGGCAGCCCTGACACCAATAACAGTGTGGTTGGTAGCCCTGACAACAGTAATAACCAAGTGGTCATATTGGTGGCAGAATAAAGCTCTGTTAGTGATGGAGGTGGAAGGAAGTGACACCATCAATGTTGTCAGAGAAGAGAAGTGTAACAAGTTGGTCTGTCAACAATGTGGTCGAAAGTTTAGTAGGAAATGCCATCTCACTCAGCATTTGTTAACTCATACTGCAAAGAAAATGTTTATGTGTGATGAGTGTGGTAAAGAGTTTAATAGGAAATCTCACCTTAAGAATCACATACTTATACACACAGGAGAGAGAGAGAGGAACTTTGAATGTGAAGAGTGTGGTAAAAAGTTTGTGACAAAGGGTCATCTAAAGAGACACATACTTATACACACAGGAGAGAGGAACTTTGAATGTGATGAGTGTGGTAAAGAGTTTAATAGGAAATCTCACCTTAAGACACACATACTTATACACACAGGAGAGAAGAACTTTGAATGTAATGAATGTGGTAAAAAGTATGTTACAAAGAGTGTTTTAAAGACACACTTACTTATACACACAGAAGAGAGGAACTTTGAATGTGATGAGTGTGGTAAAAAGTTTGTGAGAAAGAGTAATCTAAAGGAGCACATACTTATACACACAGGAGAGAAGAACTTTGAATGTGATGAATGTGGTAAAATGTTTGTGACAAAGAGTGATTTAAGGAAACACATTCTTATACACACAGGAGTAAAGAACTTTGAATGTAATGAGTGTGGTAAATTGTTTGGTAGTAAATCTAACCTTAAGAAGCACATATTTATACACACAGGAGAGAGGAACTTGGAATGTGAAGAATGTGGTAAAAAATTTGTGACAAAGAGTGATTTAAAGCAGCACATACTTATACACAAAGGAGTGAAGAATTTTGAATGTGAAGAATGTGGTAAAAAGTGTGCGAGAAAGGGTGATCTAAAGAAACACATACTTATTATACACACATGAATGAAGAACTTTGAATGTGAAGAATGTGGTAAAAAGTTTGTGAGAAAGAGTGTTCTAAAGACACACATACTTACACACACAGGAAAGAAGAACTTTGAATGTAATGAGTGTGGTAATGAGTTTGTGACAAAGAATAATCTAAAGGAGCACATATTTATACACACAGGAGTGAAGTGGTGGGTATGGGAAGGCCTACTAGACACAACCTTGAGTGTCTTCGGTCACACTGTTAAGGGGTTTACCGGGAGAAATCCCGGTATGAGGACATCTTAATGAGATGAACCCCAACCAAAAATTTCATGTGGGTATGGGAAGGCCTACTATAGTCAAACCACTGTATCCTGGCCTCTGAGGGTGGGGTCACTCAGGAATGCTCATATGCCACATCATTAATAATTGGGCTATACAAATATGCGTGACATTTATTAAATGCTACACAAAATACGTAAATACATTGTAATACCATCTGAATTCTAGCTGCAAAGTGCAGGATACAACTGTAAGCTTTAATTTTACAATATTTATAAACTGATAGAGAAAAATTGGCACCAATGCTACAGTATTTATGTACAACGTTGCCGTCTCATACATATGGTCATCTGTCAGGTAAGGTCGCGGCCGCGCCTAGGCCAACCCCAGCCATAGCTGCCCAGTCAGTCACATTCATTGCTTGCTCGTCATTGAGACGGTAAGAATGGCAGCTCACCCAGTAAACCACTTTGCGCCAGTTAGCATTAATAAAAAGTAGATGTAAGGCAAACATAGCATTCTTTATACAATACTACTCAGAGAGAGAGAGAAGAGAGAGCGGCGCGCACGTGTGTGTGGAGTGGGCAGAAACAGAGGGTGAAAATTTGGCAGCGCTTTAATTCCAGAGCGACCCCAGCCTCAGAGGCCAGGATACAGTGGTGGGACTATAGACACAACCTCAAGTGTCTTCGGTCCCACTGTCAAGGGGTTTACTGGGAGAAATCCTGGTATGAGGACATCTTAATGAGATGAACCCCAACCAAAAATACCATACTGGCATGACGTCGCCAGGATAAAAAGGTCCCTAGAGAACACGCTTCCGCACCAGAACATGGGAGGAAAGCAATGGTGCATCTTCTACCTGTGCTGAAGGGAATAACAACCCCTCCATCAACAGCACCCTAGATAGTCCACCAGATTAGGAAAACACGGATCCTGGACCCCAGAAACAACGTCATGGAGCCCAGAGGAATATAAGAAACTACAAAACCGTCAAATGGTCCCAAGAGGAGAAGTAAAAGATCCTACACTGCTTCACTTAGAAGTGGGGCAGAAGATCAATGGTTAGGATGCAACTATAGACCCCGGGCTGGCTGGGGTCCATTGCTCCAAGATAACCTGAGAATAACAATTGAAAACAAAAAAAAGAGTGAAGAACTTTGAATGTGAAGAATGTGGTAAAAAGTTTATGACAAAGAGTGTTTTAAAGACACACATACTTATACACACAGGAGAGAAGAACTTTGAATGTGATGAGTGTGGTAAAAATTTTGTGACAAAGAGTGATCTAAGGAAACACATTCTTATACACACAGGAGAGAAGAATTTTGAATGTGATGAGTGTGTTAAAAAGTTTGGTAAGAAATCTAGCCTTAATAGACATTTAAAAGTTCACACAGGAAAACAGCCAAGATCATAGATGTAACAGTCCCCAATGACTACGGGCTAAATAGAACTGAAAGGAAAAAATCACCAAGTACCAAGACCTCAAAAATGACCTGAGAACAACATGGTCATTAAAAGTAGTGGTAGGTGCGACGGGTATTATGAAGAAGAAACTAAAGGATTACCTTGAGGCTATACCCGGACGACCAAGCACCTGTGAGGTGCAGATTGCTGCCATCAAGGGAACTCACCATTCTGAAGAGGGCCCTTGGATACAAGGAATTCAACGCTTAGGGGGCAACTATAGGCCTCAGAGAGAGGCCCATTGCTACCCCGCTGAAAATTCTGCTAAGAAAAATAAAAAAAAGAGAGAGAGTAAAGAACTTTGAATGTAATGAATGTGGTAAATTGTTTGGTAGGAAATCTATCCTTACTGTACATTTAAAAGTTCATACAAGAGTATAGGATTTTGAATGTGATAACAAGTTTATGACTAAAGATGAACTAAAGGAACACATACTTATACACACAGGAGAGAGGAACTTTGAATGAGAAGAATGTGGTAAAAAGTGTGTGACAAATCCCACTGAAGAGATCAGTGTATAAGAATTACGAAGGTTGACCTTTCGGAGTATAGAAAAATAAAAACACAACCAATACAACAGTGCCTCATCCTGACGAGAGAGGGAACACAGCTAGGGGGTAAAAGAACTCCTTGAGGCAACTGTACAATTATAATCTGTAATTATTCCATTGTATTAAATGTTGAGTACTTGACCAAGAAATTTGCAATATCATTATCCTTGATAAAAGTTGATCAAAGGTAATAAATCTATGGCAACAATGCATGGTTGTTGCATTCAAATACACTTTATTAGGTATAGCCATGGGTGTACAGCAGAGCTCGTAAATTCACGACCACGTACTTAGATGTTTATGTCATTTGAGCTGGTAACACTTATTTGGTGAGAAATCAGAGTAGGTGGAACATAGTGGAGGAACTTGATACAATCTTTCACTTACAATGACACCTTCCCCACACAGTGTTACCAGCTCAAATAGTATAAACATCTAAGTATGTGGTCGCAAATTGACGACCTCGACTGTACAATAGTATTTATTTTATGATATTTTGCTTCTGTATTAGAGGTGTTACACGTCTCAACAGGTGGTGGTACTAGACCCATATTCACAAAAGTAAAGTTCACTCGTAACTTTAAATTTTATTTGTAAGAGTTTATTCCTGGCAAGGACATATAGTACCCAACACTGCTTTGAAATGATAATAACAACTCATATAAATAGAATAACAAAGCCATTCACTGCTTTGAAATGATAATAACAACTCATATAAATAGAATAACAAAGCCATTCACTGCTTTGAAATGATAATAACAACTCATATAAATAGAATAACAAAGCCATTCACTGTGTAGTGAAGGCGAGCGGCTACTATAAGACAGCATCCCACACCGGTCGCTAACCGACCCCTTTAGTCCCAAGGGTCACCCTGAGTCCTTAAATAGGGTGAAGGCCAGCCACCCGGTCTCACTCTGCTCTACACACTGCTCCAGTCATTACTTCCCTACCATTACCTGTAGTGTATTCCCCTGTGTTCCCTTGTGACTCCACGTGTAGCCTCCTCGCCTTCGCTACAAGCAGACTCCAGCCTCACCTAAACCTTGAGTATCACAGTAGGTACATCTTATATATCACACCCTTCACAGTTCCAGACACTACACTACGCCACATAGGACACTAACACAGTTCCAGACACATTCCCATTCCAATTATTGTATGTACATTGTTGCTCCATTCTCCTCACGCTACAGTGCCCCGTGCGTAGCCTATAATAAAGTGTTGTTAAGTGTATGAGGGTGTATTAGTTCACCTAGCCTATAGAAAAGCTACAACTGCTTTGAAATGAACCTGAAATATTATGGTGAGGTCAGAAATGCAAACATACGACCAAGTCCAAACTCTAAGATGTTTTGTGAATACCGACCCTGAGGTCTCTGTTCAGCCGTATGAAGTTCTGTAGGGTCTCCGGATCTTCTATATAGGCCACTGACATTCCTGGCCAGTGATGTGACCCCTCGTGTGTGTGTGTGTGTATTTTATAGTGTGTGTTTGTATTTAATAGTGTGTGTGTGTTTGTGTATTTAATAGTGTGTGTGTGTATTGTTACGCCATAACTCCTCCTGTAAGGTAGGAGGCGAGGGTGTATGGTGTATATAGAAACTCAAATAACTAAATTTTATCCCTAGGTTTGATTTGCTCTCCAACCTTTATTTACTCTAACTCCCAGGAGACATAAGACAACAAGTATAAGTTTAAGTATAATTAAAGCTACAAACTACTTACATCTAATACTTAACCTAATACATAAATAATAATTAAACCCCAACAAAGACCCGGTGACTCACTCAGTCACACACACAACAACCTCCCAGTAAGGCTCAGCAATTACACAAAACAAAATATGACTAATACACAATTAATACACAATTATACACAATAATACATCTCTACAAAGAACACCTGCAATAATAAAAAAAGATCTCTAGAACGAACCAGCCAGATAGTAAATATACTAATACACTCGAGCAACCTTAACACATATACAACACCTGTGAGTAAGTCCCTCTCGTTCTCGATGCACCTCACCACCACCACCTTCCTTCCACCAGTCAGGGTTACCAACTCACCATTTAAATGTATAAAACTAGTTCCATAATGGTAAGTCCCTGGTACACACAGTTATCATTACACACAGAATTATTTGTATGGTAGTTCCATGTCACAGTATTTTATAGTGTGTGTGTGTGTGTACTTTATTATGTGTGTGTGTGTATTTTATTGTGTGTGTGTGTATTTTATATTGAGTGTGTGTATTTTATAGTGTGTGTGTATTTTATAGTGTGTGGGTGTATTTTATAGTGTGTGTGTATTTTATTGTGTGTGTGTGTGTGTGTGTATTTTATAGTGTGTGTGTGTGTGTGTGTGTACTTTATAATGTGTGTGTGTATTTTATAGTGTGTGTGTATTTTATAGTGTGTGTGTGTATGTTGTAGTGTGTGTGTGTATTTTATAATGTGTGTGTGTATTTTATAGTGTGTGTGTGTGTGTGTACTTTATAATGTGTGTATGTATTTTATAATGTGTGTGTGTGTATTTTATAGTGTGTGTGTGTGTGTATTTTATTGTGTGTGTGTGTATTTTATAGTGTGTGCGTGTATTTTATAGTGTGTGTGTGTGTACTTTATTGTGTGTGTGTGTATTTTATAGTGTAGTGTTCCACTCCTTATTGTAGTGTCCACTCCTTATTCTTCTACCACGTGTTGCTATAGCATTGTATGGAGAGGAGACAGACAGTATTCCAGCTGTCTATTAATAAACTTAATCCCTGGTCAAGCGCGCCTGGGGCAAGAGTTAATCCTTTACCATAGGACATAAAAGCCAGGCCGCTGCCCTCTGACTTCCTCACTCACCCTTGGACACTGGACACGAGAACACCTCCACCTAGACACGACACGCACTACTGCAGAAGCAACCACACCACCCGACGTCCAGCTAGCCACGCTGCGTCGTAGCCCCACGTGGTTATTTTGTATCACCTGCGTGTCCTCCTGTTTCTTGTGTGTGTTCCATAATAAACTTGTGCCTTGTACAGAGTCTACTATTTGACACTCCTATGGTGTAGTACCCACGAAAACACTACATTGGTGACCCCGGAGTATAGTAGCACTCGTACTCGGCCCTACAAGCTACAACCTTCTTCAAGATCCTCACGCCCCATCTCCACGTGCACGCCACCACCACAACAATAAGGTACCTTTCGCCCTCCTGTATCGTACGTGCGTCGCTGCCCTGCCTCGCAATTATACACCAGCCACGTGCACGCCCTTCAGAACCCTACGACGTGCATCGCTGCCTGATCAACTCACCTCCTCCACCACATGCAACGGCAAGCCAAGGTACCCACCACGCCACTCCAGTGTCCAAGCTTCTACGACGTCACGCCACTTGACGCCTCTACAACCCACCCCGCCTCCACTACCCTATGATTTATGTGTTTTCTTTTTTCACCCGTCCCCAGTGCTCTTCCCCCTCCACTACTCTTAACTTAACGTAAACTCATTTCCCTTCCCTCTTCCCACACCCATCATGTACTATACCCCCCAACCCACTCGTCCCTTACCCCCATATATCAAATGCTCTCTTGCGCCCCAAAAGAACCCTCAACAAACCATCCACACTCAACCCACACCCCACACAACCTCACACACAGCCACGCTCAACGACACCCACAACCCTAGTGTTACACAGACACCCAGCCGCTACAACAACCCTAATTATGAACGCGACTCGTTTCTATCCAGGCTCCATATCGTTAATGAAACTTTTAGAAAACACGCACGTAAGGGTATGCCACCTCCAGAGTCCATCAACTCTAAGATAATGGAACTACAAGAGGATGCAGTAAAGTGCCAAGGACGGTTTCATATACCTCACTCCCCCTTCTTTCCACTCTCACCCCCAACCAGTCACACATCACCCATCCCTAACCCCTCCTCGCCTTCCCCGCCAAGACCCAGATTACTATACCTTCCCCCAGTAATGGATGAGGTACTGAAAGGGACGAGACGCGCTTTCGAAGAAACGGTGGAATTAATAGAGGACAACCATAAGACTCATCCACCTTCACACCCGATACATTACGACCTATACAAGTTTTGCATAGAGGTTTTCGCGGAGCTGAGAGGTTTCGAGGTCCTGTTGAACATGCCTCGGTCCACTTTGCCTTCTCACATAATACCCGTCCCTATCCCATGCCGCCCACACACACCCTCTCTTCCACCTCAGCACATTTCCTCTCCATCCAAACCTCCCACCACCGACCTACCTAACCCACCCAACCCCACTCATACCCAACCTCGTCCTGCACTGACCCCTTCGACCGTCCACCCATCAACAACCCCACCCTGCTTCCCTTCCCCAACTCAACCCATACCCCCGCCACTGTCTCCACCCCGCTCACTTCCTCCACCCCGTTCACTTCCTCCACCCCGCTCCCTGTCTCCACCCCGCTCTCTGTCTCCACCCCGCTCGCCTTCTCCACCCCACTCTCTTTCCCAACCCCGCTCTCTGTCACCACCCCACCCGCCTTCTCCACCCCTCCCGTTTTCTCCACCCCGCTCTCCACCCCTACCCACCCAGACATCACTCATCCATGACCTACCCCCCCCACCTCAGCCTAGCCTACCTGACCCCCCTCAACACTCATCTCCCCCTACTCACACCTCACCATCACCTCATCCTACACACACCATTCAATCACCACGCACGCCTCCCCCACTCCCCCAATCACCACGCACGCCTCCCCCACTCCCCCAATCACCACGCACGCCGCCCCCACTCCCCCAATCACCACGCACGCCGCCCCCACTCCCCCAATCACCACGCACGCCGCCACCACTCCCCCAATCACCACCCCAATCACCACTCCCCCAATCACCACGCACGCCGCCCCCACTCCCCCAATCACCACGCACGCCGCCACCACTCCCCCAATCACCACCCCAATCACCACTCCCCCAATCACCACGCACGCCGCCCCCACTCCCCCAATCACCACGCACGCCGCCCCCACTCCCCCAATCACCACGCACGCCGCCCCCACTCCCCCAATCACCACGCACGCCGCCACCACTCCCCCCACCACCACCCCAATCACCACGCACGCCTCTCACACTCCCACCACCACCACGCTTAACTCCCCCAATTTCCCCCCCACCACACGTGCTCTTCCCCACCAAACATGCCCCCTCCTTACGTGCGCCCCCACCATACTCTCCTGTCCCCACTCAACCCATACATTCCCCACTTTCATCCCTCCCATCCAACCCATATCTCCCCCACCACACGCTTGTGCCCCCAATCAACCCCTATCCAAGTCCATACCTACCTCACGTTCCCCCATATCATGACTTACTCCCACACCATGCTCCTTTCCCCCCAGCCAAACCATCCCCCCCCCACTTTCCCCCATTCCACGACCTCCTACCCCTATCCAACCGACTCCTTCCTCACGTGTACCCACCACACATTTTCCCTCCCCCATTCTACCCGTACCTCTACCACCATACCCTCCTCCCCCTACTCAACCCGTATGCAAATCCATACCTAGACCTCCTATCCAACCACACTCTCATGCTATCTCCCACATTTTTCCAGTAAAACATTCTCTAACCTACGTCCACCTCCACCCCTCTCTCCCTCCCACACCCATCATGTACCCTCCCACCAGTTCACCCCTACTTCGGGCGACTGCGACCTTCGCAGCCTCGCCACACCTCTCGTCACGCCACTAAGACGCCTCTGACGAGTGACGACTTCACACGACCCAAGCAGCCCCGTCACGCCACTACGACGCCCCTGACGGCTGTGCCCTTAGCAGCCTCGCTACGCCACTATGACGCCTCTAGCGACTGCACACGCCACCCAGACGCTTCGTGTGGACAAAGAGGCCGCACCTGCATTATTCCACACATTCACCTGTTTCATTCTAACTCTGGTGACGGCTGGCCCACGATTTTGTATCTGTTAGTGTACTTATGGTGGGTTTATTCTTATTACATGGGTGTATTTTGTACTATCTATGTTTGCGTATGCGTTGTTCCCCCCATAATCAACTCATTCCGTGGGGCTCATTCTTGGATACAACTGCTCTTATTTTATATTTATCATCATGTTATTTGTATGTGTATTTTGTACTATGTATTTATTTTTTATTTTTGGCGTATGCATTGTTCCCCCCCATAACAAACTCATTCCGTGGGGCTCACTCTTGGATATAACTTAATCCCTGGTCAAGCGCGCCTGGGGCAAGAGTTAATCCTTTACCATAGGACATAAAAGCCAGGCCGCTGCCCTCTGACTTCCTCACTCACCCTTGGACACTGGACACGAGAACACCTCCACCTAGACACGACACGCACTACTGCAGAAGCAACCACACCACCCGACGTCCAGCTAGCCACGCTGCGTCGTAGCCCCACGTGGTTATTTTGTATCACCTGCGTGTCCTCCTGTTTCTTGTGTGTGTTCCATAATAAACTTGTGCCTTGTACAGAGTCTACTATTTGAAACTCCTATGGTGTAGTACCCACGAAAACACTACAATAGTGTGTGTGTGTATGTACTTTATAGTGTGTGTGTGTATTTTATAGTGTGTGTGTGTATGTACTTTATAGTGTGTGTGTGTATTTTATATTGAGTGTGTGTATTTTATAGTGTGTGTGTGTGTGTACTTTATTGTGTGTGTGTGTATTTTATAGTGTGTGTGTGTATTTTATAGTGTGTGTGTGTATTTTATAGTGTGTGTGTGTGTATGTTGTAGTGTGTGTGTGTATTTTATAGTGTGTGTGTGTATTTTATAGTGTATATCTCTTGGCCTTGCTTGCTCACACGGGGGGGGGGGGGGGGGGGGAAGGCCAGCCAATGCAGGTGGGAGATTTTATTTCTTTTAGAAATATGTGCAATTTGAAGCTACTGTGGCATTCAGGCGAGTACCTCCTTTCTCCTATAGTCCCCGTTTCTTTCCTTGCTACCATTCTTGATGTTTCCTTGCGCTTCCCACTCGTTTCTCTTGGTATTTCCCGGCATGCCTCACTAATAACCAAGCTACCCCTTTCTCTGGGTCACTGGCCCGGTCACTTGGCTTCCCCGCTCGTTCCCGTTAACACCTCTACAGCCCTGCTCCAGCCTACAGGTACTCGCCCTGCCACTATACTCACACGCCCACGTGTACCCAAGTTCCCACCTCTGTATAAGTCCTGCACAACAATAAACTTGTAACTGTGTTACCGGAGAGCTGTGTTCACCCTGTGCCTACAGTAGGGGTAGAAATCTACTACACTACTTATAAAGGAAAATTTTAGAATTTGTATTTCTCAAAAAATAGTTGTAGGCTACAAGTGATTTACCTATACCTACCATCTTTTAAATTACTACAAGCAGCTACCCACTACTTAAAACAATAACTACCATCTTTTAATTTATTATGAGCAGCTACCCACTACTTAAAACAA
Source organism: Petrolisthes manimaculis (assembly GCA_034508575.1). NCBI lineage: Eukaryota > Metazoa > Arthropoda > Malacostraca > Decapoda > Porcellanidae > Petrolisthes > Petrolisthes manimaculis. The sequence continues at coordinate 159,406 of JAWZYT010000143.1, read as the reverse complement.
TAACTACCATCTTTTAATTTACTACAAGCAGCTACCCACTACTTAAAACAATAACTATCATCTTTTAATTTACTACGAGCAGCTACCCACTACTTAAAACAATAACTACCATCTTTTAATTTACTACAAGCAGCTACCCACTACTTAAAACAATAACCACCATCTTTTAACTTACTATAACCTTTTTCTCGTTCGTCTCTTTTTATTCTTTTTCCTATATGCCTCCTTTTCGTCAAGACTTTCTTCTTCTCTGTATTTTCCCATTCCCTATTTTCCTTCCAACCTCATGTGTGTGAGAGAGAGAGAGAGAGAGAGAGAGAGAGAGAGAGAGAGAAAGACTGTATGTGTGTGTTAAGAGAGAGACTGTATGTGTGTGTTAAGAGAGAGAAAGAGAGTGTGTGTGTATGTGTGTGTTAAAATTAGTTGTAGCTACAAGTGCTTTATCTATGTCTTACCCTTTGTGACCCCCAGAAAACAAACAAATGATCATGTTTAGGGGGTAATTCACTTTTGGTACATTGGAGTGCCTTGATTCCTCCAAAGTATGCCAGGAAACAGGACCAGAAGAGCAAAAATAGTGGTGTTTGTTCTGTTGTTGCTTGGAATAGTTTGGAGGATTCAGTTGCTCCAAATTTACCAACACCAAATTTCCTCCTTAATTAAGTCAGATGGGGCGGCCCATTTGTTTATGATGCTGCGGAAATTGATGATTAACTTTAGTATACACTTGTGAAACGTAATTTCTGACCAGAGACGAACGGCAGGCACCACACACACACACAGTCGTGGTCAAATATAATCGTCCATATAGGGGTATATAACTCACGTAAGAGTTTGACAGCTTCCCTCTGTTCCGTAGATGATAAACATTACAATAAATAGGTTAACTACCATCTTTTAATTTACTACAAGCAGCTATACTACATGAGTGTGTGTGTGTGTATATATATATGTGTGTGTTAAGAGAGAGAGACAGACAGAAAGTATGTATAATAATGTATGTATGTGTATGAGAGAGTGTGTGTGTATATGTGTAAGACATAAGAGACAGGGTGGGTGGAGAGTAAGAGAGGTGTGAGGCAGGGATGTGTACTTTCACCATTGTTGTTTGGACTGTATACAGAAGAGAATGTAGTTACAGAGTATGGGAATTATTTTAATGTCAAGTTTGGGAGTGATAAGAGCAAAGTATTGGTAGTGAATGGGGATGACCGGGATATAGATAGAACATGGAGACTGGGTGGAAATGTGATTGAAAGGACACAAGAGTATAGATACTTAGGAATAACTGTGGATGAAAAAGGGTGTGATAGGACAAAGACTGATAGGTTATCAAGAGCAAACCAGTGGGTAGGAAAACTAGGAAGTGTGGCAAGGTGTAGAGCTAATAAGTATGAAGTAGTGTATGGTGTATGGAAAGGTATGGCTGTACCTGGACTAATGTATGGACTGGAGACCATGACATGGACAGTGAATGACTTGAATAGACTGGAGGTAGTACAGAATAGGATAGGAAGAACAGCTTTAGGTGCAAACAAGTATGTAGGTGTGGAAGCAATAAGAGGTGATGCTGGATGGAGTACGTTTGAGGAGAGGATAGCCAAAGGAGTGTTGAAATATAAGGTTAGACTAGAGGGAATGAATGAAGACAGATGGGCTCGAAGAGTGTATAAATGGACAGGACGGTACACCAAGTGGAGAAGGATGTGTGATAAGAGAATGGAAAAGTGTGGAATGCAGTACCCAGTGCTAGATGAAAGGGGGAAATGGAGTGGTAAGAAATGGATGAAAGAGATTAAGAGACGAATACAAGAAATAGGCAGAGATGAATGGATGAGAGGCATGAGTGAGAAGAGCACGCTAGATTGGTACTCCTCTAAGGACATACCAAGGAGTGAAGTGTTCTATGATGGTAGCTGGGGAAGTGAACTGTTGTTTAAGGCAAGAACAAAGTCACTGGAGGTGAATGACAGAATATATAGGTGGAGTAATGAAGGCAGTAAGGTGTGTAGGGAAGATGAGACAGTAGAACATGTGTTGATGGTATGTGATAAGTATGAACGAGAGAGAGCTACCATGCTGAATGTGGTAATAAGTGAACTAGGAGAGAGAAAATGGAGGGAGATGTTGGAAGCGACAGTGGCAGCCAAAGTGCTGCTAGGTCTTAGTGAACGAGCACCGTACAATCCAGTGATAATAGAGAGTGTGAAAGAATTTATAGAAAGGATACTATGACTTTTTGAAGATTTTGCCTGGTAACGGCGCGGCTAAGGTCGGCCTCCACTCGCTCCCGTGTACTCCAGCCCCCCTGCCTCTCTGGTGATTTGTAGGAGTGTGTTTTGGTTGGAGTTTGGGTAACCTGGTGTCGGTGGACAATCAGGTAGTTTCTGTAGCCACTGGTCGAGTTTCCTCTTGAAAGTTTCTGGCGACACTCCAGTGAGGTCTCTCAGTTGTTGTGGTATACAGTTGAAGAGTCGTGTTCCATTATACGTGAAGGAGTTGTGGATGATACTTTTCACCTTTTGGGTGGTGCCTTGGGTACCCTTCACGTAGCAGAGTCTCCCTCTTCTTTGGTTATTGTTGACCTGTATCCCTACATTTGGTGATTTTCCCTCCAGGATTTTCCAGGTGTAGATTATAATGTACCTCTCTCTTCTTCGTTGTAGGGAGTACAGTCTGAGGTGGCTGAGCCTCTCCCAGTAATTCAGGTGTTGCATTTCCCCAATTTTACTGGTGAATGTTCGCTGTGCTGCTTCCAGGGTGTCAATGTCCATGATCTTGTTTGGCGACCACAGCTGGCAGCAGTACTCTAGCCTAGGTAGCACTACAGCTTTCCATAGAATCGGCATACAGCCCTTTTCCCTGGTGTTGAAGGTTCGCATTATCCACCCACTCAGTTTTCTAGCTGTTTCAACAATGTTTGCCTGGTGGTATGTGAAGGTGGTGTCATTGTTCATGTGGATGCCGAGGTCTTTGACTGCCTGTTGGTCTTGCAATCGGTTTCCCTCACATGAGTAATTTGCCTCTAATGCGGCTTCATTTTGGCCATATCTCAGGAGCTCGGACTTCTCGGCATTTAGCTCCATGTTATTGAGTGTTGCCCAACTCAATATCCGGTTGAGATCCTGCTGTAGTAAGTTAACGTCTTCTGCGGAGCATATTTGTTTGGTGATTCGGGTGTCGTCTGCGAAGGATGTAGCTTTAGAGTGCTGAAGGTCTGCGTCAATGTCTCCAATGTGAATGATGAAGAGGAGAGGACCTAGTACTGAGCCTTGTGGAACTCCGCTCTGGACGTTGCTTGGCGTCGACAGTTGGCCCTGCACCGAGACCCTCTGAAGCCTCCCGGTTAGGAAGTTGTGGAACCACCTTCCCAGAGGTCCTGTGATGCCGTGTCTTCTGAGCTTATGTAGAAGGATGTCATGGTCCACCTTGTCAAAGGCCTTTGCAAAGTCCAGGTATATGACATCTGTATCTTTTCCTTCTTGTAAGTTTTTCAGAATGTTTTTGTAGTGGAGTAGTAATTGTGACAGACAAGAACGGCCCTGCCTGAAACCATGTTGGCTGTTGTTTATGGCATTGTTGGTCTCTAGGAAAGTTGTCACTTTTTCTCGAATAATTCTTTCACAAATTTTGATGAGATGTGATGTCAGGGTAATGGGCCTGTATTTGCTTGGTTCACCCCTGCTGCCTCCTTTGTGAATGGGAGTGATGATGCCCACCTTGAGTGCACTTGGTACAGTACCATTCTCAAGTGATGTCGACCACAGGCTTCGTAGTGGTGTGGCTAGCTCTAGTTTGCACTTTTTTAGGAGTTGTGCATGGAAGCCATCAGGGCCTGCGGTAGAGTCGGGGGCAATATTGTCAATGGCAATAACTATGTCCTCTTTGGTTATGTTGATACTTGAGAGTGTTAGTTGGTCATTCGGACGATCGTCAAAGAGGGAGAGTGGGTCTCCTGTGGTTCTGTCTGTTCTGGGTCTGCTAAAGACACTCTCGTATTGGGATTTTAGCAGGTCTGCCATCTCTGTTGGGTCTCCTGTTAGGGTGCCATCTTCTTTTGTTAGGGGCCCAACGGTTGCTCCACTTTTCAGTTTCTTGCGAGCATAAGCCAAGAAGAATTTGGAGTTTTGTTGAATGTTAGAGACGGCCTGCATTTCTTCCTTTCTCTGCTGTTCTTTGTGTGATTTTTGCATCTGCTCCTCAAGTTCCCTTAATTTTTCAGTGATTTGGACTCGTACTGGGGGGTAGGTGGTATTCTTGAGTTTCGTCTGCAACTTGTGTCTTTTTATCATGATGATTTTTCTGTCTCGTGGGATTTTGCTCGTGTTTGTTCTTTTCTTTGGGATATGCTTTTTGCAGGTCTCATAGCATATCTTGGTTAATAGGCTGAGGATATTGTCTATGTCTTTTCCTTGCATTGTGTTGATTGTGTTGATTTGCGCAGTGGCAATATCGTAACCAATGAGGTTAGAGGAATTGCTGCTGTGCAAGTTAGCTAAAGCCAGTATTGGGAAAAGCAAGAACCTCGGTGACCTACCCCTCCCCAGGAAGGGTAGGTAAGTCTTACCCCGCCTCCAAGTGGTGACCTCGGGGGTACACCTCCTTTTTTTATCTTTGTTTTATATACTTAGGAGGTGGAGCTAATGGGGGAGGCGGTGTGGGGGTGAGATTTAGCTTCCTCACATTTAGGTTTTAAGGTTTTTATTGTAATATGGTGTTATAGTTTTTTAATTTAATATAGTGAATGTTTTAAAAAAATTTGTACATTTTTGTGATTGATTTCTTTTTAATTTTTGACCGTGTATTTTTGGTTTTGACAATGCTGGCGACCCGTGTCCCTCTGGGAATGAGCACTGCATTGGCCTTGCCAGCCATCAGTGGCCCCCCGATGGGGGAGTGGACAACTATGGCTACTGGCGGGGGGGAGTCTCCGGGCTGCCCTGTAGGGGGAGTGAGTGAGAGGGACTGTATGAGAGTTGTGACAATAAATGTGAAGGGAATGATAGATATGATTAAGAGAAGAGAGGTTGTGGAATGTTTTAGGAAGGGAAGAGTGGATGTTATGGGAGTGACGGAGACACATGTGAAAGGATGTGGAATGGTAGAGTGTGGGGAGGGAAGGGAGAGTGGAATGTGGGAAGGAATGGAGGGAGGGGTAGTGTGGACGGGTATGAATGAAAAGACTAAAGGAAGAGGGAAGGAAGGGTGTGCGTTGTTGGTGTCTCCGTGGGTGTGGAAGGGAGTGGATGGACATGGGTGGAAGGGGTCAAGGATTGTGTGGATGACAGGAAAGATTGGAATGGTAAGGTATGCATGGGTGTGTGCTTATGCACCCGTGAATGAAAAGAGCAAGACTGGGAGAGAGAAGATGAGAGTGTTCTGGGAGGAGTTGAATGCATGTCTGAGAGGGATTGATGATGGAAGGAGAGTGGTAATGATGGGTGATATGAATGGAAAGGTGGGAGGTGAAGAAGTGGGGAATGTTGTAGGTAAATGGGGTGTAGGAGGAATAAATGAGAATGGTGAGTATCTGGTGGATGTCTGTGCTGAGAGGGGGTTGTTCTTAGCCAACACCTTCTTTCAGCACAAGATGATCCACCGGTACACCTGGCAAAGAAGGGATGAGAGAGGAGAACAAAAGAGTCTGATTGATTATGTGGCAATAGATGAAAGGTTGAGGAAGGATGTATGTGATGCAAAAGTGGTGAGAGGAATGGTCCATTGCTCCGACCATTATGCGGTGTTGGTGAGGATGAAGGTCAGAGTGAAGTGGGAGTATTGTAAGAGGGGTGAGGAATAGGAGGGAGGTGGCTAGCGGGAAATTGGATGTAGCAGAGTATAGGGAGGAATATAAGAGGAGGGTGAGTGAGGTGCTGGGGGATGCAAGGATGGGGATACGAGAGGGAATGGGAGTGAATGATGTGTATGAATTGTTTAAGATGAGTGTAGTGAGGACAGCAGTAGAGGTAGTAGGGTATAAGTCACAGAAGAGGGGTAAGAAAGGGAGTGCTTGGTGGTCAGAAGAAGTGAAAGATGCAATAGAGAAGAAAAAGAAGGCATACAAGAGAACTTTACAGAGGAATGTGTCGGAAGAAGTGAGAGAGAGATGGAAGAGAGAATATAATGTATGTAAGAGAAAAGTGAAAAGGATAGTGAGTGAGAGTAAAAGGAGAGTGGATGAGGAGTTTGGAAGGAAACTGAATGAAAAGTTTAAAGAGAACAAGAAACTATTTTGGAAGGAGGTTAAAAGAGAAAGAGGAGAAGGAAAATCTGGTAGTGTGAGAATGAAGAGAGAGGATGGAGTTGCTGTGAGTAGAAGTGAGGAAGTGAAAGAAGTGTGGAAGAGGCATTTTGATGGTTTGATGAATGAGGGGACAGGAGGGGAGGCAGTGGTGACATGCATGGGGATGGAGGCAGGTTGTAGACGACAGGATGCTCAGGGAGAATTAGGAAGGGAAGAGATTAGGAAAGCAATAGGCAAGTTGAAGATGGGAAAGGCACCGGGGGTAGATGGGATAACGGCTGAAATGTTAAAGTATGGGGGGGAGGTAGTGGTGGAGTGGATGTTGCTTATATGTACATTGGCATGGAGGCAGGGAGAGGTGCCAGAAGATTGGAGGAGGGCTATTATTGTACCGTTGTATAAGGGGAAGGGGAGTAAGGAGGAGTGTGGTAGTTATAGGGGAATAAGCCTTCTTAGTGTACCGGGGAAGGTGTATGGAAAGGTTCTAACTGAGAGACTGATGGAAGTGACAGGGAATAAAGTTGGTGAGGAACAGGGAGGGTTCAGAAAGGGTAGAGGATGTGTGGACCAGATATTTGCGCTAAAATCGATAGTGGAGAAATATATAGGGAAAGGTAGGAAGTTGTATGCTGCCTTCATGGACTTGGAGAAGGCATACGATAGGGTTGATAGGAGAGCTATGTCAGAGGTGTTGAGAATATATGGTGTTGGGGGATCTCTACTGAAAGGTATTGAGGCTTTTTATACAGAGGCAAAAGCATGTGTGCGGGTGGAGGGTGATCTGAGTGAGAGTTTTAATATTAGTGTAGGGCTGAGGCAGGGATGTGTTATGTCACCATGGTTGTTCAATATATATATGGATGGGTGTATGAGAGAGATGAAAGCCAAAGTGAATGGTCTGGGGGTGAAGTTGAAGCTGAATGAAGTAAATTGGTCCTTGGCGGCAAGTTTGTTTGCAGATGACACTGTGCTGATTGCTGAGAGTGAAAGGGAGTTGCAGAGTGTGGTGGACAAATTTCAGTCTGTATGTAAGTGAAGGAAACTGAAGGTGAATGTGGGTAAAAGTAAAGTGATGGTGTTTGAGAGAGCAGAAACCTTTGCTACACCTTACAGAGTGGAAGTACCAACTGGGACGAAGTGTGAGATAACCCTAAGGGGTGAGAGGATGGAGGAAGTGAAGGAGTTTAAGTACCTGGGGACAGTTATGTGTAAACATGGAAGTATGGAAGGAGAAATTAGGGAGAGAGCAGTGAAGGGTAGACAGGTCATAGGATCACTGGGGAGGATAATGAAAGGTAGAAGTGTGAGTATGGAAGTGAAAAGGGGACTGCGAAATAGTATAATCTTGCCAACACTGACGTATGCGTCGGAGACATGGACATGGAGTAGGGCTCATCAGTCAAGAATAGGTGCTGTGGAAATGAGTTATTTGAGAGGTGCATGTGGACTGACAAGGTGGGATGGAGAAAGTAATGAGAGTGTGTATAGGAGATGTGGTATGAGTGAGAAGGTAATTGGTATTGAGTGTGGAGTGGTTGAGAGAGTGAAACGTAATACTTGGAGGTGGTTTGGACATGTGGAGAGAATGCAAGGTGAGGAGTTTGTAAAGAAGGTGTATGTAAGTGAAGTTGTGGGACGTGGTGTGAGAGGCAGACCACCAGTTAGATGGCAGAACAGAGTGGAAGAGTATGTAACAGAGAGAAACATGAGGGGGAGGGGAGGGATTGAACAAGTAAGGAGGGAGTGTGAGAACAGGGAAGACTGGAGACTTTTCTGCCGTGGCCACCCCCTTCGGGAGAGTTCCCGGAGGGAACGAGGCGTCAGAGCTATAGATAGATAGATGTGTTGATCCAGTCAATTTCCCCTAGTTTTGTCCTCAGCTGTTCCCACTCAATTTCTGTACTGTAGAAATTTAGGTCACTTAGTGTCCCTTCTGCAGTGCTGTTTTGTACATGAGATATTGGCGTTGTTGTGGTGCTGATACTGGCTTTTACCTTGATCAGTTTGTGGTCTGACATTATGGTGTCACTTATCTCGTAGGAGTGTAAGAGGTTTGGGTTGTTGCTGAAGATAAGGTCAAGTATATTTCGTTCTCTGGTTGGATCTGTTACAAGCTGGAATAGAAAATAATTTTCAACTAGGCGTATCAGATCGCATGCTTGTTGTTTGTCATGGGGGGTGCCTCCTGTGGTCTTCATTTCTGGCCAATTGATGTTTGGGAAATTGAAGTCGCCCGACATGATCACCTCAGTGTTTGGGTTTGGTAGGGTGCTTAGTATTTGTTCTATTTTTTTTGGGTGATTTGCCTGAAAGTTCCGTGGGTAGTGTTTAGGGGCCTGTATAGGGTGATTGCTAGCAGGTTTATACTTTTCATGAAGACAACAAGCAGCTCTGTGGTTCCATTTGAAAAAGAGGTTAGTACTTCGGCACTTGCTGCTATGTCTTCTCTTATGTAATTTGCTACCCCGCCATGACTCCTACCTTGTCTGTCCGCTCTGTAGACAGAGTAGTGGTTCATGTTGATTTCTGCATTAAGGTGTTCATATGTGAGATGAGTTTCAGTTAGGGCAAGAAAGAGTAGGTTTTCCTCTACTGCCATCTCTTGTAACATAGGGATCTTGGATTAGTTTCACTTTGGGTACAGACCCCTGATGTTACCACAGCAGAAAGTGGCTAGTGGTAGGGCGAATTGCACCCTCCCCTGTGTCTCGTCACCAGCCTCTCTATTCTGTCTAGCAGGTGTTCTAATGCCTTCTGGGTTTTCATTTCTCTCTCCAGGAGTTTGTGCATGAAAGCCTCTAAAAAAGTAGGCTTGTTGTGGGTTTGATCTTTTGAAGGGATAATGTCAATTTTTTTCTGGCTGTGCGGGTCTGTACTGTTGTATATTTCTGTTTGTTTGAGGATGTTTTGATGCACTCTTGATGTGTGCTTGTGACTGTGGTGTTTGTCCATTGTTGCTGGTCCGAGTCCTTTTTGTCCCAGTTACATGTGGTGTGGTGCAACTTTCATCTTCGCACATTCCACTTTTCAGGGAGTTATTGCACATCCATGGATGATAGTATTTGCAGTAACGCCCCATGTTACAACCAAACCTCTTGTTTAGTCCATTTTTCATTATTTTAGGGCATACATTTGGATGGTCTCTTTTGCATCCTTCACCGTTTACCCCATTATGTTTGCAGCGGTTTTCCAGGAAAAGTCTACAGATTTCTTAGTAGTTTCCTGACGTTTGAGTTGAAGATAAAATGAGTATTATAGGGACGTGCAGGTTGTATAGGATAGAGAGAGTGAAAATATAATGTGTGTACATGTATTCTTTGGTACTGTTTTGGTTTGTTTTTATTCACAGAATCTGCAGAGGAAGACAGTGAGAAATTACCGTTGTAAAGTCTACTCAGTCATCATCATTGGTATGGCAGCCATCATGAACTGTGTTGCCAGATCTATTTGACATCATTTCCCTAACTTGACCTTTACAATTTCACTTGTTTACCTCAATAATTATCGGTTTACTCTTGATCACTGACGGTCTTTTTGGTATTTTTTTTTCTGGTAGAACTTTTCTTGTTTGTTCATGAACAATATTTATATAATGTCCCTATGTGGACTTCAATATTACCTCAAACCATTTCTATGCATCTGGTAACATTGATGATGATAAACAATATAAGTCAAAGTAAAGACTGTGTATAATATTAACATTATTAATAGAAATATATCATTACATGAGATATAAAAATATAATGTTGACATTATAATAATTCCTTCATAATTATATATAAATATAGATATATATATATTATATTTATTATATATATAGTTTTATAATAACATTATAACAAGAAGAGCTCATATGACAATTATAAAGATTGACCAAAATAAACAAAGCAGCAGCTAGCTAATCGAGCTAATCGAGAAATAGTGGTGAAATAAGAAGTAGGTTCTTGTAGTGATCCCCACCTCCTAGACTTATCAGCCTATTACTGAACCAGTTCAATATGTCTATCATACCGTGCTTTGAATGAGGCTACAATACTACAAAAAATTGGAGGTAATTCAAAATTCAGCTTTAAGGATTGTCCTGGGAGCATTTAAATCCTCCCCAGTCACATCCCTTGAGGTAGAATCCTCCCCAGTCACATCCCTTGAGGTAGAATCCTCCCCAGTCACATCCCTTGAGGTAGAATCCTCCCCAGTCACATCCCTTGAGGTAGAATCCTCCCCAGTCACATCCCTTGAGGTAGAATCCTCCCCAGTCACATCCCTTGAGGTAGAATCCTCCCCAGTCACATCCCTTGAGGTAGAATCCTCCCCAGTCACATCCCTTGAGGTAGAATCCTCCCCAGTCACATCCCTTGAGGTAGAATCCTCCCCAGTCACATCCCTTGAGATAGAATCCTCCCCAGTCACATCCCTTGAGGTAGAATCCTCCCCAGTCACATCCCTTGAGGTAGAATCCTCCCCAGTCACATCCCTTGAGATAGAATCCTCCCTATCCTTACTGTCACACCGACGCTCCACCTTACTGGTCCACATACCATAATTATGGTACTTGTACCATTATTCAGTGTCTGTGTACCATGTACCATTCATTGTGTACCATGTACCATTCATTATGTACCATGTACCATTCATTGTGTACCATGTACCATTCATTGTATACCATGTACCATTCATTGTGTACCATGTACCATTCATTGTGTACCATGTACCATTCATTGTGTACCATGTACCATTCATTGTGTACCATGTACCATTCATTGTGTACCATGTACCATTCATTGTGTACCATGTACCATAATTTTGAGACATTATATTTTCTCGTTCACAGCCTTAGATCTGACTCATCTGAGTCACCTGTCAAGGGACCTCGATTCCCAAAGGAGATTAAAAGTGCCGTGTCACCCTGTGTAGCTGTCAAAGGCTACTTATTACTCCACATCTCACTAGGAAACACATTGCTTTAATATGTAGGCTATAGGGTCATTTGTTTAATAGCATAGGTTGGAGGACTGAGAAACTCTAAATTTGGCGACTTCATCACAGGGTGGTCCATTAAAGGCTGTAAACCATACAACCAGAGTATGCTGAGATTTCTGACCACCTTAATTCCTCTCTCTTATTGTCTACTTTTGTTCTCTATTAATGTGAAGGTTGTAGTAGTGGTAGTAGTGAATGTGGTGGTGATGATTCCCATTTAGATGATTTTCCAAACAGACCATTCCCTGTGTAATGTTTGTTGTTTGTTGTTGGTGTTGACTATAACAAGAAAAACACATTTGCCTTAACTTAATTATGTGATATTCCTCTGTTTTATAGTATAATATAACCTGTTTATTAAAAAATGTGCTTATTAGTATAGATTAGTACAGTACAATAATAGTACCATAACTGATGTACACAGCATACCATAATTTTGATGAAAGTACCATAATTTCAGCATTAGTGTACAATAATTTGGGCAGGTCAGCAGTGCAACCCTGCCACACATATACTAAACTTACAACGTCCCCTAAAGGTCATGCACTTCATTCACTCCTCCAAAAATATGACAGGAAACCGCTCCTTTGCCCCCTGCCATATCAAGCTCAGCTCACATGCCTTTTGTAGAAAGAGCCCTCTCCTTCTTTGCTACTATCTGGGTTACTCCACCTCTTTTTCTCTCACTGGAAAAACTTCTCCTCTGTGCCCTTGGTTCCCTATATCTGCTGTAATATCTCCAACTCTCCATACAGATATACCTTGGTCTAAGGCCGACTGCCCTGTGAGGGGTAAAACATTATTTCTATCACTCCTCAGAACAAGATACACACAACACATACAAATATACACAGATGGTTCCCATATCCCTGACCCTCCATCAGTTGGTGCCTGTATTTATATACCAAAACAAAATAAATCAGTTGCATGGAGGTTGGCAGACACTGCTACTATACTAACAGCAGAACTATATGCCCTAGAACAAGCTCTTCAAGCCACCTACACATTCACCTCACCTTGCTCCATAGCCATATTCACAGACTCACTCACAGCCCCACACTGACACACACTTTACAACTAACTTCATTAACACACACACACACACTGACACACACTTTACAACTAACTTCATTAACACACACACACACTGACACACACTTTACAACTAACTTCATTAACACACACACACTGACACACACTTTACAACTAACTTCATTGTCACACACACACTGACACACACTTTACAACTAACTTCATTAACACACACACACTGACACACACTTTACAACTAACTTCATTAACACACACACACTGACACACGCTTTACAACTAACTTCATTAACACACACACACACTGATACACACTTTACAACTAACTTCATTAACACACACACACACACTGACACACACTTTACAACTAACTTCATTAACACACACACACACTGACACACACTTTACAACTAACTTCATTAACACACACACACTGACACACACTTTACAACTAACTTCATTGTCACACACACACTGACACACACTTTACAACTAACTTCATTAACACACACACACTGACACACACTTTACAACTAACTTCATTAACACACACACACTGACACACGCTTTACAACTAACTTCATTAACACACACACACACTGACACACACTTTACCACTAACTTCATTAAGAAACACACACACACTGACACACACTTTACCACTAACTTCATTAAGAAACACACACACACTGACACACGCTTTACAACTAACTTCATTAACACACACACACACTGACAGATGCTTTACCACTAACTTCATTAACACACACACACACACACACTGACAGATGCTTTACCACTAACTTCATTAAGAAACACACACACACTGACACACACTTTACAACAACAGTTTTCAAAAAGAGAGAAATTGTGTAATAGTTACTGCATAATTAGCTACTGTACAAGAGCCATTATTTTAAGGGATAACCAGCTTACCTGACTCTCCGTACCCAAACAGACCAGGTGTGTACGATCTGTTCCAAGCACAACTACAACAACTTGAGTGACGAGGTGAGCCAGTTCCTGTGCGGTCCACGGCATACCAAAGCAGCACATCCTACAGCTTCCCGACCAACTTCTCAACACGTCAGTACTCTACTTTATCCCTTTCACTCTCTCTGGTTTGGTCACTGTTTCTTTCTTTCTCTCTTATACTTTTTATCTTTGAATTTCTGTTATTTATATTGTTTTATTTTCTTGATTTGTTTCTTTATCATCATGGCACTGTGGTCATACAATCCCATCACTCTCTGGTTATTTCATTATCTTTCCCTCCCTCTCTCCTCTTCTTTGATCTCCATTAGGCTATAATAGTATACCCTTCACTATCACTTGGCTTATCCCTGTCTCTTTCTCTCTCACTGTCTCTCTCTTATTATAGGATAGATTTGTCTACATTTTTTTATCCAACAAAATGTTTGTGTCACTCTCTCTGGCTCGGTTTTGGTCAGTCTCTGTTTGTTTGTCTGTCCCTCTATATTTATTTGTCTCAAGTTATCTTTGCATTCCTGTACAGTCATTTTATTTTGTTATTGTTCTAGCTCAATAGTATGTCAGTATGTGCTGCTTTTACTTACTCCTTAATTTGTTTTTTAGGACTCTTTCAGTCTCTTGTTTAGATCTGTACAGTATTACATTTTCATTACATATATGGTTTCATTTGTAAATCTGTTAAAGCCATCATTATCTCTCTTTTTTCCTTTCATACCTTCTCGAACCTTTCTAATATTGTCTCACTTCCTTGACCTCCTTTTCTGTATCTGTGTGTGTTAGAGCTGCTAATTTTTTATGCTATTCTGTTTAAAGCTGAATGTTTGTTTTTGTGTGGATATTAACAAGTCTGTTAGAGTACAATATCAACCCTTTATAAACTAAAACACAGCTCTATAAATTTATGTCTAACCTTTTCACCCTATCTTTATAGATGAAGATATATCCAGTAATGCTAGCTGGTTAGCCAGTTCTAGACATGCCAATCATTGATTTTCTTAAATACTTTATGTAATGTATTATACAGTACTGTATAGTATATACAATACAGTATTCAGTCTGATATTCTGTTCCTGTAATTCACCAAAAATGTCCACAGCTTGTATGTTGGTACATATTACAGTAAAGTACAGACTAAAGTATGACTTTCCTATAACCACAGGATGGCGAGTTTATTAATCACAGTGAATCTTTACAACTTTTACAATTTTAGCTGTAGACATTTAATGATGGATACAGAAAAGGTGACTTGAAGTGGTGCCTTTTCTGCAGTTGCTATATTTTACATTGTGGATTTATAGTAGTTCATCACCATTAAGTTGACTGTTATTGTTGTTGTTGATGTTCTCCCGGGGCAGAATGGCCTCCTGCCCCACAGACCCCTGGTACACTCTGGTCGCAGTGTTAGCAGGTGCAGTAATAATATTATGAACTTACATAATATACTACTGTATACTGTACACATTTTCCATATTTGTCTTGGAATCAACCTTCAACTTATCCTCTTTCCAATGGTACCATCGGGAGGGCTGTACGATGAATAGTTGTGGAGATAGGGCGAGTTGAAGTGAACCATGTTTGGGCGCGAGACAGGGGTGTGTCTGTGTGTACGTGTGAGTGCGGTGTGACTACGGCATGGGTGTTCAGTTTCCCGCCTAAGTCCCTTGTCAACTCACTCGTATTACTACTATTATGTATCGTATGTCATGATTTCAACACTAAAAATAGTATGAACACTTGTAGGAATATATCATCGTGTAACTGTCACTTAGAAAATGATAAACAAACCGACTTGTACCGTAGGAAACACGTATATTTACTATCAATTGTGCCTGTATGGGTGTGTTTTGTGGTGTTATTTTCTTATTACTACCCCATTATGTATCGTGTGTCATGATCTATACACTAAATAATAATTTGTAACCTTGTAGGAATATCATGGTGTCACTCACGTACATATATTCACTACGGTATTGTCTTACGATCGCTAGAGCACAAATTCGGACAAGGGCAATTACTTAAAAATCGCCCAGCCATCGTGGGGTCCCAGAATCGACTGAGTGGGTAGCGGATCGATATTGTGAGTGTATTTTCTCGCCCAACAACAAGAAAAACTAGCCGTACAGGGCGCGAAATAGCGCTAAATCGCTGTGACGGTAGGTGCTGTTACCCGGTTCCTTACGTACGACGCTCTATCACGTCAACCGGTCTTTAGGGGTTAACAAGAATTATAGTACCGTAATTTCATACCATACTTTTAGATTAAAAAATAACATACGGTACCGTACCATACCGTACTGCCACCCTTGGTTGTCATACAGTTGTGTTTGGTGACATTGTTTGCTGGTGATTTTAAGTGAATACAAAACTAATATGGATGGATGTTAAAATGATTTATTTGTTTACACTGCAATTCTCATTTGACTAACCCAAAACAATACATGGGATTATACAGAGTGCTGGGACAGATGCTCTCCCCAATGGTGTCCAGTATGTAGGTCACCTCCACAGACCCACTCTCCTCCTCCTCCTCCTCCTCCCACCACTAGAGACTCTATATAGAGAGACTGGACACCGCCATCTTTGCTCTTTTTTTAGTTTTCCGCGATACCTCTCAAGTTAGTATAGGAAAAATGTATAAGATGCCAGATACTACCAGTTAGTAATCTATTGTTGACATTCGTGGGCAAAATATTGACGAAAGTTGCATTCTTTGCATATACAGGTATATATTTTTTAATTCTATAAAATCCCTGAAGTTATAAATACTATTATACGTCATGTATGCGTTATTTAACCCCTCCGCGACGGGAAAACTATGGATAGCCATTTTGTCAGTCCGGGGCTAGTCTTACTTTCGCTACTGTGTGGCCGGGCGCTTTTGGCCGATTTTTCCAAAATCGCTCTATTCCACTTACTCTGTACGTCTAAACTACGATACTGAACAACTTAAATTTGGTCTTGTTAGCACCATCAACTCTTCCTCTTTCCAATAAAACCAACCCCAGCTCTCTACGACTCTCCGTTGCCGAGAAAGTAAGTGAGGAATGAAGGGTACTTTTTCGTGTGAGCGCGGCCGTGTTCGCTTAGGTGGCGTGGCTGTGACGACAACTGAACGTGGCCCGCGCGGGTGGCAGTCAGTGTTGTAAGTAAGCGTGGCGCACCACAGAATCGAACACGCACGAGAAATCTAATCCACATCCATCCATGTTTACAGTCAGTAACACACTGACTGACGATGGTGATTTGTAGGGATGGTGGTGAAGTATAGCCAAGTGAAAAAAAACCCGCCAAATTGGGCTCGCAAATGCCGACATTGGCAATAGCGGTGCTTCATCTCGTCCGGTCACCACATGGCACGGGTGTACGACACCACCCGGAGGTTTCCTGGGTCCGTTTATGACCGCGGACCGGACGTTAAGGGTTAAAGCACATAATAGGACGTGACGAGTTGCCAGACGACGCTACTAAACCAAGGCGGTTGATTGAAAGACGACCAGTGTTGCCAGGTGCAGGGAAATTTCTGTTTTAGGGAATATTGAAGTCCACACACGGAGATTATAATTAAAGATTGTTCAAGAGTAAACAGGGAATTTTATATGAGACAAAATACAAAAAAGACCATCAGTGTTCAAGAGTAAACAAGGAGTAATTGAGGTAAAAAGGGAAATTCTGATGTTGAAGTTATAGGGAAATTTCGTCAAGCACTGCCAAGCAGACCTGGCAACACTGAAGACAACAGTAGTAGTCAATGTGTTTAGTATATCTGTAAAACCTTTAATACTACGGTTAGTTTAATTAATTTTTGTATGAAAATGGTTTCCGTAGGTGTATTACCAACGTTTACACACTACTATTTACATGTTGTTCACATAAATATGAGGGAATTTATTGTCACAATAAATGGTTAAATACAGTATTTTAGTACTGATTCGTCACCATACAGTTCGACATTCTGTAAGTCTTAGGGAAGTTTTCAAGGAATATTAATGTTAACTCGAAGATCGACTAAACAATATCTTTACTGGTTTATCTAAAGAAGATATTGTATAAATATAACAACATTCTAATGAGTAATTAGTCACGCAACATAGTAAAGGCAAAATATACATTATGCCGAACCTGCTAGCAGGCACATACGAGAAAGAGCAAACATGGCGGTCGATTTATTCAGCCAATCAGCGAGCAGCAAAAAATTTAGGCGTCCAGTCTCTCTATGTAGGGTCTCTACCCACCACTATCCACCTTGCTAGCAGGCCCCATCTTCTCCTCCTCCCCCTAGCAGAACTCTACTTATCAACCTTATCCCAACATTGTTCTCCTTGAAAGTAGAGCCTCTCTCCTCCTCCTCCCCTTCCCTACACCTTCCTTTTTGCTAGCACCCACTTCTCACCCTACACCTCATCCTCTAAACACCATCCTCCTTAGTTTCATACAAGATAGACTTACACCTTTAATAGGTGAAATTTAATTCATATATAAAAAGGCTTTAATATCAGTAATAATGATAGGTTTATGACAAGGTAGTATAGGTATTATTAACAATAGGTATTTAAGTAGTATAAGTAATTATAATATAATTATTTATGCAGTAGTACCATAGTATTTATGTTAATGAAAGCCGACACCTACGTTATATGATGTCGTAGCTTACTTTGTAGTGTTTAGTTCTATGATTAACTTTGTTTAGCCAAATTAATGAATGAAGACTGAATATATTATGTATGATTTGGTCCTTTCTCTTAGAGCCAGTAAACTCACATTAATTTTACAGTTGTGGTCAGTCTTTGGTTTGAGTACAGTAACTTTATTAACACACACACTTTACAACTAACTTCATTAACACACACACACACTTTACAACTAACTTCATTACCACACACTTTACAACTAACTTCATTAACACACACTTTACAACTAACTTCATTAACACACACACACACTATACAACTTACTTCATTAACACACACACACACACACCACAACACCTCCTTCTACACTGTGTTGACCTAACCTAATATATTATAACCTAACCTAACCAAACCCAACCAAACCTAACCAAACCTATCCTAATCTGACCTAACCTAACCAAACCTTACCTAACTTAGCCTAATCTGACCTAACCTAATATACATGAACCTAACCTTACGTGACCTAACCTAACCTTACCTGACCTAACCTAATATACATAAACTTAACCTTACCTGACCTAACCTAGCCCTACCTATTTGGTCTGACCTAACCTAACTTAATCTAGACCACAGCAGACTATAGGGACCTACAGTACAGTAGGTGTGGTTGATATATGTGTGGTAAGGATTTTGCATGTTTATATATTCACGTTAAGTATTTCGTCTGTTTTGAACTAAACTAGGTACAATAGAAACACTTTTTTTTTTTTAGTTTATTGGATATCCTTTGGCATTTGTAACAAGGTTCAGTTGTTTTGGAAGAGAGTCTCCTACATTGTGGAGGTACTGTACTGTAGGTTTGAGGCATGGTGTCCTTGAGCTTTGGTAGTGAAGATACATCATAGTTCTGTGGTAGTGAAGATACATCATAGTTCTACAACCCAGACTTGATCTTTCCCCAGAGAGCATGTATGACCTTTATCTGAGCTTTTGTGAGCTGTGTATTCTTCGGCATGGTTAGCAGTAGAGGGAATGGAAATTGGTTTGTCTTGCAACAAAATTGGCAGGAGACAGAATCAACAAAATTGGCATGACACAGAATCACAGAGTGGCATACATCCACAAAGTGGCATACATCCACAAAGTAAAAGAGTTGCCAGATCCCTCAAGAATTAACATAGTGGCATACATCCACAAAGTAAAAGTGTTGCCAGATCCCTCAAGAATTAACATGGTGGCATACATCCACAAAGTCACATGGCTAACCTCACTTACTGGAACCATTATTGTAATGCTAGGTGTCTCTGAGTTGTCAGATCTCTCAAGAATTAACATGGTGGCAAGGGTATTGTGTCTCGTGCCTGTTTTCTATATGTCCCGCCCACCACACATATATCAACCACGCCTACTTTAACTGAGGCAAACTACCGGCACCTAACTGGACATAGACTATTTTTGGTGCTACAGAATATTACAGTAAATATTCAGTAAATGTTCAAATGATATAAGACTGGTATTGTTATTGTTTCAGATATGAAGTAACACTGTAGTTGGCAGCCCTGACACCAATAACAGTGTGGTTGGCAGCCCTGACAACAGTAATAACCAAGTGGTCATATTGGTGGCAGAATAAAGCTGTGTTAGTGATGGAGGTGGAAGGAAGTGACACCATCAATGTTGTCAGAGAAGAGAAGTGTAACAAGTTGGTCTGTCAACAATGTGGTCGAAAATTTAGTAGGAAATGCTATCTCACTCAGCATTTGTTAACTCATACTGCAAAGAAAATGTTTATGTGTGATGTGTGTGGTAAAGAGTTTAATAGGATATATGACCTTAAGAATCACATACTTATACACACAAGAGAGAAGAACTTTGAATGTGAAGAATGTGGTAAAGAGTTTATTACGAAATCTAACCTTAAGAAGCACATACTTATACACACAGGAGAGAAGAACTTTGAATGTGATGAGTGTGGTAAAGAGTTTGTGACAAAGGGTATTCTAAAGAGACATACACTTATACACACAGGAATGAAGAACTTTGAATGTGAAGAATGTGGTAAAAAGTTTGTGAGAAAGGGTGAGCTAAAGAGACACATACTTATACACACAGGAGAGAGGAACTTTGAATGTGAAGAATGTGGTAAAAAGTTTGTGAGAGAAGATATTTTAAAGAATCACATACTTATACACACAGGAGAGAGGAACTTTGAATGTGAAGAATGTGGTAAAAAGTTTGTGACAAAGAGTGATCTAAAGACACACATACTTATACACACAGGAGAGAGGAACTTTGAATGTGAAGAATGTGGTAAAAAGTTTGTGAGAAAGGGTGATTTAAGGAATCACATTCTTATACACACCGGAGTAAAGAACTTTGAATGTAATGAGTGTGGTAAAAAGTTTGTGACAAAGAGTATTTTACGGAAGCACATACTTATACACACAGGAGAGAAGAACTTTGAATGTAATGAGTGTGGTAAATTGTTTGGTAGAAAATCTAACCTAACTAAACATTTAAAAGTTCATACAAGAGTATAGGATTTTGAATGTGATAACAAGTTTATGACTAAAGATGAACTAAATAAACACATACTTATACACACAGGAGAGAGGAACTTTGAATGTGAAGAATGTCGTAAAAAGTGTGTGACAAATCCCACTGAAGAGATCAGTGTATAAGAATTACGAAGGTTGACCTTTCGGAGTATAGAAAAATAAAAACACAACCAATACAACAGTGCCTCATCCTGACGAGAGAGGGAACACAGCTAGGGGGTAAAAGAACTCCTTGAGGCAACTGTATGTAGCGGCAACCTACATGACATTGCATACCACTGAACATATTCCAGGTTGGATACAAGAAGTTCATATGTAATGTAATATAATAGGATAGACACACACGAACACTAACAACACATTAACAACACTAACACTGACACCAATAAACCTTACACAAACCAACCAACCTTGTTTGCCATTGACCCTCAAAGTGAAGATGACCAACATCTTCACTACATGTAACCTCGTGTTATAGTACAATTATAATCTGTAATTATTCCATTGTATTAAATGTTGAGTACTTTACCAAGAAATTTGCTATATCATTATCCTTGATAAAAGTTGATCAAAGGTAATAAATCTATGGCAACAATGCATGGTTGTTGCATTCAAATACACTTTATTAGGTATAGCCATGGGTGTACAGCAGAGCTCGTAAATTCGTGACTATAGCCGTCATCTGGACGATAATCGGATACGAAGTTCGCTTGGGTGAAACCAAGCCAAAGCAAGCGGAACTGTTCTGGTCGGTCAAAAGGATTCGACGATCCACCAAGATGGACCCTGCTGCCAGCCACTGAAACCAAGACCAACCACGTATCCATCCAAGCTCGCCAAAAAACAGTGATTCGGGGAGCTTGGGGAAAGGATAGGAGAAGTATATCAGTAAATATGGCGGCCATTAAAGATATGACAAGTAAGTTAATAGTATAATAATACATGAATTGTAGGTGCAACAGGCTGTAAAATAGAGTGATAGCAACACAAATAAGGCTTTAAGTATAGCAATTACAGATTAGAGCAGGTGTAGAGTTCCTATTAGTCTACCATTTCTACTAAAATAGTAGTTGTTAAAACCTGGAGAATCACGATAATGATATATTTTATTATTATAATTTTTTTTTATGTTCTCGTATCTAATTTAACTTATATGAGATTATATGGATTGCTTAGGGGTTATGTGACCCATTCTTGATAATTATGTAATATCATTAAGGTGAAGGGAAGTATTGTACTTTATTGGAAATCAGTTCTTGGTAAAACTATAGAATCATGCCAACATTTTCTGTTTTTAATCAATCTTAAAATACAGGAATGGACTTTGACTTTCACCGGTTCTGACTTAAACACAGTATCACTGTAGGATATAAGAGGTCCACCTTCATGTGTATTTCAAATGTGATTGCAGTAATTTAGTTCATAACGGTATTCTGTATCAATAACTACTTTGGTTCCGGTAAGTTGCCTGGTTAGATACCCGTAATCTGCATCGGTCTTTATTTGATTAGTAGGTTAGGTCCGAGCAACTCAGGTAAAGAAACAGTCATCTGCTCACAATATGGAAAATAGAATTAAGACCAGAAAAAATAGGCATGCAATGTTTTAATTGTTAGGAA
The DNA here is from genome assembly GCA_034508575.1 of Petrolisthes manimaculis. Classification (NCBI taxonomy): domain Eukaryota; kingdom Metazoa; phylum Arthropoda; class Malacostraca; order Decapoda; family Porcellanidae; genus Petrolisthes; species Petrolisthes manimaculis. The sequence goes on along the minus strand of JAWZYT010000143.1, from coordinate 137,334 downwards.
ATTATAGGTGGACATTAATAAATGCAGACAGTTTATTTTCTTCCTTTCAGCTGTTTCCAACCATAGTAGTAGGATACTACATTATATCCCTCACTTCCAGGACAACATGTGTATACTGTGATAGACAATTCCATGACTCCAGTGATGCATGTAGATGTATGGAGTCCCATTTAGCGGAAGCAGAGGTTATGGAGCCTCTGATGGATTCACCTCCTCCACTGTCAACCATCCCTTCTACCTCCTTTGGTGAGAATAGAGGTTGTAATATGTTTTTAGCAAGCACAGACAGGTCATTGCAACCATATATTAATATTACCGTATTTACATGATCAAACTAATGTAATCTACAATCATTTGCAAAAATACAGTTTAACAGTACTATCAAGTACTGTATGCCCTGATATTTATATGCAATGGTTTCTTGTAGATGTTGCCTAGATCGCAACAGACTTCTGGGATCTAACCTGGGCAAAATACTGGGAAATAACCGTGATAAAGTAACCAGGGCCTAACTGGAGCAAACTACCGGCACCTAACCAGAGCAACCAATGGCACCTAACCTTGTTAAACTACCATGACCTAACCGGGACATAGCCGGACAATGCTACAGAACAGCAATAAATTCTATAAAATAATTAAGTTAGGTCTAACTAATTCAATAACTTTCTTATCGTTATATAGGGAGAGGTAATTTTTGTACTACATTGCAAATGTAGTTTATTAAGCATGTGTGTTTAATGTCAAGTACCAGATACTGTATTCCCTTCTTTAACTGTTTCTTACCATGGTAGGTTACTACATTAAATTCTTTACTTCCAGGACTGTGTGTCTGTACTGTCAACGTGCATTTGATGACACAAATGATGCCTGCAGTTGCATACAGTCCCATTTAGTTGAAGCACAAGCGGAGAGTCTTCCTTCAGTATCGCCCATCTCCTCGACCTCCTTTGCTGAGAGTAGGTTAAAGCTAAAAATACTTTAATCCAGACTTACAGTCATTTGCAAAAATAGATATTCAATATTTAATTCAAGGAAACTTTTTCCTTTACTAACTATGTATGCCCTGATAATTATATGCAATGGTTTAGAGCAGTTCAGTTTCCTTAATTAACACTGGCACTCCTCTTGTTGTCTCATTGATACTAACTAGTACTTTACAAATGTTACTGGTACAATAACCAAGGAGAAGCATAAGGGAGAGAGGAAGCATATCCAAACCACCTCAATGTATTACACTTCACTCTCAACCACACCACACTCATTACCAATTGCTTTCTTACTCATACCACATCTCTCATACACACTCTCATTACTTTTTCCACCCCGACTTGTAAGTCCACATGCACCTCTCAAGTAACTCATTTCTACTGCACCTATTCTAGACTGATGAGCCCTACTCCATGTCCAGGGACTCGTGCCCCCTGGTGTTGTGATGGTTTGGCTCCCATAGCTGCCTTCCTTGACAGCCTTCGGGGGTGGTTGAAGACTGCAATGCACACAACCACACTAGCCAACAACACAACATATACTGTACTCTGAGGGCACTTTGGGAAAGCCCGGTTCAGGCCATGGCCTTCTTCGAGAGCTCAGGGCTGCTCGGCCAGACAGCTTGAGGAACTTCAACAACAACTCCTGCCATAATGGTTACCTATAATGGCTGAAGACCTAAAACACAATAAAAGACTTCTCCAATCTTTGGATCATTCTCATTTTTTCACAACCATCATTCCTACATGTGCGCATTTTTCTTTGATTATGTGAGTGCTGAACCAAGTACTGTACCATATCTACAGGATGATTCATATACATATTATAATATTTATTAAATGTTTATTATACGCTGTACATATGCATTTGAGACATAATATACAGAACTTATTTACAGTGTTTAAGAAGCAATAGCAGAACATATGTTCAACTGTAATCTATTTTCATGAATGCAAGCTCGTACTCATTTTACCATGTTAGCAGAAACTTCTTTTGAATAACCCTATATAATGCATATATATTTTTGTACTTTGTGTGATATTGTACCTTAATTTTGTTTGGATCCATTACCATCACCGTAATATTTTTACCATTACCATCACCGTAATATTTTTACCATTACCATCACCGTAATATTTTTACCATTACCATCACCGTAATATTTTTACCATTACCATCACCGTAATATTTTTACCATTACCATCACCGTAATATTTTTACCATTACCATCACCGTAATATTTTTACCATTACCATCACCGTAATATTTTTACCATTACCATCACCGTAATATTTTTACCATTACCATCACCGTAATATTTTTACCATTACCATCACCGTAATATTTTTACCATTACCATCACCGTAATATTTTTACCATTACCATCACCGTAATATTTTTACCATTACCATCACCGTAATATTTTTACCATTACCATCACCGTAATATTTTTACCATTACCATCACCGTAATATTTTTACCATTACCATCACCGTAAAATTTTTACCATTACCATCACTGTAAAGTTTTTACCATTACCATCACCGTAATATTTTTACCATTACCATCACCGTAAAATTTTTACCATTACCATCACCGTAAAATTTTCACCATTACCATCACTGTAAATTTTTTACCATAACCATCACTGTATAATTTTTACCATTACCATCACTAAAATTTTTACCATTACCATCACTGTAAAATTATTACCATTACCATCACTGTAAAATTATTACCATTACCATCACTGTAAAAATTTTACCATTACCATCACAGTAAAATTTTTACCATTACCATCACTGTAAAAATTTTACCATTACCATCACTGTAAATTTTTTACCATTACCATCCCTGTAAAATTTTTACCATTACCATCCCTGTAAAATTTTTACCATTACCATCACTGTAAAATTTTTACCATTACCATCACTGTAAAATTTTTACCATTACCATCACTGTAAAATTTTTACCATTACCATCACCGTAAAATTTTTACCATTACCATCACTGTAAAATTATTACCATTACCATCACTGTAAAATTTTTACCATTACCATCACTGTAAAATTTTTACCATTACCATCACAGTAAAATTTTTACCATTACCATCACTGTAAAAATTTTACCATTACCATCACTGTAAAATTATTACCATTACCATCACTGTAAATTTTTACCATTACCATCACCGTAAAATTTTTACCATTACCATCACCGTAAATTTTTTACCATTGATAGGATCTACACAATAACCAATGGCTTTAAAAACACAGTTATGAACTACAATAACTGGGGAATATGAAACAAGAGTTGTAACGAGACCTGTGTGCATATAGTTGTGAGGAAGAATGGTTCACTCATGTTCACTACAGATTCAACCACCAGAGTCACTTCTTTCCATCTTTATTTGTCAGTCAACTGTGTTCTGGCTCCCTTTCTTACAGATTCTTACAGATGATTCCCGGGGAGAGGCTTGTTAGCCTATGAGACCCGGCTCAGAATTCTCTCTAGTAAGGCTTGGCGTGGGCTTCTCAATGTCATGAATTTTTGTGATACGAGCTCTATATTGGTCTACACAGAGTCATTCTCACTGCAGAGACAACGGCAATATATTAAATGTATATGGTAAGCTTTCTTACCTCTAAATCTAGAGTCTGACTCCCAGAGAGAGCGATACATTTGATGGTAAGTTTTCTTTGCAGCACTAATTATATCAATGCTAATTCAAGTATGGATACCAACTGACTAAAGTTGCGACAGCGGTAGAGGCCTCAGTCTCCCTCCTCTGTCACTCTGTGAGGATAAGCTAGTTCCTGTTTTAACTTGTGTTTACATACACACACTCATTTTTCATAATATTCTTAGCATTATCTTAAAATTCACACAGAAATTCACACAGATTTTAAAAAATTGGTGTCCTCACACAACACCTCCCACGTAGCTCCATTTCGCACACAGATTTGTGGGAAATTCCCACGAAGTGGCAACACTGACACCCATACAGAATAGAGCCCTATAGATAATCACAGGCTGCACACCATAAAACCAAAATCAAGGATCATTTTGACATGAGAGGCACACAAACACTTTATTATTGGTATATAGTGAACCAGCGCAGCTGTATGCTATAGAGACATCATCAAGGTAGCCTAGGTTAATCTAGTATAGAAGCTACCTGATGTGTTCCGTGACGACATCGGAAATCGAAATTCCCGGCGCTAGCGCTGGTAGTGACACCTAGTGGTGGCCTATGGTACTAATGACCCCCTGGTGGCAGGGCAAGGATCCTTCCTCGTTCACTATTTCACGGAACATACAGCGTCAACATCTCCTCGTCGAGCTTCGTTCGTTATGGTTAGCACTGCTTTTGTTCCTGTTTGTTTTTATTTCGGGTTTCTTGTGGTTTGCCTGCTTTGCAGATGGTTTTATATGGTGGTTCTTATTTTTGGTTTGGATGTTTTACTTAGTGTTTCTTTCACTTTCTTTGTTGCATCTTTGCTTTTGTTTTTGAACCCCACTCCCTTTTCCATGAGACTTCCTGTGCTCCCTTTTAGTGAGTGTTCTTTTCCTGTTGGATTATTTACTTGGTGTTTTGTTTTTTAATTTTGCACGTGGTATTGTTCGGGTCATCTGGCCTTCGGGCCTTTTTTGATCCTTGCCTGCTAGACCCTCTTTTTATTTACCTGGGTTTCAAGCTAGTTATTTTGCTTTTGCTTTATTTTCTTCCCGTTTTCGGGATTTTTTGTTCTCCACGTGTGTTGGTGCGGTTTCACGTGGTTTTCCTGGTGAAACATTTCTTTTGTTCGGGGCTCCTTGCTTTTACCCTCGTTTTTGGGTCCTTGGTTAGTCCTCTTTTATCCCGTTATTATCCTTGCCTCTTCGTTCCCTTCTGGTTACGATGTGCACGTGGGTTTATGTAATTTAGTTCACTCCTTGTGAGTGTCCTCTTTTATCCCGTTATTATCCTTGCCTCTTCGTTCCCTTAGGGTTACGATTTGCACGTGGGTTTAATTTCGTTCACTCCTTGTGAGTGTCCTCTTTTATCCCGTTTTATCCTTGCCTCTTCGTTCCCTTATGGTTACGATTTGCACGTGGGTTTAATTATTTTTCTTCACTCCTTGTGTGAGTGTGTTTTTGCACAAATTTTATTTATTTTGTGTTTTGTGTTTCCCACGTGTTTCACGTGGTAATTCATTTTATTTCCTCAGTCTACTCGTATTGTGTGTGCTACGACTAGCTGTTCAGCTCGCTTAGCGACGGGTGGACACTTCCATGGTTCCGCACATGCTCCCTGTGCTACTCCTGCCGGATTCGACCCCATGGCGTGTATTGGGTGTGCGGATTGGGGTGGGTCTGTTCAAGGAAGCCACGCCGGATGCTCGCCCTAAACTTCCTGCCTTTCTTTAAAGACAGTGTTGACGAGATTGAGACGGGTGGTGAAAATCGTGATGGGTCTGTCTTGGTAAGGGCTGACCCTTCACTTGGGACTGAATTAGGTTTATCAAGAATTCAGTACCCTGCATCAGGTAATTCGGAGTCACAAGGGGTAGAATCCTTGTCTCGCCCAATTAACCTGCATCAGGCAATTCGGAGTCACAAGGGGTAGAATCCTTGTCTCGCCCAATTGACCTATATACTTCCTTCCCTTGACAGTTCTGACCCTCTGTTCCGAGGATTTCCCCCTCAGCCAGAGACAAGTCAGTCTGTAGCTCGGTTACCCTCGGTTTCCTCGCCGTTACCAGGGCCCAGCGGGGTTAGGCCGCCGACTCCTCAGTTAGTGACCTCTGTGAGGCACTCTCGGGGGAGGAAGCGTAGAACTAAAGCCAAGGCCAGTTCTCTCAAGAAGACACACCGCCACCGACGATCAGCCCCCCTTCCTCCCGTACCTCATCAGGCCTCCTCGGCTCCATGTGCGGCGTCTGGGTCCGGTCTCGGGGGGGTGGAGGGGTGGCGTACATCCACCCCACCCCCTGAGCCCGTCCCCCCCATGCGTGGAGGCGAGGAGGATGCGGTATCCTACCCCACGAGCCCGTCCCCCTTCATGCGTGGAGGCGAGGAGGATGCGGTACCCTGTCCTCCTTCCCCCCCCCCCCTGAGGTGGCGTGGTCTCCTGACACAGACCACCCGGATGCGTGGGTGCGACGCGAGGATGTCATCCTGAAGTGGGGGGCGGATTCTCTGGGGGAACAGGTGCCCTTCTACAAGGCTCGCACCATTGCCACACCTACACCGTCATCCTCGAAGGTCTCTACTGTTACCACCTTGGATGCTATGGGCTTCTTGGTGGATATAGATAAACTTAATTCATCCGAGGCATGGAAGGTTGATAGGTCTTCTGATACTCCTAAAATCTTCCTGTCCTCGGATGCATTTTTCCCAGCAGACAGAGGAGAACGTGACTTAGACATTACGTCGCCACCCGTGCGCAGCCGTAAGCCTACACCGAGGTGTCGAACCTGTGTCTATGGAGGACATGCCTCGTTCGATGTCTGACATGGTGTCGTCTTTAGTCCCGACTCTGTTCCCCCAGCTCCTGCCGTTTCGCTTGCCTATACCTGCCCCGGCCTCGCATGGGGTCGGTCGGGGTGGAGCCTACTATCTCCCATCCTGTCTCTAGAGCCGCCCGTGTCCTACCAGCTGTAGGAAACTGAGACTATGATGTTGGCGTCGTTGGACTCGGCGCGTCAGGAGTTAACCCACGCGTTGGCTACAGGCGCAGCCATGCCCTTGGGACGGAACTACCTCAGGCGACTGGCGGACTGCGTCCATGAATTAGCTGGCCTCACATTCCAGTAAGTACAAATTTCTGCTGAAATTTTGCCACTTATATACCAACTTTATTTCATTATATATTGTTATATAATGTTATTCACCCATTGTCTTTATTGTGTATACCTCAGGCGACTGGCGGACTGCGTCCATGAATTAGCTGGCCTCAAACTCCATTAAGTACAAATTTCTGCTGAAATTTTGCCACTTATATACCAACTTTATTTCATTATATATTGTTATATAATGTTATTCACCCATTGTCTTTATTGTGTATACCTCAGGCGACTGGCGGACTGCGTCCATGAATTAGCTGGCCTCTAACTCCAGTAAGTACAAATTTCTGCTGAAATTTTGCCACTTATATACCAACTTTATTTCATTATATATTGTTATATAATGTTATTCACCCATTGTCTTTATTGTGTATTTTATACAGTGACGTCCTGGTCCGTCACTGACGACCATGACAGAAGGGTCTGCTGCCAGGGCGCCATTCGACCTGCAGGGCCTCCACTAGGACGTTCGTGGAGGCAGGGATAGCAGCCCGAACAGCCGCCAAGGCCACCCCAGAGCTGGCCCAGAGAGGAGTGGTTAAGGCAGGCCCACTCTCACCTGCTTTGTGTGACCAGCAGGCAGCGCAAAAGTAGGTTTACATCCTTTTGCTAATTTGATAATACAAGGGGTATTACAAATTTGATTGCTCACTTTGTGGATTCACATTAGTTTACACAGTTTTCCCTATGTTTATTTTTCATACCCGATGGTATCGAGGGTTGAGAAAAATTACAAATGGATGTATTACGTGAGTTCCCATAAGTCTAGACAAATGTGTGCTACTTGTTCTGATTGTCCGGAGGCAGCGCCCACCAAAACAATCCAGACCTCATTCTCTACGTCACACGGGCCTCACCAACCTACGTGACAAGAGACTAACTCAAATTACCTAAGTTTGGTGTAACTACGGTATTATAAATATCATTTTTTATCACATAATTATTTTCTACATTCCTATACTAACTGTTCGGTACAGGCAACACCAACATAAATTTACTGAGGTTTGGTGTATCAGTGTGCAGAATGATAATATAACCTTTTGTTACATTATACTTTTGTACATCTCTATGCTACCTGTTCTATACAAAGTTCCCCTAATTTGGGTGTACCTATGTGTGGAATTATAAATATGTTTCCACACAGTTATACAGTCCTTTACTAAAAGGGTCTATACAGGTAACACCAACTCAAGTCTGCCTAGGTTTGGTTTACCTCTGTACGGAACGATAATTATTATGTTTTGTCACATAAGTATCTTATACATTTCTATACTAACTTTCTAAACATGTCACACCAAAGTAAGTTTCCCTAATTTTGGTGTACCTGTGTGTGGATGTATAAATATGATGTTTTGTCACATATTTATAGTATACATTCCTATACTAACTGTTCTGTTTATCCGTAGATAACTTATCTATGTCTAAGGGACCTGTTTGGGGAATTATAAATGTGATGTTTTGTCACATACTTATTTTTAGGCTAACAGTTCTGTTTGCCCGTAGGCTGCATCCCTCCTCAACGGACCAGACCATTAATATCTGTGCCTCACAGGACCCACTCGCCAGCAAGACAACAGACACAGTTCTACCCACGCACACCTATCCATCCTTCCAACACAGGACAGAGTAGGCACCAGCTCCGTCGTGGGAGACTACACTGAATGGAGCACACCTCCACCTACCCCCACAATGACCCCCCCAGTGATGACTGACGGGGTGGGCGCCAGTCTGGCTCACCCAAGACTGATCAGCGGAGGTAGGAAAACACGGCCTTCTTGTCCATGAGTTACGGTTCCGGTGAATTCATTTCACTCAATCATTTTATTTCTTTGAAATATTTGTGATATTAAGGTGTAGTCATATGTCGTACACCTATTAATTTTATTCTATTCGCCTCTCTCTTTTCCCGAGGCAAATTTACTCTTTTCTCAGTAGTCTTACACTTGAACTTCTTTCCCTTACCACTACACCTGCCCTACGTGTCTCCCTAGGTGATACCCTCAGTCAGCCTGCACTTGAGAGAAAGATGGAGAAAATGGGGGAGTGGAACCAGCTAAGAGAAAGGTATTGTTGTCCCACCGAGTCACAGTACCCGAGTAAACTCGGATGGGACGAGACTAGTGACCGACCTGAGCGCTCAAAACATATTCTTGAAGCCCCAACACTCCAAGATGTTATCAGTGGCCCAGGTTCCACTACAAAAGGGATAGTACTGGCACGTACCATTCCACCCTCCGTCTCACCTCTTCTTCCCCACTCCCAAGCGCAGCCGGCAGCATAGGTTCGCTTCCATCTCGTCCGCGTATTTTTGCTGGTGTTCTACCCTTGTTCTATCCTAACAGCATGTGCTTTTTATAATTTGTGAGATAGAACTGCCTTCTTTAGGTTTTAATTGTCATAATGTCAATTTTACTCTAGCATACGTAAGTGGAGATGATACGAACTTGTGCTGCCGACAGTACCTGCACGATTGGTGGATACACGCCCCTTTCAAGGAGCACGTATCGACAAACGTGTCAATTACAATGAGGGTGTTAAGATTGGCTCGACAGACGCCCAAAAAGATATACAAGGACTTCCGTTTCCGATATAGACAATGTCCCATCCTCTTCACCTGAGACTAGCTTGCCTATCCAGCACGTTTAGCTGAACCGCTTCAAGTGTCACTACGTCTACACACTCGAAGTTTTACAGTGTAGCCTCAGCAAACAGTTATCACAAACATAACAGTGGGCAAGACTATTTTAGCACACCATGCCTCCCTGTCAGACCCCCTTCTCCTTGGGTTTATGATCAAGGTTCCCGAGAGACCACTCACCCTTCTCTGAATGGGGATTAGGGCAGGTACGACCCCGCATCATACCCACATCGTGTCCTTACCTACCTGACCTTCGAGGGGGTCACACTTAACGTAAACCATCTCCTTCAGAGATCTCTCTTTCTGCTTGCTTTAGCTACAGAGTATAGAGCTTCTCAGCTGGCAGCTCTTACCCGACACCCCTCATTCTCCTCATTAGATTTTAACTCAACCTTTTTAACGATTTCACCTTCACCCACATTTTTAGCAAAAATGAGCAAGCACATAGCAGAATTGGCCCCCTCGGGTTTCCGTCCTTCCAGCTGGATGGAGGTATTCACCCACTCTGCCAAATTCATGCCTTAAAAAAAAAAAAAAAAAAAAAAAAAAAAAAAAAAAAAATTATGTCGATGCTACGAGAGAGGCTTCACTAGACCACTTATTCTATAACTCCAAGTCTGGTGTGCCTCTCTCTCCCAGATCAATCGCTCGCCTTCTCTGCCGAGTGATTAATAATGCAGACCCTGGACATGCCCCTAAAGCATACAGCGTTAGGGATATGGCTGCCTCACTCTCCTTCATTAGAACTCACTCGATGGAGAGGGTACAGGATTTGAGGGGATGGGCCTCTACTACCTCCAAGACGAGATATCTTTATCACTCGGTGAATCCCACTCAATGCGTAGCTCTAGCTACTCCCCCTGACCTTACTATTACGTCACCACCTATCAGGGGACGTCATGGTAAGAAAAGGGGGGGGGGTAACCCGAGGGGTAAAGATCAGGCCAGGTATCACCTGTCATACCCATCCTGTAATTACTCACCACCATTTCTTCATCTTTTACATTTATGTATTTGTAAATAAACAAATATCTTGTATCCAACCTTGCATAGATCTTGTTTTTCTAGATACAGATAGTTCAATAAACATAATCTCGTCCTAACAAGTGTTTTACCCATGGAGCTAGAATAGGAGGAGGCGGCCCGCGCGTTCATTTGGGTCTCAGTGGAGTGAAGCCAGTCAGGTCCTCAGAAGCCAACGCCTAGTATTGGCAAGAAAGGCTGACCGCTCATAGTACCCATACAGTTTACCCATATTCCTCACGATGTTTATTCATTTTTAATTACGGTATGACATGTATTTCGTATTCTTTAATTAATAACATACAATTCACACATCTTTCAATAATATAAATAGAAAGTTATAAATTACTGACCTATCACTCTATACCAAATTGGCCACTGAAATGTATAAGTTTTGTATATATTTGTCAACTCTTTACTTTCACTTTGGATGCCAACTTCTTAGTAATTTGTTTGGCCTTATATACATATTTCACCTGCAAATATGATTCAGCAACTGCCTTAATTAACTAATTCAAGTGATTTTCAATCGTACATGTGGCCAGCTAAAGTAGAAAATATGTATTTGTGGGCATAATATATTAACACTGATATTATTATTTTGCTACAATCTACCCTCTCCAAAGTGGTGCTGGACCCTCTTTCCCTAAACAGTTTGTCTGATATGATACATATATCAATTACATCATCAGATGGATACACCAAGTTTACTCTGTCTTTAAGTTTTACCAAGGAAAGAATATGTTTATCAGTCTTGTCTGAGTTTAGGGCAACAATGTATGGTTCACAATACAAGGACTTCATTAACTTATATATATATCAAATCCTGCTATATTTAAAACTATCTTATTTGTACACTTTGAGAGGTGAGACTAACTTGGAATATACATGTATTCCTCTGACTCTTCATTAACAGAATCAGATAATATCCTACTTTTCAGAACAGAGTCATTGATTACCTAAAGAGAAACATTATTTTTAATATTTCTAACACACTTGCTTGACACACTTAAAATTGGAACAGAATCCAATGGTATGCATTTCCTTGAAATAATAGGCATGGCCAAGTAACCGATCATCCTAACTAGGGAGGCAAAATATATAATGCAATATTTAATGATACATGTAATGCCAATTACAGTTACACTGGGAAGGAAGCCAACTCTTATACTGTATATGTCATGAAGTCGGAAAAAGAAAAATAACTGAATTATTGTTGTATATTCAAAACCATGACATTTTCAACCTTAGTGATGGGTTGGTGATGGGTCTCACAAACGTAATCCCTTAATGAACTTCCTAATTGATAAATCGGTCCCTCCCTAAGTAACACACAAACACAGCCGTTTATTAATTTGTTTGGTGACCCTCCCTCACACGTGAACATATTTTACCACACCCAGATTGTACACACACATACACAAGCACACGCACACACACACACACACACGCATAGACATACACATGACATACTTTGATAACTGCATAAAAAGGAACTGTTTTACTGTATAATATGTTATTTCTTCACTCTGTCGTGACCACTGAAGATAGTGGTAGTGTTCACCCAAACTGTTTAGTGACAATATATTTCATTGTCTGCAGAGTGTAGGAATTAATCACCTTTTGGGTGACATAAGTCATGGCCAGATTAATAATTAAGGAGCGGCTGGCGAGCTTCTTGCCAATCCCAATATGGCTGACCTGACCTCACTTTTCTGACCGCGGGTCGTCTCCTCCTATTCTAGCTCCATGGTTTTACCCAACACTTGTTTAGACTTACGATTTAATACCTTGGTTGTGACACAACTCTTGGTTATCCTTTTATTCCTTAAAGGAGTTTCCCCACTCATAGTCGCAGGGGAGACTATATTCACACATCGACTCTTCCTACGAGTGACCTTCACAACTACAACAACAACAAGTCTGGTGAGGGCGATCCTTCCAGTTAGGTTCCTCCAATTTCCTCCCGCCTCCTCTTCTCACGCATAGCATACAGCTGCGCTGGTTCACTATATACCAATAATAGTGAATTTGTAGTGGCTTTTAGCCACAAAATATCTCTTATTGGTATTAGGTGAACCAGCGCAGATTTTACCCTCCCTCCTCCCTTTTGGAACCTATTTCCTTTCTTTACGATACTTCTCATTTTTAGTGAACGAGGAAGGATCCTTGCCCTGCCACCAGGGGGTCATTAGTACCATAGGCCACCACTAGGTGTCACTACCAGCGCTAGCGCCGGGAATTTCGATTTCCGATGTCGTCACGGAACACATCAGGTAGCTTCTATACTAGATTAACCTAGGCTACCTTGATGATGTCTCTATAGCATACAGCTGCGCTGGTTCACCTAATACCAATAAGAGATATTTTGTGGCTAAAAGCCACTACAAATTCACTATTATAGTCCATGAGCTGAGCCTGGAACTTCAGAGAGTACCAAAAAGGTGAATAAATATCATGTGCACTTTCAGCAATTAAGGTGGATGTCTGAAGTGTTGCGAAATGGTTGATGGACATTCCAGAAATATAGCTAATCAATCACCTTTTTGACAACCTATCTCTAGCAAGTACAGTAAATTTTTCACCGAAAATCTAGAATAAAGTAATAAAAATGGCAAGTCTTCAACTAAAGATCATATTAAGAGACTTCTAGTTGGTCTCATCTTATTCGTTTCTTAATTCTGCATCTTTTGGTGTATAATACATGCAACTTAGGACACAAATTTGCTTCATAATATGAGAAAAGTGAAAGAAAAGTTGACCAATTTGTAGTATTTTCTTACGACTTTGTTTACAAACTTTCTTTTGTTTCTGCCCAATCCGTATCTGGACGACGAGAACACAGTTTCTACGTATTTGGTCAGTTCTCGTCACTGAAACCAAGCACACCCAAGACGGTTTCGGTACCCCAATCCTCCGCTTGGACGACCAGATGACGGCTCATGTACTTTGATGTTTATGTCATTTGAGCTGGTAACACTTATTTGGTGAGAAATCAGAGTAGGTGGAACATAGTGGAGGAACTTGATACAATCTTTCACTTACAATGACACCTTCCTCACACAGTGTTACCAGCTCAAATAGTATAAACATCTAAGTACGTGGTCGCAAATTGACGACCTCGACTGTACAATAGTATTTATTTTATGATATTTTGCTTCTGTATTAGAGGTGTTACACGTCTCAACAGGTGGTGGTACTAGACCCATATTCACAAAAGTAAAGTTCACTCGTAACTTTAAATTTTATTTGTAAGAGTTTATTCCTGGCAAGGACATATAGTACCCAACACTGCTTTGAAATGATAATAATAACTCATATAAATAGAATAACAAAGCCATTCACTGCTTTGAAATGATAATAACAACTCATATAAATAGAATAACAAAGCCATTCACTGCTTTGAAATGATAATAACAATTCATATAAATAAAATAATAAAGCCATTCACTGCTTTGAAATGAACCTGAAATATTATGGTGAGGTCAGAAATGCAAACATACGACGAAGTCCAAACTCTAAGATGTTTTGTGAATACCGACCCTGAGGTCTCTGTTCAGCCGTATGAAGTTCTGTAGGGTCTCCGGATCTTCTATATAGGCCACTGACATTCCTGGCCAGTGATGTGACCCCTCGTGTGTGTGTGTGTGTGTGTATTTTATAGTGTGTGTGTGTGTGTTTGTATTTAATAAATAATAATAATAATAATAATAAACGGTTTATTTAGGGGATGGCAGCCCGAAAGCTGAAAATATACATATTACAATATAATTGATTATGATAAAGGTATTTACATAAAAATAAAATGTAGGCATTTACATGCATACATTGGTATGTACTGTATGTACAGTAAAATATAATTAATGAAGGTGAGGGCAAGAGAAGGGTTAATGGTGGTGCTAAGTGGGAGGATTAAGGATTAGGGAGTGGTGCTAAGTGGAAGGATTTAGGATTAGGGAGTGGTGCTAAGTGGAAGGATTAAGGATTAGGGTGTTGGTGAGACTGTCCTGGTCAAATTTTTTTATAGGTGTGTGTGTGTGTGATTGTGTGTGTGTGTGATTGTGTGTGTGTGTGATTGTGTGTGTGTGCGTGATTGTGTGTGCGTGTGCGTGTGTGTGTGTGCAAAAAAGGGGGGGTGAACATTACATGTTATTTATTATTTTGACCATTGATGGTATTGGGCTCTTTTTTAATCTGTCTGTCCTGGCTTTAATTGGGATGAGTCTGTTGTAGTGTCGAGCTTCACGTGTTGGTCTGGGGGCATCTGGTGGGAGCAGGTTTCTGTGTCTGGGATGAACAAGTAGTCTGGATGCGAACTGCTTGAGAATATTCTGATGGTGGGTGGAGAGGGCTGGCAGGTTGAGTGTGGCAAGAGCATCCTCATAGCCAGCATAAGAGCCACCAAGAATAATCCTGCAGGCTCTCCTCTGTACTCTCTCCAGCTGTCGTTGTTGGGTTAGATTTATTGAGCTGGCCCAGGAGGGAGAAGAATAGGTGAGCTTTGGAAGGATAAATATTTCATATATCCTCTTCAGCTCACTCTCTGGCATCCCCAGGGATCTCAGCCTTCTTAACATGTACAGCCTGTAAGTAGCTGACCTGATGGTAGTGGCTACATGTTTTTTCCAGTTCAGCTTGTTGTCTACAATGATTCCTAACAGTTTGGTGGACTCAACAAGCTGAAGGTGGTGAGGCCCAAGTGTGACTGTAGGTGGGGTTATGTTACTCACAGAGGTGTTAATGTGCATAACCACCGTCTTGTCATGGTTAATAGTCACGTTGTTGAGTGTAGTCCAGGTCTGAAGTCGGTCAAGGGTGTCTTGTAGGGGGGTATAGTCAGGGGAGGTGTTGTCTACAGTGATGCCTATTGTCGAGTCATCCACATATTTCCAGTGGAATGGAGTGTCTACTAATGCATCATTGATTAGGATCAAGAAGCACAGAGGTCCCATTTTAGTGCCTTGTGGCACTCCTGAAGTAAGGTTTTGGAATGTGGATATGGAGCCTTGGTAGCGCATTGCTTGTCTCCTGTCACTGAGGAAGTCTGACAGCCATGCCACAAGGGAAGGATGTAGCCCCATTACAATGGCCTTGTTGATTATAATAGTATGATCAACAAGGTCAAATGCCTTCTTGAAGTCAATGAATACAAGTGCCAGGGAAGTCTTTCTCCTTTCAAGATTTGTGTATATAAAATTTAATAAACTAATAAGACAGTGAGTGGTGGAGGAGGTTTTGACATTTCCAAATTGTTGTGAATCTATTAGGTGACTGAGTTGAGAGTAGGCCCAGGTAAAAACAAAGTCCTCGCAGATTAGGCTGGGGATTGGTGTAATGGCAACTGGCCTGAGTTGATTGAGAGACTGTGGGGAGGATGTTTTGGGGATTGGAGTGACATATGATGTTTTCCAGTCTGCAGGACATTTATACTGATTTAATGAGGCATTGATTATCGAACAGAGTGGGGTGGCAAGTTCTACAGAGAATTCTTTATAAATTTTCATTGGTAAGTCTAGTGGGGTTGTTGCTCTGTTAGACTTGAAGCTGGAAAGCTTCCTGGCGACTTCATAATTGAAAACAGTTGCTGGGGGGGAGGGGGAGGGAAGGAAGGAAGGGAGACTGGTACGGTCAAGTTTAGGGAGTGTCTGACAGATGGTAGAGAAATGGTCATTAATCTGTTGAGCTGCCTCCACACTGGGGATATGGGAGACACAGGGAATGGAAGAAGACTCATTACCTAAACCACAAAGATTCTTAATTTTAGAATACCACTGGCTGTTATTGGTTTGTTTCAGCTTGTGAATCTTTGTGGGGTAATAAGACTTCTTCGCCCCCCGTATCTCTCTCATCACTTTGTTCCTTAGGCTCTTGCACTGGTTGTTGTTAATGTAGAAGGCCCTGTTGCGATTTAGGATTAATCTTTTAATCCGGGGAGTAATCCAAGGAACATCAGCTGGGTGGACTTTGGTTCTCTTGATAGGGAAGAAGTGGTGGTATGCTTGGGTGATTGAGGATAAATAGTTGTCCCATTTGGTATTGACATCATCTACCGTAAGAACCTCCGTCCATGGGTAATGAACCAACCATTGTCCAAATTCACGCATGGCTGAGTCTGGTGTTGGTCGGTATGTTCTGATGACGGGAGTCTGTTGATGTGAAGTTGTAGTCCCAGGTGACCAGAACACGGAGAGATGAGTGCTGCGAGCGACGGGTGGTAATGGCTCAGGTGGGAGGTACAGTTGATCCATGTCTGTCAAAATGAGGTCAAGGGTATGGTTGCTGTGGGTTGGGAAGTCAACTATTTGTGAGAGGTGCAGCTGTTCTTGTATCTCACTGGTGTCGAGTTCATTAAAGTCACCACAAACCACTAACTTGGCTGATGTATACCTAAGTTTGAGTGAATCACACGTATCAATTATGTGGTTGATCAGAGTTGGTCCAGTAATTGAACGTGGTGGGTGGTAGGCAACACAGTAGATGATGGTGGCGGTGTGGCGAGGGTGGTGGTGGGGGGTAGTCCTGACCCAGAGTGCTTCAATTCCCTCCGGGACTTCCACACCCAGGTGAGAAGCGCACAGACGTTTCCGGGCAAACAGAGCTACCCCTCCTCCCCTCCTCTCTGTCCGTAGATGGTGAAAGAGGTCATAGTCTTGTATACCACATATTTCTGGTGTGATTTGCCAACACTCGGTAATGGCAACAATATCAGCACTAGTTTGTTCGACTGTTACAATAAGTTCATCCAATTTGTTGCATAATGAGGTGACGTTAGACAGGAGCAAGGAGGGCAGTAGAAACCAAATGCGTGGTATTTCAAAATGTTTGTATGGTTTCTTCTTGCTGAGTTTCTTGTGCACTGTTTTGATAGACTTTATAGTAGTTATATGCTTGATAACATTCTTGCCTCCTCTCCGGCTGCGATTTACGAATATATTAATTTCCTTTAAACGGGCTATAGTGTCTGAAGGTGGGTAACCAACCCCCTTTCTACGTCGCAGTAGTGAGGTGGTAGAGTAGCGGGTTGACATGATTCAAATGTTCACTATGTCTAGTCACTTTCCAATGTAATGTTCACTCTTATTTGCACTTCCGATAAAAGGTTGTTCCACTTCACTTCCACTTGCACTTCATCAATGGGAATTGAATGATGATTTTAGAATAAAGGCGATAAGGGCGAGATGGTGGTGAGTAGGTCAACACAACTGACCTGGGCAGCTACAGGAGCGCCAAGAGACAGGTCTTCACCTCACAGTGTCTGACCTGTGGTTGTGTGTGTGTGTATTTTATAGTGGTTGTGTGTGTGTGTATTTATAGTGTGTGTGTGTGTGTGTGTGTGTGTTTTATAGTGTGTGTGTGTATTTAATAGTGTGTGTGTGTGTGTGCATTTAATAGTGTGTGTGTGTGTGTGTATTTAATAGTGTGTGTGTGTATTGTTACGCCATAACTCCTCCTGTAAGGTAGGAGGCGAGGGTGTATGGTGTATATAGAAACTCAAATAACTAAATTTTATCCCTAGGTTCGATTTGCTCTCCAACCTTTATTTACTCTAACTCCCAGGAGACATAAGACAACAAGTATAAGTTTAAGTATAATTAAAGCTACAAACTACTTACATCTAATACTTAACCTAATACATAAATAATTATTAAACCCCAACAAAGACCCGGTGACTCACTCAGTCACACACACAACAACCTCCCAGTAAGGCTCAGCAATTACACAAAACAAAATATGACTAATACACAATTAATACACAATAATACACAATAATACATCTCTACAAAGAACACCTGCAATAATAAAAAAGATCTCTAGAACGAACCAGCCAGATAGTAAATATACTAATACACTCGAGCAACCTTAACACATATACAACACCTGTGAGTAAGTCCCTCTCGTTCTCGATGCACCTCACCACCACCACCTTCCTTCCACCAGTCAGGGTTACCAACTCACCATTTAAATATATAAAACTAGTTCCATAATGGTAAGTCCCTGGTACACACAGTTATCATTACACACAGAATTATTTGTATGGTAGTTCCATGTCACAGTATTTTATAGTGTGTGTGTGTGTCTGTACTTTATTGTGTGTGTGTGTATTTTATAGTGTGTGTATTTTATAGTGTGTGTGTGTGTGTGTGTATTTTATAGTGTGTGTATTTTATAGTGTGTGTGTGTGTGTACTTTATTGTGTGTGTGTGTATTTTATAGTGTGTGTGTGTATTTTATAGTGTGTGTGTGTGTGTACTTTATTGTGTGTGTGTGTATTTTATTGTGTGTGTGTGTGTATTTTATATTGAGTGTGTGTATTTTATAGTGTGTGTGTGTGTATTTTTTATTGAGTGTGTGTATTTTATAGTGTGTGTGTATTTTATAGTGTGTGTGTGTATTTTATTGTGTGTGTGTGTGTATTTTATATTGAGTGTGTGTATTTTATAGTGTGTGTGTGTGTATTTTATATTGAGTGTGTGTATTTTATAGTGTGAGTGTATTTTATATTGAGTGTGTGTATTTTATTGTGTGTGTGTGTGTATTTTATATTGAGTGTGTGTATTTTATTGTGTGTGTGTGTGTATTTTATAGTGTGTGTGTGTATTTTATAGTGTGTGTGTATTTTATAGTGTGTGTGTGTGTGTACTTTATTGTGTGTGTGTGTATTTTATAGTGTGTGTGTGTATTTTATAGTGTGTGTGTGTGTATTTTATAGTGTGTGTGTGTGTATTTTATAGTGTGTGTGTGTGTGTGTACTTTATTGTGTGTGTGTGTATTTTATAGTGTGTGTGTGTATTTTATAGTGTGTGTGTGTGTATTTTATAGTGTGTGTGTGTGTATTTTATAGTGTGTGTGTGTGTATTTTATAGTGTGTGTGTGTGTATTTTATAGTGTGTGTGTTCTGGTTTCACCTTCATTAGAGGGCTACTTATAATAACTTACTTAATACTTACTTGTATGAGTCACTTAGACTCTCAGACTTACACCCGTCACATGATGCTCCAATACTGCTGACCTACGCTTGGGAACCACTAACACGCTAGCATAAAGTGACGACACAGTTCATATCATACACAAGGGAAGCGCCCTAGTTGCGCTCCTATAGCTCTCAGTTAGCTACAGATAACCGACCCGATCACAGGTTACTCTAGCGTGTTATCTCTCTTTAAAGTTAGCTTCTTAGCCTAGCTTAAACCCGTGCAAGCTACATATTGTGACTCTGTATACTAACTCGTGTTATAAATAAAAAGTGAGTAAACTACTTTAACCTTGTTGTATCTTCTCAAACCATAATAGTTATAGAAAACCATAATAGTTATAGAAAGCCTAATAATTAAAATCAAACTCCGAAGAGACAACAAAGACACTACAAAGACAAACCAGTCGCCAGCCACCCTACCCTATCGACTCATATGTTTGGAAGTAAGTAAGTCTTTCTTACACCAGAACATTTGGTGAACAGCGGTGGGATACTAAGTAAATGGTTTATAATAAAAGAGAAATACAAACAGTAAAAAGCAAGGAATCCGAGAAAAGAGCACAAAATAATAAAAGGGTAAAAAAAAAAAAAAAGAGAAAGTAAGAGAAGTGAAGTTAGCGAGACAGAGTGAGAAGAGGTTACATGAGTGAGAGCGAGAGGAGAGTGATTGCAGGAGGTCACACTGGGTCAACCCGATTCAGCACCTCTTAGCCACAACAAGCTAGCCTCTCTCCACCCCTCACATACAGTAGCCAATGGTGACGTCATCGACTCTGCCACCTTACACCACACACTCGTGGCTATTACGTCATCGTTATACTCATTGTCACTCTGCCAGCTGATTTTAACCACAACAACAACAACTACTGAGGACGTCGGCGTGGTATGGTACGACATCACTACATCACTATACCTTCTATACTTAACCATACAGTATAGTCAAGGGAAGTGATAATCGAACTTCAACTTCATCTTACGGGATTATAACTCACAACTCAAAACTTCACAACTAAGGAAGGACGTAAGCTTGGTTTTGGTACGTCATCGCGACTACAACTGAAATAATAACCTACTACAAACAACGTTTATTCCTATAATATGGTCAGTGCTAGGTACATATAATTATATATTACAAATATATAAAACACACAATCCTACATCATCACACTAGGATATAATATTATATGTACACGTATTTAACAATATTTCCTCATTACACATTCTATGTATTCATAATTGTGAGTATTAATATGTGCGTATGCCTTCACGTATATATACAGATGTGTTCTTGTTATTTTTCAAGCAAAAAGTGACAGGGAATGAGTGAAAGAATACGTATACTACCGCACTATAACTAACACTAGTTAAGCAAGCGAACACGTAGCTTGGCAATACTAACAAAGTAGTGAAAGCTTAGTTGATTCAACCGAGATAACTAATTAAAGTGTAAGTATTATGCAAAGTGCAACTTCTCTTTTGAGTAAATATTATTGCATTAGATTTAGACATACAAGGTAGAGAATTAACCACTAATATTCTTCCTACTAAATCTACATAATTAACTGACTCGTTACTACTAACCTACACCTGATAACATTTAGTAACTTCACCTAGTAACACGAGATCAGAACGTACTTATTCTACGGCTTCACAAACTAACACTTCATCAACAAAATAGCAATTAACACTTCATCATACACCGTGGCAACGAATAATAACTCTACAACAACAACAATGGCAACTAATAATAACACTTCATCTACTATTACTAACGGTTCATCCCAAACTCATGCAGTGAAATCAGTCACTTGGGACATTGTAACTTATATTGTCCATTTTTTTCTTAAGGTTGTAATTTTCATGTGCATATTCCAGTTACTACAGACTACAAATGACAACATAAGCTTCGTAAGTGGACATAGTAAACCAGACTTCATTGCTAGGATATTACTGACCGCAACTGCACTCACCCATCCAGATATCTTATTTAATTTTCTTCTATGTTGTGAAAGCCTCATAGATGTTATCGGTAGGGGGCAGTTAGGCAGTCCACTAGCAGGGGTACACAGAATGGTTAGAAGTATAGTGAGTAATTGTGTAACAGTCAAACTAAGTAGGACTCTAGCGTTAGTAGGTTCGACCATTAGCAATGCTAAACAACTCTTGTGGGGGTCAGAGTGGTTGAACAAACAAGTAAATGTACCTAGAGCCCTACCTGTAGCTGTAAACACACACACAAACACTCAACCAAGCACTTCACACACACCACACACTACAAACTTCACACCACAGAGCGCGAAGAAGAAGCCTTATTGTATGATCTGTAGGAAATATGGACACAGTCTAGAAAAATGTTACTTTGATAAGAATAATCTCTCAAATGCCAAAAGTAAGGATAATAATAATAATAATAATAATAATGTAGTAAGTGAAAGTGACAACAAGCCAAGTAATCAGTTTTGCATTATTCATAACAGTGTGACACATAACACAGATAAATGTAGAGTAAAGGCCAGGTATGAAGTCAATAACAAATGTGCAAAAACATGTGAAGATTTTAACAACCAAAACACTTCACATTAATTACATAATAAATAAATATACTTGTTGCTGCTTTGGTTAAAGTGGATATTCTTTCACTTCCTTGTAACATGGGGAATACAAATGTTTCTCTAGCTGTAGATACAGGAGCTTGTGTCTCCTTTACTTTCTGAAGTAACATTTAAACGGCTGTTAAGGGAAAACCCGCAGTAACGATGGACTATCCAGCCATCAGATTTAAACATTTAACTGCCTTATCTGGTAGTAGACTAGTCACTAAAGGAATAGTACAATTTCCTATCACACTTTCATTAAGTAGTCATAGACTAGAATGTACCTTCTATAACTGTGAAAACTTCAGTTTACCAACTGATGGTCTATTGAGTTAAAAGAATTAATCGAACATAACCTTGACATTGCAATCTCACTACAGTTAATTATCTTTCAAGGTCGACTGTACCCATGTTGACATGTTGACCTCTGAGTCATCAGTCACCAGCCAGCTGGGTGCTGGGGCACTCAAGGGAGAATGTGACTCACACATTCTACTGACAGGCACAGTCAAAAGTACTACTCATTTACTAAGTAAAGGGTTTGCTATCATTAAGGTACAAGTGAAAGGTGATAATTGAAGGAAATCAAGCCATATCCTTAAGTGAAACATGTAGAATAATTAATGTCATTATGTCCATAATTTCTCTGATACAAGAAGACAACTTCATTGAAGCTCTAATTTTTAACAAGGTTAATCTGGCGGTGAACATTAAACCAGGTACTTATATAAGTGACTTTCTTGTGTATATTAAATCCATAGAGTGGAAAAAGAATCTCCTCCCTTAGCCAACATACACATTGTTGATGAATTGCAATTTACGAAAACTACTAATGAATTAAGTGAGCATGTAAAAGTAAATGATTTTCCTTCACCTCGCACTCAGCTTTTACACACATTAGCAAATCACAGGTCGGCTATTGTCTTACCTGGTGAGCGGTTGGGGAAAACAACACTAGTAAAACATCATATAAAATTAACTGACACAGATCCAGTATATGTTAAAACTTATAGATTACCTCATAGTCAGAGGCAAATAATGAATAAAATGGTGGATGATATGTCAAAAGAGGGAATAATTGAACCTTCAAACAGTCCTTATAACAGCCCATTATTATTTTAGTAACTAAGAACACAGGCGATTTCCGTCCTGTTATAGATTTTAGGAAGATAAATGAGAAAACTGTCAAGGATAGATGCCCATTACCTGTGCTTAATTAAAGATATCCTCAGGGAGATTGGGGAAAATAACTGAGTCTTTACTAGTTTTGACTTAGTGGATATTGGCAAGTAGAATTAAATGACCAATCCAAACCTGCATACCCAGATGACTTAATTATTGTCAGCCTGATGTAAATTCACACCTTCAGAACTGGATAGAGTTTTTCAGCGACTGCAGGATGTTGGATTAAAAGTTAAGGCTGAAATAGAGTTTTTTGGGTCATAAAGTAAATAGTAAAGGAATTCACACTTTGGATTCCAAGATTAAAAGCAGTAAAGGAATTTTCTCAACCTACTACAGTAAAGTAAATAAGGAGTTTCTTTGGATTAGGTTCATATAACAAGTCATTCATAATGAATTTTGCTAAAATAGCCAATCCACTAATAAGACTCCTGAAGAAAGATATCGAATTAAGTGGTCACAAACAGAGTAGGATAGCTTTGATCAGTTAAACTTAGCTTACATTCTACTCCTATCTTAAGTTACCCAGAATCTTCCGTTTTCTTTCTGTACTGAAGCATCAAACGATGGTTTACGCCCTGTCCTTATGCAGCATACCAAAGAAGGATGTTGCAGGGCTTGTGTATATCCCAGTCGGGTGGTGAAGGATACAGAGAAGAAATATAGCCTCTCGAATTTGGAAGCTATAGCGGTGGTTTGGGCCTTAAAGACCTTCAGGGAAATAATTCTAGGGTATCCTATCACCGTATTCATGGTAAAGAAAGTAAAAAAAAAAATTGACAGGTCAGTTAGCCAGATGGTATCTCAGAGTTTCAGCCTATATTTAAATATCTTCCGGGGCGTTTTAATAAAGTTGTAGATAACTTATCTCGCAATATATCAGCTGCTGCTGTCATTCCCACTAACAGTGATGTAGACTTCAATGTGGAACTTGTTAGAACTGAACAAAAGAAAGATAAATTTTGGGCAAGGGTCATTTATGCTTTGGTTCCAGGGGACGAAGAAACTAACCTACCGGAGTTACCCATTCCACTAACACAGTTTGAGGTAATAGATGACACTTTGTTCAGGAAACTTGAGAAACAGACTAACATTTCTTCACAAGTAGTAGTCCCTGATACACTAATTAAGACTGTACTAACACTAATGCATAATCATCCACAAACCAGAAACATATTAAGAATTGTGAATCGTGTCATGCTCATAAAGGTAATACAATGGGCCCAGCTCCAATTTTAAATTACCCAATACCTGAAAAACATGGGATGGGAGGTAACGAATTTAATTTGTCAGTACACCACACCTAGGGTGATACTAACCGACAATGGTAAAGAAATTACTAATAATTGTTACGCAACATATGTGATCAATATCATATAAAGCAAACTTTTATAACAGCATATCATCCAGCAAGCAATCGCAAGATACTTGAAGTTTTGCGACAAATGGCTAATCCTATGCACGGATCATGGGAAGACTGGAATTCTTTACAGCTGCCTCCATTAAAGGTTCCATAAACTCATCAGTGGGCAAGTCCCCGCATTATATTCTATATGGAACAGACAAACGACTTCCATATTAAATCATTACTGGAAATTTTCCTCCAGCATATAATATGGATGACTACAAGTGTTTAATAACATCCATAAGGAAGTCAGAAATCACCTAAAAGGTAGTAGGCAGGAGATGTTGATCAAACAACATACTCAAGCTGTGAATTTAGATAGATATTGCTGTAGGGGAAAATGTCATGATAAAATCCCCAGAAAGAGTATCAAAATTAACTCCAAAGTTTGTTGGTCCGTATGAAATAATCGACATCACCATGGAAATTGAAATAAAATAAAAAATAAAATGTATAAAAACGGGGAAGGTAGAAATAATGCATGTAGATAGAAGTAAACAGATAAACTTAAATGAACCATCTAAAATATAAACAGTACAAGCACAAGAAATACTAACCTCCACTCCCACATATCTGTCTTCAAACACACACACAGACAAAAACTAAGGTCTGCAACATAAACTAAATAATGACATTTATTTCAAATGGGAAACAAGATTCTATTACTGTTTTTGCTAGGTATAGCGCGTGTTACACTTGCCGAACAAACAGCAGTTACAGCCCAAGTACTGAAGCCAGGTGCGCTTCAGGTGCTTTGGTTGAATATAGAGTAAAAGTCTTGATAGTGGAAGATTTAGTTACTGTACAACTGGAAGTTCACGGATTGCTAGAAATGCCAAAGATAATTTTAAACCTTAGACAACATGTATCAGACTTACACAGACATATAGACACTGCTCATGCTCGTCGTCAGAGACGTGGCCTTTTTTTTTATTTTATGGGTTTGTTGAGTAACCAGTTGTTGGGACAGCAATGGCCGATGATGTCATTGTCTTAGGTAAGAAACTAGGGGAGGTAACTACTGCCCTAGGACAACAGAAAAGAATTGTCATTCAAACTTAAGAAGCTTTGGCCGATGATGTCACTGTCTTAGGTAAGAAACAAGGGGGGTAATTACTGCCCTAGGACAACAGAATAGAATTGTCATTCAAACTTAAGAAGCTCTGGCCGATGATGTCACTGTCTTAGGTAAGAAACTAGGGGGGGTAATTACTACCCTAGGGCAACAGAAAAGAATTGTCATTCGAACTTAAGAAGCTCGGCAACACCTACGACACAAACCCATGAAATAATTGAACGAACTAACTAACCAACTATCTTCTGTGCTAAACGAATTAATTGGAATAATACCTAACATTGAACTCATCCAATTAATTAGTGAGTACATAGCAGCCATTGACATAGCTGTTCAGAAACTTAATTATTTAAACAAAGTAGTCATAAGTGACTTGGTAGATACTGGATTGGGTAGAGTAAACTCGAAATTGTTATCTCTATGGCAGTCGCAGGCAGCAGTGGAAATAGCTATAAAAACTTAAAAGCTTAACTCTATATTTACCCTATCTGACGTGGAATATTACTACTCTATCATTGGACTCATTCTAACTGAGACAAGATTCTATTACAGTTTTTGCTGGGTATAGCACTTGTTTCACTTGCCCAACAAAAAGAAGTTACAGCCCAAGTACTCTGGCCAGGTACTTTGGTTGAACATAGAGGAAAAGTCTTAAATATTCCTTATAAGTCAAAAACGTCAATTAATATTTGGGAATTACGACCATTTCCAATTAAGAGTAATTAATACCCTGCTGGTTGTAGACAAGTCATACATAGTCTCATCTGAAGATTATACTGCCATAGACACTTTGGACAAACATTCATTGGATGACTGTCGCACATCATACTTACACTTGCATGTACTGTATGTCCTGGTTATATGTTTACTTGGAATTTAGCAAACCAGGCACAGTGTGACCTTTCATTCATAATGCCAGACTCAACTCTTCCCACATCTTACTGTACTTTCAAAACTGTCAGTAATATTTCCTACCATGAGCACTTCAGTACTAACCACTACTACTACACAAACAGAGAATAAGTGTGATATTATTTAGCAATGGTAAGTCCAACACGTTTGGGTGGATGGTTATTATATGGCTCAGGGTCATTGTGAGATTAGAAATGAACATTTTTCTTAACTTACCTACTCATCACCATAAAGCTTTTTTGTGTCCACACTTTCTACAGAGTTAATGTTAGAGTTAACCTTGTAGAAAACATCTCTATAGATAACATAATTTTTTTTTAGATAACATAAAGATCCTTCAATTTTTAATAGACTCAGAGTTTACCTCAAAGTTGAATAATTTGTTACCTTTACATCTCTTAAGAGAAGTTGTATTACCTCTACACATCATACCTGCACTAATGTTAATTGTTGTACTATTGTATTTAGCTGGTGTATACGGAAGGTGTACGCTTGGTACCAACAATTATTAGCTCGCGAACGGCAAAGACAAGTGTCACAAGGTAATGAGGATACAAATGTATAGGCTAATTACACACCACTACACATTTAGATAGGATGTATTACCCTTTATGTATATTGGACATGTAATATTAATTATTATCTGTAGAAATAATAAAGTACATCTACAGACTGCATGTATTCCAAAAATAATAATATCTATATATTTAAATCTTAATTTTTTTTTAATAGGGAAAATATTAATAATCAACCTGGAAAGATATGCCAGAAGATAATAATACCCTTATATAACAACATGTAAATTATTATAAATGTTCCTTCGAGGGCGAAGGATGGTAGTGGCCGAGCATTGTTCCGGTTTCACCTTCATTAGAGGGCTACTTATAATAACTTACTTAATACTTACTTGTATGAGTCACTTAGACTCTCAGACTTACACCCGTCACATGATGCTCCAATACTGCTGACCTACGCTTGGGAACCACTAACACGCTAGCATAAAGTGACGACACAGTTCATATCATACACAAGGGAAGCGCCCTAGTTGCGCTCCTATAGCTCTCAGTTAGCTACAGATAACCGACCCGATCACAGGTTACTCTAGCGTGTTATCTCTCTTTAAAGTTAGCTTCTTAGCCTAGCTTAAACCTGTGCAAGCTACATATTGTGACTCTGTATACTAACTCGTGTTATAAATAAAAAGTGAGTAAACTACTTTAACCTTGTTGTATCTTCTCAAACCATAATAGTTATAGAAAACCATAATAGTTATAGAAAGCCTAATAATTAAAATCAAACTCCGAAGAGACAACAAAGACACTACAAAGACAAACCAGTCGCCAGCCACCCTACCCTATCGACTCATATGTTTGGAAGAAAGTAAGTCTTTCTTACACCAGAACATGTGTGTGTATTTTATAGTGTGTGTGTGTACTTTATTGTGTGTGTGTGTATTTTATAGTGTGTGTGTGTGTATTTTATTGTGTGTGTGTGTGTATTTTATAGTGTGTGTGTGTGTATTTTATAGTGTGTGTGTGTATTTTATAGTGTGTGTGTATTTTATAGTGTGTGTGTGTGTGTACTTTATTGTGTGTGTGTGTATTTTATAGTGTGTGTGTGTATTTTATAGTGTGTGTGTATTTTATTGTGTGTGTGTGTGTGTATTTTATTGTGTGTGTGTGTGTATTTTATAATGTGTGTGTGTGTGTGTGTACTTTATAATGTGTGTGTGTATTTTATAGTGTGTGTGTGTATGTTGTAGTGTGTGTGTGTATTTTATAGTGTGTGTGTGTATTTTATAATGTGTGTGTGTATTTTATAGTGTGTGTGTATTTTATAGTGTGTGTGTGTATGTTGTAGTGTGTGTGTGTATTTTATAGTGTGTGTGTGTATGTTGTAGTGTGTGTGTGTATTTTATAGTGTATATCTCTTGGCCTTGCTTGCTCACACAGGGGGGGGGGGGAAGGCCAGCCAATGCAGGTGGGAGATTTTATTTCTTTTAGAAATATGTGCAATTTGAAGCTACTTATAAAGGAAAATTTTAGAATTTGTATTTCTCAAAAAATAGTTGTAGGCTACAAGTGATTTACCTATACCTACCATCTTTTAATTTATTACGAGCAGCTACACACTACTTAAAACAATAACTACCATCTTTTAAATTACTACAAGCAGCTACCCACTACTTAAAACAATAACTACCATCTTTTAATTTACTACAAGCCGCTACCCACTAATTAAAACAATAACTACCATCTTTTAATTTACTACAAGCAGCTACCCACTACTTAAAACAATAACCACCATCTTTTAATTTACTATAACCTTTTTCTCGTTCGTCTCTTTTTATTCTTTTTCCTATATGCCTCCTTTTCGTCATGACTTTCTTCTTCTCTGTATTTTCACATTCCCTATTTTCCTTCCAACCTCATGTGTGTGTGAGAGAGAGAGAGAGAGAAAGACTGTATGTGTGTGTTAAGAGAGAGACTGTATGTGTGTGTTAAGAGAGAGAAAGAGAGTATGTGTGTGTATGTGTGTGTTAAAATTAGTTGTAGCTACAAGTGCTTTATCTATGTCTTACCCTTTGTGACCCCCAGAAAACAAACAAATGATCATGTTTAGGTGGTAATTCACTTTTGGTACATTGGAGTGCCTTGATTCCTCCAAAGTATGCCAGGAAACAGGACCAGAAGAGCAAAAATAGTGGTGTTTGTTCTGTTGTTGCTTGGAATAGTTTGGAGGATTCAGTTGCTCCAAATTTACCAACACCAAATTTCCTCCTTAATTAAGTCAGATGGGGCGGCCCATTTGTTTATGATGCTGCGGAAATTGATGATTAACTTTAGTATACACTTGTGAAACGTAATTTCTGACCAGAGACGAACGGCAGGCACCACACACACACACACAGTCGTGGTCAAATATAATCGTCCATATGGGGGTATATAACTCACGTAAGAGTTTGACAGCTTCCCTCTGTTCCTTAGATGATAAACATTACAATAAATAGGTTAACTACCATCTTTTAATTTACTACAAGCAGCTATACTACTTGAGTGTGTGTGTGTGTATATATATATGTGTGTGTTAAGAGAGAGAGACAGACAGAAAGTATGTATAATAATGTATGTATGTGTATGAGAGAGAGTGTGTGTGTATATGTGTAAAACATAAGAGACAGGGTGGGTGGAGAGTAAGAGAGGTGTGAGGCAGGGATGTGTACTTTCACCATTGTTGTTTGGACTGTATACAGAAGAGAATGTAGTTACAGAGTATGGGAATTATTTTAATGTCAAGTTTGGGAGTGATAGGAGCAAAGTATTGGTAGTGAATGGGGATGACCGGGATATAGATAGAACGTGGAGACTGGGTGGAAATGTGATTGAAAGGACGCAAGAGTATAGATACTTAGGAATAACTGTGGATGAAAAAGGGTGTGATAGGACAAAGACTGATAGGTTATCAAGAGCAAACCAGTGGGTAGGAAAACTAGGAAGTGTGGCAAGGTGTAGAGCTAATAAGTATGAAGTAGTGTATGGTGTATGGAAAGGTATGGCTGTACCTGGACTAATGTATGGACTGGAGACCATGACATGGACAGTGAATGACTTGAATAGACTGGAGGTAGTACAGAATAGGATAGGAAGAACAGCTTTAGGTGCAAACAAGTATGTAGGTGTGGAAGCAATAAGAGGTGATGCTGGATGTAGTACGTTTGAGGAGAGGATAGCCAAAGGAGTGTTGAAATATAAGGTTAGACTAGAGGGAATGAATGAAGACAGATGGGCTCGAAGAGTGTATAAATGGACTGGACGGTACACCAAGTGGAGAAGGATGTGTGATAAGAGAATGGAAAAGTGTGGAATGCAGTACCCAGTGCTAGATGAAAGGGGGAAATGGAGTGGTAAGAAATGGATGAATGAGATTAAGAGACGAATACAAGAAATAGGCAGAGATGAATGGATGAGAGGCATGAGTGAGAAGAGCACGCTAGATTGGTACTCCTCTAAGGACATACCAAGGAGTGAAGTGTTCTATGATGGTAGCTGGGGAAGTGAACTGTTGTTTAAGGCAAGAACAAAGTCACTGGAGGTGAATGACAGAATATATAGATGGAGTAATGAAGGCAGTAAGGTGTGTAGGGAAGATGAGACAGTAGAACATGTGTTGATGGTATGTGATAAGTATGAACGAGAGAGAGCTACCATGCTGAATGTGGTAATAAGTGAACTAGGAGAGAGAAAATGGAGGGAGATGTTGGAAGCGACAGTGGCAGCCAAAGTGCTGCTAGGTCTTAGTGAACGAGAGCCGTACAATCCAGTGATAATAGAGAGTGTGAAAGAATTTATAGAAAGGATACTATGACTTTTTGAAGATTTTGCCTGGTAACGGTGCGGCTAAGGTCGGCCTCCACTCGCTCCCGTGTACTCCAGCCCCCCTGCCTCTCTGGTGATTTGTGGGAGTGTGTTTTGGTTGGAGTTTGGGTAACCTGGTGTCGGTGGACAATCAGGTAGTTTCTGTAGCCACTGGTCGAGTTTCCTCTTGAAAGTTTCTGGCGACACTCCAGTGAAGTCTCTCAGTTGTGGTGGTATACAGTTGAAGAGTCGTGTTCCATTATACGTGAAGGAGTTGTGGATGAGACTTTTCACCTTTTGGGTGGTGCCTTCAGTTCAGTTCAGTCGAATTCCGGAAGTATTGCCTTAGAATCGGCACTTCCTGATGTGTTCTCGCCGTGGTCTGGGTCCTTTACACGGAGTCTTTGATTTTCTTCTCTCTTATTTTCCAAAATTTATATATTGTTATTTTGTTGGCTTCTATTTCATCATTATTATATAAAAGTTTTCCTAGCATTCCATCGTCATCTTGATAAGGTCGTTGTAGTTGAGGGTTTCTTAATCTTTGCTCTTCGTAGGCAGGGCAATGCAGAATGAAGTGTTTCAAGTCTTCTAATTCTTCACCACACATGATGCATGCTGTACTCTCATTCTGGTATCTTCTTCTCTCTCCAAGGTTCATGTTGTTGGTTCTGCACTTGAAGATTATAACTGATTCTTATCTGTTGTCATATATCTTCTCTTGTCCTCCTATTTCTTTTCTCCACTCTCTATATATTCTCAAACTAACTTTCTCTTGCATCTCTTGCTTCCAAACTTCTGTGTCCCACTTTTTCACTCTCATTCCTATTTCATCATTTGTTACATTCTCTCCTCTAATACCTACCCTTTTTCTGTCCTCTCTTAATTCTTTTATCCATCTATTTTGTTTGGCTTGTCCCCTCATCTCCTCTAAAACTCTTTCTAGCATCTGGTTCCCTTCCCCTCTCAATATATATTGTAAATACTTAAGCTGGCCTTCCATAATTCTTGCCTTCATACTTGATATTCCTACTTCTCCTCTAAGTGCTGTTTCCTGTGCATATCTTGGTGCCCCGAGTATCTTCCTACACACACTATTCTCTATTCTTTGAAGCTTAACTATCTCCTATTTGGTGAAATCTATTACATTAGATCCGTACAATATTGCTGGGAGGGCTATGCATTTCCAGTATGTTTTGCCTATTAACAACCTCGAACAACACCTCGCTATTATGGAATATGTCATGCTTGACATTCTCACTGCCTTTTCTATCATGATTTCTTTCTGGACTTTAAATAAGTTTTTGCTATCATTAACTGTTACTCCTAAATACTTCATCCTATCGCCCACCTTTATACTCGCTATCTCCTGTGGTTTTTGTTTCATGTTAAAGATGATAATGTTACTCTTTTGTTTATTGATCTCTAGCCCACACTCCCTTCCTGTTATTATAACCTGCTCTATCACTCTTTCTGCATCCTCTATACTACCAGCCAAGAGCATTCCGTCATCGGCAAAGAACAAAGATGTTATATTAAAATTTTCGTCTTTGAATCCCCTATTTAATTGTTCTAGTTTCTTTATTATTATGAATGTTATTAATTTAAATAAGGTGGTTGAACCCGTACACCCTTGCCTTATGCCGCTGCTTACTGGTATTGTCATTTCCTCTTCCTCATCCAACTTCACCTTTGTTATGTCCCCTTCATACAATTTTGTAATCATATCTATTGTTTTCTCATTTATTTTATATTCCATTAAAACCTTCACCATCTTATCCCTCTTAACGCCTTCGCAAAATCTATTGTTATTACTACTAATGGCTTTTTAATTCTAAATGTTTTTTCTATGCAATATCTCAGAATGAGAATGTTGTTCTCTACTCTACCTCCCGTCGTAAATCCCGCTTGGTTATCTTTTCCCCATCCATTCCTCTCTATATGTTCCTCTATACTCAATCTCAGTACTGCCATCATTAATTTGTAGCCTATATTTGTCAATGCAATGGGCCTAAATTCAAACACTTTGGATTTCCTAGCTTTTGGGATCATTATTGTGTTAGATTCTCTCCATCCTTCTGGTATATTAGTGAATTTGTAGTGGCTTTTAGCCACAAAATATCTCTTATTGGTATTAGGTGAACCAGCGCAGCTGTATGCTATAGAGACATCATCAAGGTAGCCTAGGTTAATCTAGTATGGAAGCTACCTGATGTGTTCCGTGACGACATCGGAAATTTTCAAACTTCCCGGCGCTAGCGCTGGTAGTGACACCTAGTGGTGGCCTATGGTACTAGTGACCGCGGTGAAAGGGTGAAGGTCGGTAATCTATCACTAAAAATGAGAAGTAAAGAAAAGAAAGGGAGTAGGTTCCAAAAAAGGGAGGAGGGAGGGTAAAATCTGCGCTGGTTCACCTAATACCAATAAGAGATATTTTGTGGCTAAAAGCCACTACAAATTCACTATTATTGGTATATAGTGAACCAGCGCAGCTGTATGCTATGCGTGAGAAGAGGAGGCGGGAGGAAATTGGAGGAACCTAATTTGTATGGACGACCTCACCAGACTTGTTGTTGTTGTAGTTGTGAAAGTCACCCGCAGGAAGAGTCGCTGTGGGGAACATAGTCTCCCCTGCGACTATGAGTGTGGAAATTCCTTAAGGAATAAAGGGATAACCGAGAGTTGTCACAACCAAGGTATTAAATCTTAAGTCTAAACAAGTGTTGGATAAAACACTTGTTAGGACGAGATTATGTTTATTGAGCTATCAGTTTCTAGATAAACAAGATGTATGCAAGGTTGGTATACAAGAAATTTATTTATTTCCAAATACATAAATGTACAAGATGAAGAAATGGTGGTGAGTAATTACAGGATGGGTATGACAGGTGATAGTGAGTTACCTGGCCTGACCTTTACCCCCTCGGGTCATTATACTGACCAAAGTGTCCATAAGTATTTTACTTTCAGTGAATACCTTGAAAAACTCTGGTTTTATACCATCAGGACCCGCAGTTTTCCTTGTTTTCATCTTTCTTAAACACTTTAGTACATTTTCCTTGTTTATTATTTCATCTTCCAAATATGACACACCTCCTTGTATTTCTAATGCCATAACTAAATGCTCTCTAATCTCTCCACTACATAGATCTATATGTTCAATTACTCCTTCCTCCTCCTCATTTCTTCCCACTTGGAATTGATTCCCTCTCTCTATCTCTAACTTTATATTATTTATTTCCCTTACATATTCCTCCTTCTTTTCTCTATTCCACACTTTACTAATATCATTTACATGTTTGCCATATATAGCACTCCAGTATTTCCTCACCTCCTCTTCTGCCTCTTCTCTGTTTAATTGTTTGTTATCTGCTCCATACACATTATTTAACATACTAGTCCTTTCCCTTTCCTTTTCTCCCTTCAACATTCTTATATACTTCCATGTGTTCTTTCCATTACTTTTGTCCTCTTTTATTTCCTTTGCTTTCTTTTCTTCACTTTTGCACATCTCTTTTTTTATTAATATCTGTACTTTTGTTTTTTGTTCAGTATACAGTTTCTTCCACTTCTCCTCTTCCTCTTGACTATCTGCATTCCTACTCTTCCTATTTAATCTTCTTCTCTCCTTTATTTCATTTCTAATATCTTCTGTAAACCACGCTTTTTCCTCTACACTTTCTTGTATCCCTATGTTCTTCCTCCTATATTTTCCTTTTAATACCCTATTTGCTGTTTTCAGAATGTTTCTTTCTAGATCCTGAAAATTGTTCACCTTTTCTTCTACAATACTTCTCTCTAATTCATCTTTATATTTTTGTAATGACTCTCTATCTGTTTTGTAATATTCTGTACATATCCAATCCTTCCTATTATAATTTGCCCTGGTTTGTTTGACATTTAGTTGTATTTCCATTAGATTGTGGTCTGATATATCTACCTTCTCTTTGTTTTCATCTATCATCATTTTTGCATATTTATCATAGAATTTGCCTGATACAAGTGCAAAATCTATTACACTCCTCTGTTTACCCCTGGACCATGTATATACTCCTTGGCAGTTTATATCGTCATTTAACATTATTAGTTTATACTTCTCCATCCATTCTATGATCATTTTTCCATTTCTGTCTAGCTTCTGCTCTCCCTTAAACCCTACATGACCATTAAAGTCTCCTGTTATTAATATTGATTCTTCCGAGCTACTTTCTAAAATTCTCTCCACCTCCACTCTTATAGCATGATCTCTCTCATTATCACTTACGCTAAAATATACCACTACTACCTGTATTCCCCAACCTCGAATCTCTCCTTTTACATGCAAGATATCTCTATTTTTAGTATTGACCCTTCACGTAGCAGAGTCTCCCTCTTCTTTGGTTATTGTTGACCTGTATTCCTACATTTGGTGATTTTCCCTCCAGGATTTTCCAGGTGTAGATTATAATGTACCTCTCTCTTCTTCGTTGTAGGGAGTACAGTCTGAGGTGGCTGAGCCTCTCCCAGTAATTCAGGTGTTGCATTTCCCCAATTTTACTGGTGAATGTTCGCTGTGCTGCTTCCAGGGTGCCAATGTCCATGATCTTGTTTGGCGACCACAGCTGGCAGCAGTACTCTAGCCTAGGTAGCACTACAGCTTTCCATAGAATCAGCATACAGCCCTTTTCCCTGGTGTTGAAGGTTCGCATTATCCACCCACTCAGTTTTCTAGCTGTTTCAACAATGTTTGCCTGGTGGTATGTGAAGGTGGTGTCATTGTTCATGTGGATGCCGAGGTCTTTGACTGCCTGTTGGTCTTGCAATCGGTTTCCCTCACATGAGTAATTTGCCTCTAATGCGGCTTCATTTTGGCCATATCTCAGGAGCTCGGACTTCTCGGCATTTAGCTCCATGTTATTGAGTGTTGCCCAACTCAATATCCGGTTGAGATCCTGCTGTAGTAAGTTAACGTCTTCTGCGGAGCATATTTGTTTGGTGATTCGGGTGTCGTCTGCGAAGGATGTAGCTTTAGAGTGCTGAAGGTCTGCGTCAATGTCTCCAATGTGAATGATGAAGAGGAGAGGACCTAGTACTGAGCCTTGTGGAACTCCGCTCTGGACGTTGCTTGGCGTCGACAGTTGGCCCTGCACCGAGACCCTCTGAAGCCTCCCGGTTAGGAAGTTGTGGAACCACCTTCCCAGAGGTCCTGTGATGCCGTGTCTTCTGAGCTTATGTAGAAGGATGTCATGGTCCACCTTGTCAAAGGCCTTTGCAAAGTCCAGGTATATGACATCTGTATCTTTTCCTTCTTGTAAGTTTTTCAGAATGTTTTTGTAGTGGAGTAGTAATTGTGACAGACAAGAACGGCCCTGCCTGAAACCATGTTGGCTGTTGTTTATGGCATTGTTGGTCTCTAGGAAAGTTGTCACTTTTTCTCGAATAATTCTTTCACAGATTTTGATGAGATGTGATGTCAGGGTAATGGGCCTGTATTTGCTTGGTTCACCCCTGCTGCCTCCTTTGTGAATGGGAGTGATGATGCCCACCTTGAGTGCACTTGGTACAGTACCATTCTCAAGTGATGTCGACCACAGGCTTTGTAGTGGTGTGGCTAGCTCTAGTTTGCACTTTTTTAGGAGTTGTGCATGGAAGCCATCAGGGCCTGCGGTAGAGTCGGGGGCAATATTGTCAATGGCAATAACTATGTCCTCTTTGGTTATGTTGATACTTGAGAGTGTTAGTTGGTCATTCGGACGATCGTCAAAGAGGGAGAGTGGGTCTCCTGTGGTTCTGTCTGTTCTGAGTCTGCTAAAGACACTCTCGTATTGGGATTTTAGCAGGTCTGCCATCTCTGTTGGGTCTCCTGTTAGGGTGCCATCTTCTTTTGTTAGGGGCCCAACGGTTGCTCCACTTTTCAGTTTCTTGCGAGCATAAGCAAAGAAGAATTTGGAGTTTTGTTGAATGTTAGAGACGGCCTGCATTTCTTCCTTTCTCTGCTGTTCTTTGTGTGATTATTGCATCTGCTCCTCAAGTTCCCTTAATTTTTCAGTGATTTGGACTCGTACTGGGGTGTAGGTGGTATTCTTGAGTTTCGTCTGCAACTTGTGTCTTTTTATCATGATGATTTTTCTGTCTCGTGGGATTTTGCTCGTGTTTGTTCTTTTCTTTGTTTTCTTTGGGATATGCTTTTTGCAGGTCTCATAGCATATCTTGGTTAATAGGCTGAGGATATTGTCTATATCTTTTCCTTGCATTGTGTTGATCCAGTCAATTTCCCCTAGTTTTGTCCTCAGCTGTTCCCACTCAATTTCTGTACTGTAGAAATTTAGGTCACTTAGTGTCCCTTCTGCAGTGCTGTTTTGTACATGAGATATTGGCGTTGTTGTGGTGCTGATACTGGCTTTTACCTTGATCAGTTTGTGGTCTGACATTATGGTGTCACTTATCTCGTAGGAGTGTAAGAGGTTTGGGTTGTTGCTGAAGATAAGGTCAAGTATATTTCGTTCTCTGGTTGGATCTGTTACAAGCTGGAATAGAAAATAATTTTCAACTAGGCGTATCAGATCGCATGCTTGTTGTTTGTCATCGGGGGTGCCTCCTGTGGTCTTCATTTCTGGCCAATTGATGTTTGGGAAATTGAAGTCGCCCGACATGATCACCTCAGTGTTTGGGTTTGGTAGGGTGCTTAGTATTTGTTCTATTTTTTGGGTGATTTGCCTGAAAGTTCCGTGGGTAGTGTTTGGGGGCCTGTATAGGGTGATTGCTAGCAGGTTTATACTTTTCATGAAGACAACAAGCAGCTCTGTGGTTCCATTTGAAAAAGAGGTTAGTACTTCGGCACTTGCTGCTATGTCTTCTCTTATGTAATATGCTACCCCGCCATGACTCCTACCTTGTCTGTCCGCTCTGTAGACAGAGTAGTGGTTCATGTTGATTTCTGCATTAAGGTGTTCATATGTGAGATGAGTTTCAGTTAGGGCAAGAAAGAGTAGGTTTTCCTCTACTGCCATCTCTTGTAACATAGGGATCTTGGATTAGTTTCACTTTGGGTACAGACCCCTGATGTTACCACAGCAGAAAGTGGCTAGTGGTAGGGCGAATTGCACCCTCCCCTGTGTCTCGTCACCAGCCTCTCTATTCTGTCTAGCAGGTGTTCTAATGCCTTCTGGGTTTTCATTTCTCTCTCCAGGAGTTTGTCCATGAAAGCCTCTAAAAAAGTAGGCTTGTTGTGGGTTTGATCTTTTGAAGGGATAATGTCAATTTTTTCTGGCTGTGCGGGTCTGTACTGTTGTATATTTCTGTTTGTTTGAGGATGTTTTGATGCACTCTTGATGTGTGCTTGTGACTGTGGTGTTTGTCCATTGTTGCTGGTCCGAGTCCTTTTTGTCCCAGTTACATGTGGTGCGGTCAACTTTCATCTTCACACATTCCACTTTTCAGGGAGTTATTGCACATCCATGGATGATAGTATTTGCAGTAACGCCCCATGTTACAACCAAACCTCTTGTTTAGTCCATTTTTCATTATTTTAGGGCATACATTTGGATGGTCTCTTTTGCATCCTTCACCGTTTACCCCATTATGTTTGCAGCGGTTTTCCAGGAAAAGTCTACAGATTTCTTAGTAGTTTCCTGACGTTTGAGTTGAAGATGAAATTAGTATTATAGGGACGTGCAGGTTGTATAGGATAGAGAGAGTGAAAATATAATGTGTGTACATGTATTCTTTGGTACTGTTTTGGTTTGTTTTTATTCACAGAATCTGCAGAGGAAGACAGTGAGAAATTACCGTTGTAAAGTCTACTCAGTCATCATCATTGGTATGGCAGCCATCATGAACAGTGTTGCCAGATCTATTTGACATCATTTCCCTAACTTGACCTTTACAATTTCACTCGTTTACCTCAATAATTATCGGTTTACTCTTGATCACTGACGGTCTTTTTGGTATATTTTGTTCTGGTAGAACTTTTCCTGTTTGTTCATGAACACTATTTATATAATGTCCCTATATGGACTTCAATATTACCTCAAACCATTTCTATGCATCTGGCAACACTGATGATGATAAACAATATAAGTCAATGTATGTTGTGTGGGTGGAAGGTAAACACAGGATAGAGCTTCGAGTTATTTATTTCTCTTACGTTTCAGACTACACAGAGTCCATCTTCAGAGAGAAATGACATAGGGAAGAGGGTACCAGAGCTATATATACCGGTGGTGGCCTACACTGCACCTGCCACTACTTAATCTCACCTGACCTCACCTCACCTGACCTGACCTCACCTCACCCCGTCCTTTCTTTTACACTCCAGGGCTATATTGGCTGAGTAACTACACCATTTCATAAATCCTTCCCTATGATTATGAACATTCTTTGTACAAATGTATGCTGCTTCTAATGCCTTCCTCATTTTCTTTTCCAAACCACTGTGAATGATTGATGAACTCTCCCATCCGGGTAAATTATTACATTCTTCAATATGTAGTACCAATGAATTAGCTGTGTTGTGTTTCCTTACGTCAGCTTTATGCTCATATAATCTTTTCTTTATACCTCTTCCTGTTTCTCCTATATACACCTTGTCACACCCATTACATGGTATACTATATATCACGCTGTTATTATTGACACGCTTTTCCTTGTTTGCCTGGGTTATTTCGCCGATTCTCTTTCCAGATGATGTTGCAATTTTTAAACCAACCTTGTTCATTTGTCTATCAATTACCGAGCCAATATTAGAATTAGGTACACATATAAATCTTTTCTCGTTTTTCTCGCTGATATTAGTTTCATCGTTCTTTCGTTTGATTATCTTGAGTGCTTTGTTTTTAAGTTTAACTAGCAAACCTACAGGGTATTTTAATTTCTTAAATGCCTCTATTATATACTCAATTTCATGGTCCAAGCTGTCATTACTACATATCCTGTAAGCTCTTAGAAAAAATCCTATCACAACCCCAGACTTAATCCTAGCATTATGAGCAGATAGATAGTGAATAAAGTCATCTTTGTTAGTGGGTTTTCGGTATACCGAGAATTTTTCGCCTTGCTCCGTTTTTCTTATTACAGTGTCTAGAAATGGTAGCATGTTCTCATTTTCTTTCTCAACAGTAAACTGGATATCCTTCTGTACATTATTTAGCATCCTCAATTTATTGTCTATATTGGTATTATTCGGTACTACTACAAGTAGTAGTACCGAATAATACCAATATAGACAATAAATTGAGGATGCTAAATAATGTACAGAAGGATATCCAGTTTACTGTTGAGAAAGAAAATGAGAACATGCTACCATTTCTAGACACTGTAATAAGAAAAACGGAGCAAGGCGTAAAATTCTCGGTATACCGAAAACCCACTAACAAAGATGACTTTATTCACTATCTATCTGCTCATAATGCTAGGATTAAGTCTGGGGTTGTGATAGGATTTTTTCTAAGAGCTTACAGGATATGTAGTAATGACAGCTTGGACCATGAAATTGAGTATATAATAGAGGCATTTAAGAAATTAAAATACCCTGTAGGTTTGCTAGTTAAACTTAAAAACAAAGCACTCAAGATAATCAAACGAAAGAACGATGAAACTAATATCAGCGAGAAAAACGAGAAAAGATTTATATGTGTACCTAATTCTAATATTGGCTCGGTAATTGATAGACAAATGAACAAGGTTGGTTTAAAAATTGCAACATCATCTGGAAAGAGAATCGGCGAAATAACCCAGGCAAACAAGGAAAAGCGTGTCAATAATAACAGCGTGATATATAGTATACCATGTAATGGGTGTGACAAGGTGTATATAGGAGAAACAGGAAGAGGTATAAAGAAAAGATTATATGAGCATAAAGCTGACGTAAGGAAACACAACACAGCTAATTCATTGGTACTACATATTGAAGAATGTAATAATTTACCCGGATGGGAGAGTTCATCAATCATTCACAGTGGTTTGGAAAAGAAAATGAGGAAGGCATTAGAAGCAGCATACATTTGTACAAAGAATGTTCATAATCATAGGGAAGGATTTATGAAATGGTGTAGTTACTCAGCCAATATAGCCCTGGAGTGTAAAAGAAAGGACGGGGTGAGGTGAGGTCAGGTCAGGTGAGGTGAGGTCAGGTGAGATTAAGTAGTGGCAGGTGCAGTGTAGGCCACCACCGGTATATATAGCTCTGGTACCCTCTTCCCTATGTCATTTCTCTCTGAAGATGGACTCTGTGTAGTCTGAAACGTAAGAGAAATAAATAACTCGAAGCTCTATCCTGTGTTTACCTTCCACCCACACAACATACTTGTCAATATGAATCATTCACAATAAGTCAATGTAAAGACTGTGTATAATATTAACATTATTAATAGAAATATATCATTACATGAGATATAAAAATATAATGTTGACATTATAATAATTCCTTCATAATTATATATAAATATAGATATATATATATATTATATTTATTATATATATAGTTTTATAATAATATTATAACAAGAAGAGCTCATATGACAATTATAAAGATTGACCAAAATAAACAAAGCAGCAGCTAGCTAATCGAGCTAATCGAGAAATAGTGGTGAAATAAGAAGTAGGTTCTTGTAGTGATCCCCACCTCCTAGACTTATCAGCCTATTACTGAACCAGTTCAATATGTCTATCGTACCGTGCTTTGAATGAGGCTACAATACTACAAAAAATTGGAGGTAATTCAAAATTCAGCTTTAAGGATTGTCCTGGGAGCATTTAAATCCTCCCCAGTCACATCCCTTGAGGTAGAATCCTCCCCAGTCACATCCCTTGAGGTAGAATCCTCCCCAGTCACATCCCTTGAGGTAGAATCCTCCCCAGTCACATCCCTTGAGGTAGAATCCTCCGCTTTCCAGTCACTCCGGCCCCTAGTTGTTCCGGCCCTCGGTCACTCCGGCCCTCCACCCTGGTCACTCCGGCCCTCCACCCTGGTCACTCCGGCCCTCCACCCTGGTCACTCCGGCCCTCCACCCTGGTCATTCCGGCCTACCACCCCAGTCAATGCGGCATTCTACTCGTCATTTATTTACTTATGAAGATATATTAAATACTGAGAGAGTAAAACTAAAACGCTAAAACATTAAAACCAAACTATATTGAAAATAAAATAATAAAACTAAACTAAAATAATAAAAGAAAACACATAAAACACAGAAATGTAAGCAACAAAGTAAAGAAAATTAATGGCTTGGTCCACTCAGTCTTGAGCAAGCTTTCAGTAATTGATTGGTTGTAATTCTATGCTGCTCGTACTTTTTCCACAAAGTAAAGATGCGACCTTGCGTAGACCGATATTTTCGTCGCTGATAGCGTGACAGCTTCCCGTCCTTCACCAGCCGCACCTGCATATGGACATTTTTGGCTTCCTTGTACAACAAAGGTACCAGTACATAGAGGGGAATGTGCGCATTACCTGCTCTACCGTTTAGTCTTCTGTGGTATCCTTCTACATCGTTATTGGTCCGTATACTCTCGCCGAAAATAGTCCACTCACTTGGCGACCACAGTCCATCGATCCAAGTATTCTCTATGTACAATAACAACTCTTTGACTGGTCCTGCAGGTGCCCGGGATTCTAGGTGCCGAAATGTGTGTTCAATGTGTTCCCCTGGGAGGAACGGAAGCGCCATTAATTGCCGTACATAATCTTGTGTAGGCCGATGCTTGACGTATGGCCCTGCAAGACCGAGTGATTGCACTTTTCTCCAAATTGCCTGGGTCCAATGAAAGGCACAGCCTTGTAATTTAGCAACTGGGAAAAGAGATCTCACTGCTGACCATAAAGCAATTTCAAAATCCATTACAAATTTTTGTACGTTACATTCTGGAATTAAGGTTAACATAGCATTTAAAACTTTTTTGTAATCTTTCTTCCTTTTCCGTGACATGAGTGCAAATGCCAGTGGTACTTGTTTTATATTATTTTCATCTCCTTTAATAAAAGCATGGATGCCAAAAAGCTGCTGGAACGGCTCTCTCACGACACGAAACGTCGCATCCATATACCACGTTTTCGCCTTATTCAGCAGTGAAAGCTGTTCTGTTGTTGCGAATATCAAATGGCGTGCATTATCTAACTTAATGTCTACTTGGAGAAAGTCTGTAGGAATAAAATCATTGGCTACTTCAAAATCAAGTGAATTTGGCTCCAAAGGGCGATCTTTTTGCCGCAAACGATTCAGACTGCGAGCAATGTATTCTTGATTTACATGCGTATCGTCTCTGCCTACAGTTTGCATTACGGCACAGTCAACTAGCGTGGCGGCAGATTTGAAAAAGTTTCCTTTCTCTGTGGCTAAAGACTTGGCGAGAGACGTGACTTGAACTTGCATTTGACACAATACCACTGCTTTTCAAGTTCCCCGCGAACCATACGACGGTAATCTGTCTGGGAAACTCCTGAATCACAAGTCCGGTGTTGCCACTGATCGCAGATATCGCACTGTAACGCCTGCTGTCTTGGTCGCACCTCAGCAGAGCAAGAAGCGCACGGGAAGGAAGCCATGGTGAAAGTGTAATCTTAGGTGACGTTTTAATCCAAAGTGTTCTTTTTTCATACTGCTTCAGCAGTGTTTCGAGACCAAAACGACCGTAGGGCGGAGATCGAACCCGAGCTACCTGGGCAGTAATATACGTGTGTGTGTGTGTGTATTTACCTAGTTGTATTTACAGGGTGCGAGATCGAACCCGAGCTACCTGGGCAGTAATATACGTGTGTGTGTGTGTGTGTGTGTGTGTGTATTTACCTAGTTGTATTTACAGGGTGCGAGCTAGGCTCATTAGGGCCGGAGTGACTTGGGTCGAATGCGGGCGAGGCCGGAGTGACCAGGGCCGGAACAACTAGGGGCCGGAGTGACCAGGGCCGGAACAACTAGGGGCCGGAGTGACTTGTTACCGAATCCTCCCCAGTCACATCCCTTGAGGTAGAATCCTCCCCAGTCACATCCCTTGAGGTAGAATCCTCCCCAGTCACATCCCTTGAGGTAGAATCCTCCCCAGTCACATCCCTTGAGATAGAATCCTCTCCAGTCACATCCCTTGAGGTAGAATCCTCCCCAGTCACATCCCTTGAGGTAGAATCCTCCGTAGTCACATCCCTTGAGGTAGAATCCTCCGTAGTCACATCCCTTGAGGTAGAATCCTCCACAGTCACATCCCTTGAGGTAGAATCCTTGGTAAAGGTACAGAAATGGACCCTACTGTATAATAGATATTTTACTGTCATTACCACCTATTTTGGACCATTCTAAGTTACTTTTTATCTATGGTGTTTCTCTCGGAAATGCCTCGTTTTCTAGATATATGTTTACAAACATAATTTGGAAACTAGTCTTACCTGACCTAACCTAACCTGAACCACAGCAAACTACCGGGACCTAACCCGGGCAAACTACCGGACCTAACCGGGGTAAATTACCGGGTATAACCAGGGTAAACTATCATAAAGTGACTGGGGCAAATTTTCAGGACCTAGCCTAATGTGGTAACACTGTTCAAGAAGGGTCCCCTTCTGTACCAATACCGAATCCTCCCTATCCTTACTGTCACACCGACGCTCCACCTTACTTGTACCATAATTATGGTACTTGTACCATTATTCAGTGTCTGTGTACCATGTACCATTCATTGTGTACCATGTACCATTCATTGTGTACCATGTACCATTCATTGTGTACCATGTACCATTCATTGTGTACCATGTACCATTCATTGTGTACCATGTACCATTCATTGTGTACCATGTACCATAATTTTGAGACATTATATTTTCTCGTTCACAGCCTTAGATCTGACTCATCTGAGTCACCTGTCAAGGGACCTCGATTCCCAAAGGAGATTAAAAGTGCCGTGTCACCCTGTGTAGCTGTCAAAGGCTACTTATTACTCCACATCTCACTAGGAAACACATTGCTTTAATATGTAGGCTATAGGGTCATTTGTTTAATAGCATAGGTTGGAGGACTGAG
Source organism: Petrolisthes manimaculis (assembly GCA_034508575.1). Taxonomy (NCBI): domain Eukaryota; kingdom Metazoa; phylum Arthropoda; class Malacostraca; order Decapoda; family Porcellanidae; genus Petrolisthes; species Petrolisthes manimaculis. Next base: position 92,379 of record JAWZYT010000143.1, on the reverse strand, counting down.
AAACTCTAAATTTGGCGACTTCATCACAGGGTGGTCCATTAAAGGCTGTAAACCATACAACCAGAGTATGCTGAGATTTCTGACCACCTTAATTCCTCTCTCTTATTGTCTACTTTTGTTCTCTATTAATGTGAAGGTTGTAGTAGTGGTAGTAGTGAATGTGGTGGTGATGATTCCCATTTAGATGATTTTCCAAACAGACCATTCCCTGTGTAATGTTTGTTGTTTGTTGTTGGTGTTGACTATAACAAGAAAAACACATTTGCCTTAACTTAATTATGTGATATTCCTCTGTTTTATAGTATAATATAATCTGTTTATTAAAAAATGTGCTTATTAGTATAGATTAGTACAGTACAATAATAGTACCATAACTGATGTGCACAGCATACCATAATTTTGATGAAAGTACCATAATTTCAGCATTAGTGTACAATAATTTGGGCAGGTCAGCAGTGCAACCCTGCCACACATATACTAAACTTACAACGTCCCCTAAAGGTCATGCACTTCATTCACTCCTCCAAAAATATGACAGGAAACCGCTCCTTTGCCCCCTGCCATATCAAGCTCAGCTCACATGCCTTTTGTAGAAAGAGCCCTCTCCTTCTTTGCTACTATCTGGGTTACTCCACCTCTTTTTCTCTCACTGGAAAAACTTCTCCTCTGTGCCCTTGGTTCCCTATATCTGCTGTAATATCTCCAACTCTCCATACAGATATACCTTGGTCTAAGGCCGACTGCCCTGTGAGGGGTAAAACATTATTTCTATCACTCCTCAGAACAAGATACACACAACACATACAAATATACACAGATGGTTCCCATATCCCTGACCCTCCATCAGTTGGTGCCTGTATTTATATACCAAAACAAAATAAATCAGTTGCATGGAGGTTGGCAGACACTGCTACTATACTAACAGCAGAACTATATGCCCTAGAACAAGCTCTTCAAGCCACCTACACATTCACCTCACCTTGCTCCATAGCCATATTCACAGACTCACTCACAGCCCCACACTGACACACACTTTACAACTAACCTCATTAACACACACACACACTGACACACACTTTACAACTAACTTCATTAACACACACACACACACTGACACACACTTTACAACTAACTTCATTAACACACACACACACCGACACACACTTTACAACTAACTTCATTAACACACACACACACTGACACACACTTTACAACTAACTTCATTGTCACACACACACACACTGACACACACTTTACAACTAACTTCATTAACACACACACACACACACTGACACACACTTTACAACTAACCTCTTTAACACACACACACACACTGACACACACTTTACAACTAACCTCTTTAACACACACACACACACTGACACACTTTACAACTAACTTCATTAAAACACACACACTGACACACACTTTACAACTACAGTACTCGAAAAGAGAGAAATTGTGTAATACTTACTGCATAATTAGCTACTGTACAGAATTGCAGTGTAAACAAATAAATCATTTTAACATCCATCCATATTAGTTTTGTATTCACTTAAAATCACCAGCAAACAATGTCACCAAACACAACTGTATGACAACCAAGGGTGGCAGTACGGTATGGTACGGTACCGTATGTTATTTTTTAATCTAAAAGTACGGTATGAAATTACGGTACTATAATTCTTGTTAAGTACGGTACGGTATGAAATTACGTTATTTTTTCGTGCCTTTTCCTTACGTTTTATGTACCCTTTTTGTACTTTATTAAAAATTCAAATATACATTCCACTGTCCTCTTAACTACCACCCACCCACCCACATCTTACCCACCTACCACCCACCCACCCACATCTTACCCACCTACCACCCACATCTTACCTACTTACCTCTCTGCCAAATATAAAGGGCAATGTCTCTTGTATCTCTGGGGAGTAGTGAAGATGAAACATTTTATCTTGGAATCGTTAAAAATTGAATTTTTTGAAAATTTGAAAAGGTTGCAATTTTTAATATATATTGATGTATGCGTATTGGCTTAACAACAACAACAACAGGGTATGGCGGCCATCATGAACAGTGTTGCCAGATCTATTTGACATCATTTCCCTAACTTGACCTTTACAATTTCACTTGTTTACCTCAATAATTATCGGTTTACTCTTCATCACTGATGGTCTTTTTGGTATTTTTTGTTCTGGTAGAACTTTCCCTGTTTATTCATGTACAATATTTATATAATGTCCCTATGTGGACTTCAATATTACCTCAAACCATTTCTATGCATCTGGCAACACTGATGATGATAAACAATATAAGTCAATGTAAAGACTGTGTATAATATTAACATTATTAATAGAAATATATCATTACATGAGATATAAAAATATGATGTTGACATTATAATAATTCCTTCATAATTATATATAAATATAGATATATATATATATTATATTTATTATATATATAGTTTTATAATAACATTATAACAAGAAGAGCTCATTTGACAATTATAAATATTGACCAAAATAAACAAAGCAGCAGGTTCAACATTACCAAGCAATTAATATTACTTGTACTTTGTATTTGAACACTCCAATGACATACAAACAGGTAGGAGGATAGTATGTATGTATAATACACTCCAATGACCTGCTATACATCTATTATATACATACATACTGGTAGGAGGATAGTATGTATGTATAATACACTCCAATGACCTTCTATACATACATTATATACATACATACTGGTAGGAGGATAGTATGTATGTATAATACACTCCAATGTCCTTCTATACATACATTATATACATACATACAGGTAGGAGGATAGTATGTATGTATAATACACTCCAATGTCCTTCTATACATACATACAGGTAGGAGGATAGTATGTATGTATAATACACTCCAATGTCCTTCTATACATACATACAGGTAGGAGGATAGTATGTATGTATAATACACTCCAATGACCTTCTATACATACAAACAGGTATAATTGAAGGCTTCTGATTCCTCCTTCCATATAGGTGTGTGTGTGTGTGTGTTTGGAGGCTACTGATTCCTCCTTCCATATAGGTGTGTGTGTGTGTGTTTGGAGGCTACTGATTCCTCCTTCCATATAGGTGTGTGTGTGTGTGTTTGGAGGCTACTGATTCCTCCTTCCATATAGGTGTGTGTGTGTGTGTTTGGAGGCTACTGATTCCTCCTTCCATATAGGTGTGTGTGTGTGTGTTTGGAGGCTACTGATTCCTCCTTCCATATAGGTGTGTGTGTGTGTGTTTGGAGGCTACTGATTCCTCCTTCCATATAGGTGTGTGTGTGTGTGTTTGGAGGCTACTGATTCCTCCTTCCATATAGGTGTGTGTGTGTGTGTTTGGAGGCTACTGATTCCTCCTTCCATATAGGTGTGTGTGTGTGTGTTTGGAGGCTACTGATTCCTCCTTCCATATAGGTGTGTGTGTGTGTGTTTGGAGGCTTCTGATTCCTCCTTCCATATAGGTCCCCCCTAACGGGAACTGCCTTGACGTGGTGGTGGTGGTGGTGGTGGTGGCTTGTGTGTCTCTGAGACCTTGCGAGCTAGATTAGAAGGGGCTCAGGCCCCTGCTCTGCCTCGATTTCGGGGAGAGGCCTTCCCATGCTAGGAAGGTCACTAGTGAGAGACCAGACTAAATGATTACCATCTTTCAGTTCTTCAACTGTCCCACTTCAACTGACACACACTTTACAACAACAGTACTAAAAAAGAGAGAAATTGTGTAATACTTACTGCAGGAATATTTTTACAAGTTGCCACAACTTGATTTCAATTTTTTTTACTATTACCAGTGTTTATATTTCACTATTACAAACAACTTTTCAATATACCATTTCTTCTGCAAATGTTGCATAACAGTAGTTACCTCTTATAGTTAGGTCCCGGTAGTCTGCCCAAGTTAGGTCCTGGTAGTGTGTCCCAGTCCAGATTAGGTTAGGTTAGGTCCCAGTAGTGTGTCCCAGTCCAGATTAGGTTAGGTTAGGTCCCAGTAGTGTGTCCCAGTCCAGATTAGGTTAGGTTAGGTCCCGGTAGTGTGTCCCAGTCCAGATTAGGTTAGTTTAGGTCCTGGTAGTGTGTCCCAGTCCAGATTAGGTCAGGTTAGGTCCCGGTAGTGTGTCCCAGTCCAGATTAGGTTAGGTTAGGTCCCGGTAGTGTGTCCCAGTCCAGATTAGGTTAGGTTAGGTCCCGGTAGTGAGTCCCAGTCCAGATTAGGTTAGGTTAGGTCCTGGTAGTGAGTCCCAGTCCAGATTAGGTTAGGTCCTGGTAGTGTGTCCCAGTCCAGATTAGGTTAGGTTAGGTCATGGTAGTGTGTTCCAGTCCAGATTAGGTTAGGTCAGGTCAGGTGAGGTCTGACTAATTTCTACTGTATATTTTTTCCTGCTTAGGACCCGGTAGTCTGCCCAGGTTAGGTCCCGGTAGTCTGCCCAGGTTAGGTCCCGGAAGTCACACTAAATCCTTCTAGGAAATAAAAAATTTCCAGTGAAATCCTGTTGTGGCAACTTGTAAAAATTTACCTTACTGTATAATTAGCTACTGTACAAGAGCCATTATTTTAAGGGATAACCAGCTTACCTGACTCTCCGTACCCAAACAGACCAGGTGTGTACGATCTGTTCCAAGCACAACTACAACAACTTGAGTGACGAGGTGAGCCAGTTCCTGTGCGGTCCACGGCATACCAAAGCAGCACATCCTACAGCTTCCCGACCAACTTCTCAACACGTCAGTACTCTACTTCATCCCTTTCACTCTCTCTGGTTTGGTCACTGTTTCTTTCTTTCTCTCTTGTACTTTTTATCTTTGAATTTCTGTTATTTATATTGTTTTATTTCCTTGATTTGTTTCTTTATCATCATGGCACTGTGGTCATACAATCCCATCACTCTCTGGTTATTTCATTATCTTTCCCTCCCTCTCTCCTCGTCTTTGATCTTCATTAGGCTATAATAGTATACCCTTCACTATCACTTGGCTTATCCCTGTCTCTTTCTCTCTCACTGTCTCTCTCTTATTATAGGATAGATTTGTCTACATTTTTTTATCCAACAAAATGTTTGTGTCACTCTCTCTGGCTCGGTTTTGGTCAGTCTCTGTTTGTTTGTCTGTCCCTCTATATTTATTTGTCTCAAGTTATCTTTGCATTCCTGTACAGTCATTTTATTTTGTTATTGTTCTAGCTCAATAGTATGTCAGTATGTGCTGCTTTTACTTACTCCTTAATTTGTTTTTTAGGACTCTTTCAGTCTCTTGTTTAGATCTGTACAGTATTACATTTTTATTACATATATGGTTTCATTTGTAAATCTGTTAAAGCCATCATTATCTCTCTTTTTTCCTTTCATACCTTCTCGAACCTTTCTCATATTGTCTCACTTCCTTGACCTTCTTTTCTGTATCTGTGTGTGTTAGAGCTGCTAATTTTTTATGCTATTCTGTTTAAAGCTGAATGTTTGTTTTTGTGTGGATATTAACAAGTCTGTTAGAGTACAATATCAACCCTTTATAAACTAAAACACAGCTCTATAAATTTATGTCTAACCTTTTCACCCTATCTTTATAGATGAAGATATATCCAGTAATGCTAGCTGGTTAGCCAGTTCTAGACATGCCAATCATTGATTTTCTTAAATACTTTATGTAATGTATTATACAGTACTGTATAGTATATACAATACAGTATTCAGTCTGATATTCTGTTCCTGTAATTCACCAAAAATGTCCACAGCTTGTATGTTGGTACATATTACAGTAAAGTACAGACTAAAGTATGACTTTCCTATAACCACAGGATGGTGAGTTTATTAATCACAGTGAATCTTTACAACTTTTACAATTTTAGCTGTAGACATTTAATGATGGATACAGAAAAGGTGACTTGAAGTGGTGCCTTTTCTGCAGTTGCTATATTTTACATTGTGGATTTATAGTAGTTCATCACCATTAAGTTGACTGTGTTCAGTACTGTAGTCAGTGCTGTGTTGTCATCAAGGGTGGCAGTACAGTACCGTACAACAAAAATATTATAATTCCGCACGCTTAAAAATATTGTATCATAATTTCTTACCTTGCCCAAAGAACCGTACCGTACTAATATGAAAAAGTAAGATTTTGTACCGTAATTTTGTACCCAATATTGTACCAATGCCATAAATTACATCTCTAAAATTAATCAACTATATGAACTACCTCTGTAAACCGTTCCTTGTCCAGACTCAAGATTAAGTTCCTATAATTGTGTTTTTACTTTTGTTATTAGTGAATATCACTGTAAATATACTAATATAACTGTAAATACAGTAAGTGTGTGTGTGACTGTGGAAGAGAGAAAGAGTTTATATAATAGGATTATAGGAGACAATAATTTTTTTCTTTTTAGAAATGAACTTGCCAATGTATTCCTTTCTTACCTTACCTGACCTAACCTAGCCTTACCTATTTGTTCTAACCTAACTGGACATAGACTATTTTTGGTGCTACAGAATATTACAGTAAATATTCAGTAAATGTTCAAATGATATAAGACTGGTATTGTTATTGTTTCAGATATGAAGTAACACTGTAGTTGGCAGCCCTGACACCAATAACAGTGTGGTTGGCAGCCCTGACAACAGTAATAACCAAGTGGTCATATTGGTGGCAGAATAAAGCTGTGTTAGTGATGGAGGTGGAAGGAAGTGACACCGTCAATGTTGTCAGAGAAGAGAAGTGTAACAAGTTGGTCTGTCAACAATGTGGTCGAAACTTTAGTAGGAAATGCCATCTCACTCAGCATTTGTTAACTCATACTGCAAAGAAAATGTTTATGTGTGATGAGTGTGGTAAAGAGTTTAATAGGAAATATGACCTTAAGAAGCACATACTTATACACACAGGAGAGAAGAACTTTGAATGTGATGAGTGTGGTAAAAAGTTTGTGACAAAGAGTGAGCTAAAGAAACACATACTTATACACACAGGAGTGAAGAACTTTGAATGTGATGAGTGTGGTAAAAAGTTTGTAACAAAGAGTGATCTAAAGAAACACATACTTATACACACAGGAAAGAGAGCGAGGAACTTTGAATGTGATGAGTGTGGTAAAAAGTTTGTGACAAAGAGTGAGCTAAAGAGACACATACTTATACACACAGGAGAGAGGAACTTTGAATGTGATGAGTGTGGTAAAAAGTTTGTGACAAAGAGTGAGCTAAAGAAACACATACTTATACACACAGGAGTAAAGAACTTTGAATGTGATGAGTGTGGTAAAAAGTTTGTGAGAAAGTGTGTTCTAAAGAGACACATACTTATACACACAGGAGAGAGGAACTTTGAATGTGATGAGTGTGGTAAAAAGTTTGTGAGAAAGAGTGATCTAAAGACACACATACTTATACACACAGGAGTGAAGAACTTTGAATGTAATAAATGTGGTAAAACATTTGGTAGGAAATCTAACCTTACTAAACATTTAAAAGTTCATACAAGAGTATAGGATTTTGGATGTGATAAACAGTTTATGACTAAAGATGAACTAAATAAACACATACTTATACACACAGGAGAGGCAATTACCTTGAAGATGAACAAAAGGGCTGCATCAGAAATAAGCTAGGAACAAAAGATCAACTGCTCATCAACAAAACCATCCTTAAAGACTGTAAGAAGAGAGGAAGAAATCTTAGCATAGCATGGATAGATTATAAGAAGGCCTTCGACAGCGTTCCCCACTCATGTATATTGAAATGCCTCGAATTATATAACATCAACGAGGAAATCAGAACATTCATTAAAACTCAAATGACCAAATGGAAAACTTCCCTCAATTTGAACCACACAAATGGTCAAATAAAAATAGCCAATATAAAAATCCAACGGGGAATATTCCAAGGGGACAGCCTTTCACCACTACTCTTCTGCCTCGCCCTAGACCCACTCAGTAAAACCCTAAAAGAACAAAACACTGGATATGACGAGCAGAGGCAGAACAAAGAAAAATAACAAAAAGATCAACCACCTGTTGTTTATGGATGACCTGAAATTATACACACAATCTGACCAACAGTGAAACCAGCAGATGCAAATAGTACACAATTTCTCCAGAGACATCAATATGGAATTTGGCCTAGACAAATGCAACAAGTGTACAATAAGGAAGGGTAAAAAGATAGCCTCAAATAACATCGAGCTCGACAACCAAAACTTAATAGAAGATCTTGACAATGATGTCACTTACAAATACTTGGGCGTAGAGGAAAATTCACAGATCCAACATAAGAACATGAGGGAAAAAATTAGAAAAGAATACTTAAAACGCCTAAAGAAGATCTGCAAATCAGAACTAACACAGAAAAACAAAATCACTGCCATAAACCAACTTGCAATTCCGGTGGTGACATATGCATTTGGTATCGTAGACTGGCCGCAGGGAGAGCTTAACAAACTAGACATCAAGACCCGAAAAATGCTCATCTTAAACAAAGTCACCTACAGAAACCAATGCTTGGATAGAATATACATCCCACGAAGAGAAGGTGGTCTAGGGTTGACTGAGATCAACCAAGCCTATAGAGCCACCATCATTAATATGGGACAATATCTAAACAGTTCTGAGGAAGATAATATGAAAAGTGTTGCCCAACACCACAGAGAAGCCTTATCCCAACAAACTTCTATAATAAAACTGGCAGAAAACTTTAGAGAAAACATCCAAGAAGAGAACATTGCCAATGACCAAGTACCAGCCACCAAGAAGGCAAGAAAAGTAAGAGGAAAATACAGTAAGAAAGAAGAAACTCTCAAAAAAGAAAGATGGAAACAACACTGATAAGCGGGTAAATTTCTTGAGGAATTAGAAAAAGATTACATAGATAAGGAAAGATCATTAATGTGGCTGAAAAATGATGACCTCGGGTTCGATGGAGAGAGACTAATAGTTGGAGCACAAGACCAGGGACTCCTAACGAATGGATTCAAGAAAATGGCCGGAATATCCCAGAATGACCAGTGTAGGTTCTGCCACAATGGTGTAGAGTGTGTAAGCCATCTTATATCTGGCTGCCAGACACTCCATGCAGACGGGCACGACACGACTCGTCACAATGGTGTAGAGTGTGTAAGCCATCTTATATCTGGCTGCCAGACACTCCTTGCAGACGGGCACTACACGACTCGTCACAATGGTGTAGAGTGTGTAAGCCATCTTATATCTGGCTGCCAGACACTCCTTGCAGACGGGCACTACACGACTCGTCATAAAAAGGTCTGCAAATACCTACACTGGAAAGCTTGCAAGGAGCTGGGAATAAAAGTAGATCAAATATGGGAACACGAACCAAAACCAATATAAGCCAACAATCGTGTGATCATCTTCTACAACAAAATAATACCAACCGGCAGGTACATAGAAAATAGTGCAATAAAGCCAGTCATCATCATCTGGAACAAGCAAGAAAAAACAGCGAAAATCATCGATGTAACAGTGCCCAACGACTACGGCCTAAACAGAGCTGAAAGAGAAAAGCTGACAAAATACGAAGATCTAAAGAATGACCTACGAAGAACCTGGTCATTAAAGAACATCGAGATCATTCCAGTTGTGGTAGGAGCGACAGGCCTGATGAAAACCAATCTAAAGAACTATCTAGAATCCATCCCAGGCAGCCCAAGTCTACATGAAGTGCAACATGGTGCAATAAAAGGAACAGTCAGCATTTTGAAGAGAGCCCTTGGATACTCTGCGATCAACGGTTAGGATGCAACTATAGACCCCAGGCTGGCTGGGCTCCATTGCTCCAAGATAACATGAGAATAAGACAATTGAAAACAAAAAAGTGAGAGAAGAACTTTGAATATGATGAGTGTGGTAAAAAGTTTGTGATAAAGAGTATTTTAAAAACACACATTCTTATACACACAGGAGAGAGGAACTTTGAATGTGATGAGTGTGGTAAAAACTTTGTGACAAAGGGTGATTTAAAAATAAACATACTTATACACACTGGAGTAAAGAACATTGAATGTAAAGAGAGTGGTTAAAAGTTTGGTCTTAAATCTAACCTTACTAAACATTTAAAAGTTCATACAAGAGTGTAGGATTTTGAATGTGATAACAAGTTTATGACTAAAGATGAACTAAATAAACACATACTTATACACACAGGAGAGAGGAACTTTGAATGTGAAGAATGTGGTAAAAAGTGTGTGACAAATCCCACTGAAGAGATCAGTGTATAAGAATTACGAAGGTTGACCTTTCGGAGTATAGAAAAATAAAAACACAACCAATACAACAGTGCCTCATCCTGACGAGAGAGGGAACACAGCTAGGGGGTAAAAGAACTCCTTGAGGCAACTGTACAATTATAATCTGTAATTATTCCATTGTATTAAATGTTGAGTACTTTACCAAGAAATTTGCAATATCATTATCCTTGATAAAAGTTGATCAAAGGTAATAAATCTATGGCAACAATGCATGGTTGTTGCATTCAAATACACTTTATTAGGTATAGCCATGGGTGTACAGCAGAGCTCGTAAATTCACGACCACGTACTTAGATGTTTATGTCATTTGAGCTGGTAACACTTATTTGGTGAGAAATCAGAGTAGGTGGAACATAGTGGAGGAACTTGATGCAATCTTTCACTTACAATGACACCTTCCCCACACAGTGTTACCAGATCAAATAGTATAAACATCTAAGTACGTGGTCGCAAACTGACGACCTCGACTGTACAATAGGATTTATTTTATGATATTTTGCTTCTGTATTAGAGGTGTTACACGTCTCAACAGGTGGTGGTACTAGACCCATATTCACAAAAGTAAAGTTCACTCGTAACTTTAAATTTTATTTGTAAGAGTTTATTCCTGGCAAGGACATATAGTACCCAACACTGCTTTGAAATGATAATAACAACTCATATAAATAGAATAACAAAGCCATTCACTGCTTTGAAATGATAATAACAACTCATATAAATAGAATAACAAAGCCATTCACTGCTTTGAAATGATAATAACAACTCATATAAATAGAATAACAAAGCCATTCACTGTGTAGTGAAGGCGAGCGGCTACTATAAGACCGCATCCCACACCGGTCGCTAACCGACCCCTTTAGTCCCAAGGGTCACCCTGAGTCCTTAAATAGGGTGAAGGCCAGCCACCCGGTCTCACTCTGCTCTACACACTGCTCCAGTCATTACTTCTCTACCATTACCTGTAGTGTATTCCCCTGTGTTCCCTTGTGACTCCACGTGTAGCCTCCTCGCCTTCGCTACAAGCAGACTCCAGCCTCACCTAAACCTTGAGTATCACAGTAGGTACATCTTATATATCACACCCTTCACAGTTCCAGACACTACACTACGCCACATAGGACACTAACACAGTTCCAGACACATTCCCATTCCAATTATTGTATGTACATTGTTGCTCCATTCTCCTCACGCTACAGTGCCCCGTGCGTAGCCTATAATAAAGTGTTGTTAAGTGTATGAGGGTGTATTAGTTCACCTAGCCTATAGAAAAGCTACAACTGCTTTGAAATGAACCTGAAATATTATGGTGAGGTCAGAAATGCAAACATACGACCAAGTCCAAACTCTAAGATGTTTTGTGAATACCGACCCTGAGGTCTCTGTTCAGCCGTATGAAGTTCTGTAGGGTCTCCGGATCTTCTATATAGGCCACTGACATTCCTGGCCAGTGATGTGACCCCTCGTGTGTGTGTGTGTGTATTTTATAGTGTGTGTTTGTATTTAATAGTGTGTGTGTGTTTGTGTATTTAATAGTGTGTGTGTGTATTGTTACGCCATAACTCCTCCTGTAAGGTAGGAGGCGAGGGTGTATGGTGTATATAGAAACTCAAATAACTAAATTTTATCCCTAGGTTTGATTTGCTCTCCAACCTTTATTTACTCTAACTCCCAGGAGACATAAGACAACAAGTATAAGTTTAAGTATAATTAAAGCTACAAACTACTTACATCTAATACTTAACCTAATACATAAATAATAATTAAACCCCAACAAAGACCCGGTGACTCACTCAGTCACACACACAACAACCTCCCAGTAAGGCTCAGCAATTACACAAAACAAAATATGACTAATACACAATTAATACACAATTATACACAATAATACATCTCTACAAAGAACACCTGCAATAATAAAAAAAGATCTCTAGAACGAACCAGCCAGATAGTAAATATACTAATACACTCGAGCAACCTTAACACATATACAACACCTGTGAGTAAGTCCCTCTCGTTCTCGATGCACCTCACCACCACCACCTTCCTTCCACCAGTCAGGGTTACCAACTCACCATTTAAATGTATAAAACTAGTTCCATAATGGTAAGTCCCTGGTACACACAGTTATCATTACACACAGAATTATTTGTATGGTAGTTCCATGTCACAGTATTTTATAGTGTGTGTGTGTGTGTACTTTATTATGTGTGTGTGTGTATTTTATTGTGTGTGTGTGTATTTTATATTGAGTGTGTGTATTTTATAGTGTGTGTGTATTTTATAGTGTGTGGGTGTATTTTATAGTGTGTGTGTATTTTATTGTGTGTGTGTGTGTGTGTGTATTTTATAGTGTGTGTGTGTGTGTGTGTGTACTTTATAATGTGTGTGTGTATTTTATAGTGTGTGTGTATTTTATAGTGTGTGTGTGTATGTTGTAGTGTGTGTGTGTATTTTATAATGTGTGTGTGTATTTTATAGTGTGTGTGTGTGTGTGTACTTTATAATGTGTGTATGTATTTTATAATGTGTGTGTGTGTATTTTATAGTGTGTGTGTGTGTGTATTTTATTGTGTGTGTGTGTATTTTATAGTGTGTGTGTGTATTTTATAGTGTGTGTGTGTGTACTTTATTGTGTGTGTGTGTATTTTATAGTGTAGTGTTCCACTCCTTATTGTAGTGTCCACTCCTTATTCTTCTACCACGTGTTGCTATAGCATTGTATGGAGAGGAGACAGACAGTATTCCAGCTGTCTATTAATAAACTTAATCCCTGGTCAAGCGCGCCTGGGGCAAGAGTTAATCCTTTACCATAGGACATAAAAGCCAGGCCGCTGCCCTCTGACTTCCTCACTCACCCTTGGACACTGGACACGAGAACACCTCCACCTAGACACGACACGCACTACTGCAGAAGCAACCACACCACCCGACGTCCAGCTAGCCACGCTGCGTCGTAGCCCCACGTGGTTATTTTGTATCACCTGCGTGTCCTCCTGTTTCTTGTGTGTGTTCCATAATAAACTTGTGCCTTGTACAGAGTCTACTATTTGACACTCCTATGGTGTAGTACCCACGAAAACACTACATTGGTGACCCCGGAGTATAGTAGCACTCGTACTCGGCCCTACAAGCTACAACCTTCTTCAAGATCCTCACGCCCCATCTCCACGTGCACGCCACCACCACAACAATAAGGTACCTTTCGCCCTCCTGTATCGTACGTGCGTCGCTGCCCTGCCTCGCAATTATACACCAGCCACGTGCACGCCCTTCAGTACCCTACGACGTGCATCGCTGCCTGATCAACTCACCTCCTCCACCACATGCAACGGCAAGCCAAGGTACCCACCACGCCACTCCAGTGTCCAAGCTTCTACGACGTCACGCCACTTGACGCCTCTACAACCCACCCCGCCTCCACTACCCTATGATTTATGTGTTTTCTTTTTTCACCCGTCCCCAGTGCTCTTCCCCCTCCACTACTCTTAACTTAACGTAAACTCATTTCCCTTCCCTCTTCCCACACCCATCATGTACTATACCCCCCAACCCACTCGTCCCTTACCCCCATATATCAAATGCTCTCTTGCGCCCCAAAAGAACCCTCAACAAACCATCCACACTCAACCCACACCCCACACAACCTCACACACAGCCACGCTCAACGACACCCACAACCCTAGTGTTACACAGACACCCAGCCGCTACAACAACCCTAATTATGAACGCGACTCGTTTCTATCCAGGCTCCATATCGTTAATGAAACTTTTAGAAAACACGCACGTAAGGGTATGCCACCTCCAGAGTCCATCAACTCTAAGATAATGGAACTACAAGAGGATGCAGTAAAGTGCCAAGGACGGTTTCATATACCTCACTCCCCCTTCTTTCCACTCTCACCCCCAACCAGTCACACATCACCCATCCCTAACCCCTCCTCGCCTTCCCCGCCAAGACCCAGATTACTATACCCTCCCCCAGTAATGGATGAGGTACTGAAAGGGACGAGACGCGCTTTCGAAGAAACGGTGGAATTAATAGAGGACAACCATAAGACTCATCCACCTTCACACCCGATACATTACGACCTATACAAGTTTTGCATAGAGGTTTTCGCGGAGCTGAGAGGTTTCGAGGTCCTGTTGAACATGCCTCGGTCCACTTTGCCTTCTCACATAATACCCGTCCCTATCCCATGCCGCCCACACACACCCTCTCTTCCACCTCAGCACATTTCCTCTCCATCCAAACCTCCCACCACCGACCTACCTAACCCACCCAACCCCACTCATACCCAACCTCGTCCTGCACTGACCCCTTCGACCGTCCACCCATCAACAACCCCACCCTGCTTCCCTTCCCCAACTCAACCCATACCCCCGCCACTGTCTCCACCCCGCTCACTTCCTCCACCCCGTTCACTTCCTCCACCCCACTCCCTGTCTCCACCCCGCTCTCTGTCTCCACCCCGCTCGCCTTCTCCACCCCACTCTCTTTCCCAACCCCGCTCTCTGTCACCACCCCACCCGCCTTCTCCACCCCTCCCGTTTTCTCCACCCCGCTCTCCACCCCTACCCACCCAGACATCACTCATCCATGACCTACCCCCCCCACCTCAGCCTAGCCTACCTGACCCCCCTCAACACTCATCTCCCCCTACTCACACCTCACCATCACCTCATCCTACACACACCATTCAATCACCACGCACGCCTCCCCCACTCCCCCAATCACCACGCACGCCTCCCCCACTCCCCCAATCACCACGCACGCCGCCCCCACTCCCCCAATCACCACGCACGCCGCCCCCACTCCCCCAATCACCACGCACGCCGCCACCACTCCCCCAATCACCACTCCCCCAATCACCACGCACGCCGCCCCCACTCCCCCAATCACCACGCACGCCGCCACCACTCCCCCAATCACCACCCCAATCACCACTCCCCCAATCACCACGCACGCCGCCCCCACTCCCCCAATCACCACGCACGCCGCCCCCACTCCCCCAATCACCACGCACGCCGCCCCCACTCCCCCAATCACCACGCACGCCGCCACCACTCCCCCCACCACCACCCCAATCACCACGCACGCCTCTCACACTCCCACCACCACCACGCTTAACTCCCCCAATTTCCCCCCCACCACACGTGCTCTTCCCCACCAAACATGCCCCCTCCTTACGTGCGCCCCCACCATACTCTCCTGTCCCCACTCAACCCATACATTCCCCACTTTCATCCCTCCCATCCAACCCATATCTCCCCCACCACACGCTTGTGCCCCCAATCAACCCCTATCCAAGTCCATACCTACCTCACGTTCCCCCATATCATGACTTACTCCCACACCATGCTCCTTTCCCCCCAGCCAAACCATCCCCCCCCACTTTCCCCCATTCCACGACCTCCTACCCCTATCCAACCGACTCCTTCCTCACGTGTACCCACCACACATTTTCCCTCCCCCATTCTACCCGTACCTCTACCACCATACCCTCCTCCCCCTACTCAACCCGTATGCAAATCCATACCTAGACCTCCTATCCAACCACACTCTCATGCTATCTCCCACATTTTTCCAGTAAAACATTCTCTAACCTACGTCCACCTCCACCCCTCTCTCCCTCCCACACCCATCATGTACCCTCCCACCAGTTCACCCCTACTTCGGGCGACTGCGACCTTCGCAGCCTCGCCACACCTCTCGTCACGCCACTAAGACGCCTCTGACGAGTGACGACTTCACACGACCCAAGCAGCCCCGTCACGCCACTACGACGCCCCTGACGGCTGTGCCCTTAGCAGCCTCGCTACGCCACTATGACGCCTCTAGCGACTGCACACGCCACCCAGACGCTTCGTGTGGACAAAGAGGCCGCACCTGCATTATTCCACACATTCACCTGTTTCATTCTAACTCTGGTGACGGCTGGCCCACGATTTTGTATCTGTTAGTGTACTTATGGTGGGTTTATTCTTATTACATGGGTGTATTTTGTACTATCTATGTTTGCGTATGCGTTGTTCCCCCCATAATCAACTCATTCCGTGGGGCTCATTCTTGGATACAACTGCTCTTATTTTATATTTATCATCATGTTATTTGTATGTGTATTTTGTACTATGTATTTATTTTTTATTTTTGGCGTATGCATTGTTCCCCCCCATAACAAACTCATTCCGTGGGGCTCACTCTTGGATATAACTTAATCCCTGGTCAAGCGCGCCTGGGGCAAGAGTTAATCCTTTACCATAGGACATAAAAGCCAGGCCGCTGCCCTCTGACTTCCTCACTCACCCTTGGACACTGGACACGAGAACACCTCCACCTAGACACGACACGCACTACTGCAGAAGCAACCACACCACCCGACGTCCAGCTAGCCACGCTGCGTCGTAGCCCCACGTGGTTATTTTGTATCACCTGCGTGTCCTCCTGTTTCTTGTGTGTGTTCCATAATAAACTTGTGCCTTGTACAGAGTCTACTATTTGAAACTCCTATGGTGTAGTACCCACGAAAACACTACAATAGTGTGTGTGTGTATGTACTTTATAGTGTGTGTGTGTATTTTATAGTGTGTGTGTGTATGTACTTTATAGTGTGTGTGTGTATTTTATATTGAGTGTGTGTATTTTATAGTGTGTGTGTGTGTGTACTTTATTGTGTGTGTGTGTATTTTATAGTGTGTGTGTGTATTTTATAGTGTGTGTGTGTATTTTATAGTGTGTGTGTGTGTATGTTGTAGTGTGTGTGTGTATTTTATAGTGTGTGTGTGTATTTTATAGTGTATATCTCTTGGCCTTGCTTGCTCACACGGGGGGGGGGGGGGGAAGGCCAGCCAATGCAGGTGGGAGATTTTATTTCTTTTAGAAATATGTGCAATTTGAAGCTACTGTGGCATTCAGGCGAGTACCTCCTTTCTCCTATAGTCCCCGTTTCTTTCCTTACTACCATTCTTGATGTTTCCTTGCGCTTCCCACTCGTTTCTCTTGGTATTTCCCGGCATGCCTCACTAATAACCAAGCTACCCCTTTCTCTGGGTCACTGGCCCGGTCACTTGGCTTCCCCGCTCGTTCCCGTTAACACCTCTACAGCCCTGCTCCAGCCTACAGGTACTCGCCCTGCCACTATACTCACACGCCCACGTGTACCCAAGTTCCCACCTCTGTATAAGTCCTGCACAACAATAAACTTGTAACTGTGTTACCGGAGAGCTGTGTTCACCCTGTGCCTACAGTAGGGGTAGAAATCTACTACACTACTTATAAAGGAAAATTTTAGAATTTGTATTTCTCAAAAAATAGTTGTAGGCTACAAGTGATTTACCTATACCTACCATCTTTTAAATTACTACAAGCAGCTACCCACTACTTAAAACAATAACTACCATCTTTTAATTTATTATGAGCAGCTACCCACTACTTAAAACAATAACTACCATCTTTTAATTTACTACAAGCAGCTACCCACTACTTAAAACAATAACTATCATCTTTTAATTTACTACGAGCAGCTACCCACTACTTAAAACAATAACTACCATCTTTTAATTTACTACAAGCAGCTACCCACTACTTAAAACAATAACCACCATCTTTTAACTTACTATAACCTTTTTCTCGTTCGTCTCTTTTTATTCTTTTTCCTATATGCCTCCTTTTCGTCAAGACTTTCTTCTTCTCTGTATTTTCCCATTCCCTATTTTCCTTCCAACCTCATGTGTGTGAGAGAGAGAGAGAGAGAGAGAGAGAGAGAGAGAGAGAGAGAGAGAAAGACTGTATGTGTGTGTTAAGAGAGAGACTGTATGTGTGTGTTAAGAGAGAGAAAGAGAGTGTGTGTGTATGTGTGTGTTAAAATTAGTTGTAGCTACAAGTGCTTTATCTATGTCTTACCCTTTGTGACCCCCAGAAAACAAACAAATGATCATGTTTAGGTGGTAATTCACTTTTGGTACATTGGAGTGCCTTGATTCCTCCAAAGTATGCCAGGAAACAGGACCAGAAGAGCAAAAATAGTGGTGTTTGTTCTGTTGTTGCTTGGAATAGTTTGGAGGATTCAGTTGCTCCAAATTTACCAACACCAAATTTCCTCCTTAATTAAGTCAGATGGGGCGGCCCATTTGTTTATGATGCTGCGGAAATTGATGATTAACTTTAGTATACACTTGTGAAACGTAATTTCTGACCAGAGACGAACGGCAGGCACCACACACACACACAGTCGTGGTCAAATATAATCGTCCATATAGGGGTATATAACTCACGTAAGAGTTTGACAGCTTCCCTCTGTTCCGTAGATGATAAACATTACAATAAATAGGTTAACTACCATCTTTTAATTTACTACAAGCAGCTATACTACATGAGTGTGTGTGTGTGTATATATATATGTGTGTGTTAAGAGAGAGAGACAGACAGAAAGTATGTATAATAATGTATGTATGTGTATGAGAGAGTGTGTGTGTATATGTGTAAGACATAAGAGACAGGGTGGGTGGAGAGTAAGAGAGGTGTGAGGCAGGGATGTGTACTTTCACCATTGTTGTTTGGACTGTATACAGAAGAGAATGTAGTTACAGAGTATGGGAATTATTTTAATGTCAAGTTTGGGAGTGATAAGAGCAAAGTATTGGTAGTGAATGGGGATGACCGGGATATAGATAGAACATGGAGACTGGGTGGAAATGTGATTGAAAGGACACAAGAGTATAGATACTTAGGAATAACTGTGGATGAAAAAGGGTGTGATAGGACAAAGACTGATAGGTTATCAAGAGCAAACCAGTGGGTAGGAAAACTAGGAAGTGTGGCAAGGTGTAGAGCTAATAAGTATGAAGTAGTGTATGGTGTATGGAAAGGTATGGCTGTACCTGGACTAATGTATGGACTGGAGACCATGACATGGACAGTGAATGACTTGAATAGACTGGAGGTAGTACAGAATAGGATAGGAAGAACAGCTTTAGGTGCAAACAAGTATGTAGGTGTGGAAGCAATAAGAGGTGATGCTGGATGGAGTACGTTTGAGGAGAGGATAGCCAAAGGAGTGTTGAAATATAAGGTTAGACTAGAGGGAATGAATGAAGACAGATGGGCTCGAAGAGTGTATAAATGGACAGGACGGTACACCAAGTGGAGAAGGATGTGTGATAAGAGAATGGAAAAGTGTGGAATGCAGTACCCAGTGCTAGATGAAAGGGGGAAATGGAGTGGTAAGAAATGGATGAATGAGATTAAGAGACGAATACAAGAAATAGGCAGAGATGAATGGATGAGAGGCATGAGTGAGAAGAGCACGCTAGATTGGTACTCCTCTAAGGACATACCAAGGAGTGAAGTGTTCTATGATGGTAGCTGGGGAAGTGAACTGTTGTTTAAGGCAAGAACAAAGTCACTGGAGGTGAATGACAGAATATATAGGTGGAGTAATGAAGGCAGTAAGGTGTGTAGGGAAGATGAGACAGTAGAACATGTGTTGATGGTATGTGATAAGTATGAACGAGAGAGAGCTACCATGCTGAATGTGGTAATAAGTGAACTAGGAGAGAGAAAATGGAGGGAGATGTTGGAAGCGACAGTGGCAGCCAAAGTGCTGCTAGGTCTTAGTGAACGAGCACCGTACAATTCAGTGATAATAGAGAGTGTGAAAGAATTTATAGAAAGGATACTATGACTTTTTGAAGATTTTGCCTGGTAACGGCGCGGCTAAGGTCGGCCTCCACTCGCTCCCGTGTACTCCAGCCCCCCTGCCTCTCTGGTGATTTGTAGGAGTGTGTTTTGGTTGGAGTTTGGGTAACCTGGTGTCGGTGGACAATCAGGTAGTTTCTGTAGCCACTGGTCGAGTTTCCTCTTGAAAGTTTCTGGCGACACTCCAGTGAGGTCTCTCAGTTGTTGTGGTATACAGTTGAAGAGTCGTGTTCCATTATACGTGAAGGAGTTGTGGATGATACTTTTCACCTTTTGGGTGGTGCCTTGGGTACCCTTCACGTAGCAGAGTCTCCCTCTTCTTTGGTTATTGTTGACCTGTATCCCTACATTTGGTGATTTTCCCTCCAGGATTTTCCAGGTGTAGATTATAATGTACCTCTCTCTTCTTCGTTGTAGGGAGTACAGTCTGAGGTGGCTGAGCCTCTCCCAGTAATTCAGGTGTTGCATTTCCCCAATTTTACTGGTGAATGTTCGCTGTGCTGCTTCCAGGGTGTCAATGTCCATGATCTTGTTTGGCGACCACAGCTGGCAGCAGTACTCTAGCCTAGGTAGCACTACAGCTTTCCATAGAATCGGCATACAGCCCTTTTCCCTGGTGTTGAAGGTTCGCATTATCCACCCACTCAGTTTTCTAGCTGTTTCAACAATGTTTGCCTGGTGGTATGTGAAGGTGGTGTCATTGTTCATGTGGATGCCGAGGTCTTTGACTGCCTGTTGGTCTTGCAATCGGTTTCCCTCACATGAGTAATTTGCCTCTAATGCGGCTTCATTTTGGCCATATCTCAGGAGCTCGGACTTCTCGGCATTTAGCTCCATGTTATTGAGTGTTGCCCAACTCAATATCCAGTTGAGATCCTGCTGTAGTAAGTTAACGTCTTCTGCGGAGCATATTTGTTTGGTGATTCGGGTGTCGTCTGCGAAGGATGTAGCTTTAGAGTGCTGAAGGTCTGCGTCAATGTCTCCAATGTGAATGATGAAGAGGAGAGGACCTAGTACTGAGCCTTGTGGAACTCCGCTCTGGACGTTGCTTGGCGTCGACAGTTGGCCCTGCACCGAGACCCTCTGAAGCCTCCCGGTTAGGAAGTTGTGGAACCACCTTCCCAGAGGTCCTGTGATGCCGTGTCTTCTGAGCTTATGTAGAAGGATGTCATGGTCCACCTTGTCAAAGGCCTTTGCAAAGTCCAGGTATATGACATCTGTATCTTTTCCTTCTTGTAAGTTTTTCAGAATGTTTTTGTAGTGGAGTAGTAATTGTGACAGACAAGAACGGCCCTGCCTGAAACCATGTTGGCTGTTGTTTATGGCATTGTTGGTCTCTAGGAAAGTTGTCACTTTTTCTCGAATAATTCTTTCACAAATTTTGATGAGATGTGATGTCAGGGTAATGGGCCTGTATTTGCTTGGTTCACCCCTGCTGCCTCCTTTGTGAATGGGAGTGATGATGCCCACCTTGAGTGCACTTGGTACAGTACCATTCTCAAGTGATGTCGACCACAGGCTTCGTAGTGGTGTGGCTAGCTCTAGTTTGCACTTTTTTAGGAGTTGTGCATGGAAGCCATCAGGGCCTGCGGTAGAGTCGGGGACAATATTGTCAATGGCAATAACTATGTCCTCTTTGGTTATGTTGATACTTGAGAGTGTTAGTTGGTCATTCGGACGATCGTCAAAGAGGGAGAGTGGGTCTCCTGTGGTTCTGTCTGTTCTGGGTCTGCTAAAGACACTCTCGTATTGGGATTTTAGCAGGTCTGCCATCTCTGTTGGGTCTCCTGTTAGGGTGCCATCTTCTTTTGTTAGGGGCCCAACGGTTGCTCCACTTTTCAGTTTCTTGCGAGCATAAGCCAAGAAGAATTTGGAGTTTTGTTGAATGTTAGAGACGGCCTGCATTTCTTCCTTTCTCTGCTGTTCTTTGTGTGATTTTTGCATCTGCTCCTCAAGTTCCCTTAATTTTTCAGTGATTTGGACTCGTACTGGGGTGTAGGTGGTATTCTTGAGTTTCGTCTGCAACTTGTGTCTTTTTATCATGATGATTTTTCTGTCTCGTGGGATTTTGCTCGTGTTTGTTCTTTTCTTTGGGATATGCTTTTTGCAGGTCTCATAGCATATCTTGGTTAATAGGCTGAGGATATTGTCTATGTCTTTTCCTTGCATTGTGTTGATTGTGTTGATTTGCGCAGTGGCAATATCGTAACCAATGAGGTTAGAGGAATTGCTGCTGTGCAAGTTAGCTAAAGCCAGTATTGGGAAAAGCAAGAACCTCGGTGACCTACCCCTCCCCAGGAAGGGTAGGTAAGTCTTACCCCGCCTCCAAGTGGTGACCTCGGGGGTACACCTCCTTTTTTTATCTTTGTTTTATATACTTAGGAGGTGGAGCTAATGGGGGAGGCGGTGTGGGGGTGAGATTTAGCTTCCTCACATTTAGGTTTTAAGGTTTTTATTGTAATATGGTGTTATAGTTTTTTAATTTAATATAGTGAATGTTTTAAAAAAAATTGTACATTTTTGTGATTGATTTCTTTTTAATTTTTGACCGTGTATTTTTGGTTTTGACAATGCTGGCGACCCGTGTCCCTCTGGGAATGAGCACTGCATTGGCCTTGCCAGCCATCAGTGGCCCCCCGATGGGGGAGTGGACAACTATGGCTACTGGCGGGGGGGAGTCTCCGGGCTGCCCTGTAGGGGGAGTGAGTGAGAGGGACTGTATGAGAGTTGTGACAATAAATGTGAAGGGAATGATAGATATGATTAAGAGAAGAGAGGTTGTGGAATGTTTTAGGAAGGGAAGAGTGGATGTTATGGGAGTGACGGAGACACATGTGAAAGGATGTGGAATGGTAGAGTGTGGGGAGGGAAGGGAGAGTGGAATGTGGGAAGGAATGGAGGGAGGGGTAGTGTGGACGGGTATGAATGAAAAGACTAAAGGAAGAGGGAAGGAAGGGTGTGCGTTGTTGGTGTCTCCGTGGGTGTGGAAGGGAGTGGATGGACATGGGTGGAAGGGGTCAAGGATTGTGTGGATGACAGGAAAGATTGGAATGGTAAGGTATGCATGGGTGTGTGCTTATGCACCCGTGAATGAAAAGAGCAAGACTGGGAGAGAGAAGATGAGAGTGTTCTGGGAGGAGTTGAATGCATGTCTGAGAGGGATTGATGATGGAAGGAGAGTGGTAATGATGGGTGATATGAATGGAAAGGTGGGAGGTGAAGAAGTGGGGAATGTTGTAGGTAAATGGGGTGTAGGAGGAATAAATGAGAATGGTGAGTATCTGGTGGATGTCTGTGCTGAGAGGGGGTTGTTCTTAGCCAACACCTTCTTTCAGCACAAGATGATCCACCGGTACACCTGGCAAAGAAGGGATGAGAGAGGAGAACAAAAGAGTCTGATTGATTATGTGGCAATAGATGAAAGGTTGAGGAAGGATGTATGTGATGCAAAAGTGGTGAGAGGAATGGTCCATTGCTCCGACCATTATGCGGTGTTGGTGAGGATGAAGGTCAGAGTGAAGTGGGAGTATTGTAAGAGGGGTGAGGAATAGGAGGGAGGTGGCTAGCGGGAAATTGGATGTAGCAGAGTATAGGGAGGAATATAAGAGGAGGGTGAGTGAGGTGCTGGGGGATGCAAGGATGGGGATACGAGAGGGAATGGGAGTGAATGATGTGTATGAATTGTTTAAGATGAGTGTAGTGAGGACAGCAGTAGAGGTAGTAGGGTATAAGTCACAGAAGAGGGGTAAGAAAGGGAGTGCTTGGTGGTCAGAAGAAGTGAAAGATGCAATAGAGAAGAAAAAGAAGGCATACAAGAGAACTTTACAGAGGAATGTGTCGGAAGAAGTGAGAGAGAGATGGAAGAGAGAATATAATGTATGTAAGAGAAAAGTGAAAAGGATAGTGAGTGAGAGTAAAAGGAGAGTGGATGAGGAGTTTGGAAGGAAACTGAATGAAAAGTTTAAAGAGAACAAGAAACTATTTTGGAAGGAGGTTAAAAGAGAAAGAGGAGAAGGAAAATCTGGTAGTGTGAGAATGAAGAGAGAGGATGGAGTTGCTGTGAGTAGAAGTGAGGAAGTGAAAGAAGTGTGGAAGAGGCATTTTGATGGTTTGATGAATGAGGGGACAGGAGGGGAGGCAGTGGTGACATGCATGGGGATGGAGGCAGGTTGTAGACGACAGGATGCTCAGGGAGAATTAGGAAGGGAAGAGATTAGGAAAGCAATAGGCAAGTTGAAGATGGGAAAGGCACCGGGGGTAGATGGGATAACGGCTGAAATGTTAAAGTATGGGGGGGAGGTAGTGGTGGAGTGGATGTTGCTTATATGTACATTGGCATGGAGGCAGGGAGAGGTGCCAGAAGATTGGAGGAGGGCTATTATTGTACCGTTGTATAAGGGGAAGGGGAGTAAGGAGGAGTGTGGTAGTTATAGGGGAATAAGCCTTCTTAGTGTACCGGGGAAGGTGTATGGAAAGGTTCTAACTGAGAGACTGATGGAAGTGACAGGGAATAAAGTTGGTGAGGAACAGGGAGGGTTCAGAAAGGGTAGAGGATGTGTGGACCAGATATTTGCGCTAAAATCGATAGTGGAGAAATATATAGGGAAAGGTAGGAAGTTGTATGCTGCCTTCATGGACTTGGAGAAGGCATACGATAGGGTTGATAGGAGAGCTATGTCAGAGGTGTTGAGAATATATGGTGTTGGGGGATCTCTACTGAAAGGTATTGAGGCTTTTTATACAGAGGCAAAAGCATGTGTGCGGGTGGAGGGTGATCTGAGTGAGAGTTTTAATATTAGTGTAGGGCTGAGGCAGGGATGTGTTATGTCACCATGGTTGTTCAATATATATATGGATGGGTGTATGAGAGAGATGAAAGCCAAAGTGAATGGTCTGGGGGTGAAGTTGAAGCTGAATGAAGTAAATTGGTCCTTGGCGGCAAGTTTGTTTGCAGATGACACTGTGCTGATTGCTGAGAGTGAAAGGGAGTTGCAGAGTGTGGTGGACAAATTTCAGTCTGTATGTAAGTGAAGGAAACTGAAGGTGAATGTGGGTAAAAGTAAAGTGATGGTGTTTGAGAGAGCAGAAACCTTTGCTACACCTTACAGAGTGGAAGTACCAACTGGGACGAAGTGTGAGATAACCCTAAGGGGTGAGAGGATGGAGGAAGTGAAGGAGTTTAAGTACCTGGGGACAGTTATGTGTAAACATGGAAGTATGGAAGGAGAAATTAGGGAGAGAGCAGTGAAGGGTAGACAGGTCATAGGATCACTGGGGAGGATAATGAAAGGTAGAAGTGTGAGTATGGAAGTGAAAAGGGGACTGCGAAATAGTATAATCTTGCCAACACTGACGTATGCGTCGGAGACATGGACATGGAGTAGGGCTCATCAGTCAAGAATAGGTGCTGTGGAAATGAGTTATTTGAGAGGTGCATGTGGACTGACAAGGTGGGATGGAGAAAGTAATGAGAGTGTGTATAGGAGATGTGGTATGAGTGAGAAGGTAATTGGTATTGAGTGTGGAGTGGTTGAGAGAGTGAAACGTAATACTTGGAGGTGGTTTGGACATGTGGAGAGAATGCAAGGTGAGGAGTTTGTAAAGAAGGTGTATGTAAGTGAAGTTGTGGGACGTGGTGTGAGAGGCAGACCACCAGTTAGATGGCAGAACAGAGTGGAAGAGTATGTAACAGAGAGAAACATGAGGGGGAGGGGAGGGATTGAACAAGTAAGGAGGGAGTGTGAGAACAGGGAAGACTGGAGACTTTTCTGCCGTGGCCACCCCCTTCGGGAGAGTTCCCGGAGGGAACGAGGCGTCAGAGCTATAGATAGATAGATGTGTTGATCCAGTCAATTTCCCCTAGTTTTGTCCTCAGCTGTTCCCACTCAATTTCTGTACTGTAGAAATTTAGGTCACTTAGTGTCCCTTCTGCAGTGCTGTTTTGTACATGAGATATTGGCGTTGTTGTGGTGCTGATACTGGCTTTTACCTTGATCAGTTTGTGGTCTGACATTATGGTGTCACTTATCTCGTAGGAGTGTAAGAGGTTTGGGTTGTTGCTGAAGATAAGGTCAAGTATATTTCGTTCTCTGGTTGGATCTGTTACAAGCTGGAATAGAAAATAATTTTCAACTAGGCGTATCAGATCGCATGCTTGTTGTTTGTCATGGGGGGTGCCTCCTGTGGTCTTCATTTCTGGCCAATTGATGTTTGGGAAATTGAAGTCGCCCGACATGATCACCTCAGTGTTTGGGTTTGGTAGGGTGCTTAGTATTTGTTCTATTTTTTTTGGGTGATTTGCCTGAAAGTTCCGTGGGTAGTGTTTAGGGGCCTGTATAGGGTGATTGCTAGCAGGTTTATACTTTTCATGAAGACAACAAGCAGCTCTGTGGTTCCATTTGAAAAAGAGGTTAGTACTTCGGCACTTGCTGCTATGTCTTCTCTTATGTAATTTGCTACCCCGCCATGACTCCTACCTTGTCTGTCCGCTCTGTAGACAGAGTAGTGGTTCATGTTGATTTCTGCATTAAGGTGTTCATATGTGAGATGAGTTTCAGTTAGGGCAAGAAAGAGTAGGTTTTCCTCTACTGCCATCTCTTGTAACATAGGGATCTTGGATTAGTTTCACTTTGGGTACAGACCCCTGATGTTACCACAGCAGAAAGTGGCTAGTGGTAGGGCGAATTGCACCCTCCCCTGTGTCTCGTCACCAGCCTCTCTATTCTGTCTAGCAGGTGTTCTAATGCCTTCTGGGTTTTCATTTCTCTCTCCAGGAGTTTGTGC
Source organism: Petrolisthes manimaculis (assembly GCA_034508575.1). NCBI lineage: Eukaryota > Metazoa > Arthropoda > Malacostraca > Decapoda > Porcellanidae > Petrolisthes > Petrolisthes manimaculis. Next base: position 65,612 of record JAWZYT010000143.1, on the reverse strand, counting down.
ATGAAAGCCTCTAAAAAAGTAGGCTTGTTGTGGGTTTGATCTTTTGAAGGGATAATGTCAATTTTTTTCTGGCTGTGCGGGTCTGTACTGTTGTATATTTCTGTTTGTTTGAGGATGTTTTGATGCACTCTTGATGTGTGCTTGTGACTGTGGTGTTTGTCCATTGTTGCTGGTCCGAGTCCTTTTTGTCCCAGTTACATGTGGTGTGGTGCAACTTTCATCTTCGCACATTCCACTTTTCAGGGAGTTATTGCACATCCATGGATGATAGTATTTGCAGTAACGCCCCATGTTACAACCAAACCTCTTGTTTAGTCCATTTTTCATTATTTTAGGGCATACATTTGGATGGTCTCTTTTGCATCCTTCACCGTTTACCCCATTATGTTTGCAGCGGTTTTCCAGGAAAAGTCTACAGATTTCTTAGTAGTTTCCTGACGTTTGAGTTGAAGATAAAATTAGTATTATAGGGACGTGCAGGTTGTATAGGATAGAGAGAGTGAAAATATAATGTGTGTACATGTATTCTTTGGTACTGTTTTGGTTTGTTTTTATTCACAGAATCTGCAGAGGAAGACAGTGAGAAATTACCGTTGTAAAGTCTACTCAGTCATCATCATTGGTATGGCAGCCATCATGAACAGTGTTGCCAGATCTATTTGACATCATTTCCCTAACTTGACCTTTACAATTTCACTTGTTTACCTCAATAATTATCGGTTTACTCTTGATCACTGACGGTCTTTTTGGTATTTTTTTTTCTGGTAGAACTTTTCTTGTTTGTTCATGAACAATATTTATATAATGTACCTATGTGGACTTCAATATTACCTCAAACCATTTCTATGCATCTGGCAACACTGATGATGATAAACAATATAAGTCAAAGTAAAGACTGTGTATAATATTAACATTATTAATAGAAATATATCATTACATGAGATATAAAAATATAATGTTGACATTATAATAATTCCTTCATAATTATATATAAATATAGATATATATATATTATATTTATTATATATATAGTTTTATAATAACATTATAACAAGAAGAGCTCATATGACAATTATAAAGATTGACCAAAATAAACAAAGCAGCAGCTAGCTAATCGAGCTAATCGAGAAATAGTGGTGAAATAAGAAGTAGGTTCTTGTAGTGATCCCCACCTCCTAGACTTATCAGCCTATTACTGAACCAGTTCAATATGTCTATCGTACCGTGCTTTGAATGAGGCTACAATACTACAAAAAATTGGAGGTAATTCAAAATTCAGCTTTAAGGATTGTCCTGGGAGCATTTAAATCCTCCCCAGTCACATCCCTTGAGGTAGAATCCTCCCCAGTCACATCCCTTGAGGTAGAATCCTCCCCAGTCACATCCCTTGAGGTAGAATCCTCCCCAGTCACATCCCTTGAGGTAGAATCCTCCCCAGTCACATCCCTTGAGGTAGAATCCTCCCCAGTCACATCCCTTGAGGTAGAATCCTCCCCAGTCACATCCCTTGAGGTAGAATCCTCCCCAGTCACATCCCTTGAGGTAGAATCCTCCCCAGTCACATCCCTTGAGGTAGAATCCTCCCCAGTCACATCCCTTGAGGTAGAATCCTCCCCAGTCACATCCCTTGAGATAGAATCCTCCCCAGTCACATCCCTTGAGGTAGAATCCTCCCCAGTCACATCCCTTGAGGTAGAATCCTCCCCAGTCACATCCCTTGAGATAGAATCCTCCCTATCCTTACTGTCACACCGACGCTCCACCTTACTGGTCCACATACCATAATTATGGTACTTGTACCATTATTCAGTGTCTGTGTACCATGTACCATTCATTGTGTACCATGTACCATTCATTATGTACCATGTACCATTCATTGTGTACCATGTACCATTCATTGTATACCATGTACCATTCATTGTGTACCATGTACCATTCATTGTGTACCATGTACCATTCATTGTGTACCATGTACCATTCATTGTGTACCATGTACCATTCATTGTGTACCATGTACCATTCATTGTGTACCATGTACCATAATTTTGAGACATTATATTTTCTCGTTCACAGCCTTAGATCTGACTCATCTGAGTCACCTGTCAAGGGACCTCGATTCCCAAAGGAGATTAAAAGTGCCGTGTCACCCTGTGTAGCTGTCAAAGGCTACTTATTACTCCACATCTCACTAGGAAACACATTGCTTTAATATGTAGGCTATAGGGTCATTTGTTTAATAGCATAGGTTGGAGGACTGAGAAACTCTAAATTTGGCGACTTCATCACAGGGTGGTCCATTAAAGGCTGTAAACCATACAACCAGAGTATGCTGAGATTTCTGACCACCTTAATTCCTCTCTCTTATTGTCTACTTTTGTTATCTATTAATGTGAAGGTTGTAGTAGTGGTAGTAGTGAATGTGGTGGTGATGATTCCCATTTAGATGATTTTCCAAACAGACCATTCCCTGTGTAATGTTTGTTGTTTGTTGTTGGTGTTGACTATAACAAGAAAAACACATTTGCCTTAACTTAATTATGTGGTATTCCACTGTTTTATAGTATAATATAACCTGTTTATTAAAAAATGTGCTTATTAGTATAGATTAGTACAGTACAATAATAGTACCATAACTGATGTGCACAGCATACCATAATTTTGATGAAAGTACCATAATTTCAGCATTAGTGTACAATAATTTGGGCAGGTCAGCAGTGCAACCCTGCCACACATATACTAAACTTACAACGTCCCCTAAAGGTCATGCACTTCATTCACTCCTCCAAAAATATGACAGGAAACCGCTCCTTTGCCCCCTGCCATATCAAGCTCGGCTCACATGCCTTTTGTAGAAAGAGCCCTCTCCTTCTTTGCTACTATCTGGGTTACTCCACCTCTTTTTCTCTCACTGGAAAAACTTCTCCTCTGTGCCCTTGGTTCCCTATATCTGCTGTAATATCTCCAACTCTCCATACAGATATACCTTGGTCTAAGGCCGACTGCCCTGTGAGGGGTAAAACATTATTTCTATCACTCCTCAGAACAAGATACACACAACACATACACATATACACAGATGGTTCCCATATCCCTGACCCTCCATCAGTTGGTGCCTGTATTTATATACCAAAACAAAATAAATCAGTTGCATGGAGGTTGCCAGCCACTGCTACTATACTAACAGCAGAACTATATGCCCTAGAACAAGCTCTTCAAGCCACCTACACATTCACCTCACCTTGCTCCATAGCCATATTCACAGACTCACTCACAGCCCCACACTGACACACACTTTACAACTAACTTCATTAACACACACACACACTGACACACACTTTACAACTAACTTCATTAACACACACTTTACAACTAACTTCATTAACACACACACACTGACACACACTTTACAACTAACTTCATTAACACACACACACACTTTACAACTAACTTCATTAACACACACACACACTGACACACACTTTACAACTAACTTCATTAACACACACACACACACACTGACACACACTTTACAACTAACTTCATTAACACACACACACACACAGACACACACTTTACAACTACAGTAGGCTACTCAAAAAGAGGGAAATTGTGTAATACTTACTGCATAATTAGCTACTGTACAAGAGCCATTATTTTAAGGGATAACCAGCTTACCTGACTCTCCGTACCCAAACAGACCAGGTGTGTATGATCTGTTCCAAGCACAACTACAACAACTTGAGTGACGAGGTGAGCCAGTTCCTGTGCGGTCCACGGCATACCAAAGCAGCACATCCTACAGCTTCCCGACCAACTTCTCAACACGTCAGTACTCTACTTCATCCCTTTCACTCTCTCTGGTTTGGCCACTGTTTCTTTCTTTCTCTCTTGTACTTTATGTCTTTGAATTTCTGTTATTTATATTGTTTTATTTTCTTGATTTGTTTCTTTATCATCATGGCACTGTGGTCATACAATCCCATCACTCTCTGGTTATTTTATTATCTTTCCCTCCCTCTCTCCTCTTCTTTGATCTCCATTAGGCTATAATAGTATACCCTTCACTATCACTTGGCTTATCCCTGTCTCTTTCTCTCTCACTGTCTCTCTCTTATTATAGGATAGATTTGTCTACATTTTTTTATCCAACAAAATGTTTGTGTCACTCTCTCTGGCTCAGTTTTGGTCAGTCTCTGTTTGTTTGTCTGTCCCTCTATATTTATTTGTCTCAAGTTATCTTTGCATTCCTGTACAGTCATTTTATTTTGTTATTGTTCTAGCTCAATAGTATGTCAGTATGTGCTGCTTTTACTTACTCCTTAATTTGTTTTTTAGGACTCTTTCAGTCTCTTGTTTAGATCTGTACAGTATTACATTTTCATTACATATATGGTTTCATTTGTAAATCTGTTAAAGCCATCATTATCTCTCTTTTTTCCTTTCATACCTTCTCGAACCTTTCTCATATTGTCTCACTTCCTTGACCTCCTTTTCTGTATCTGTGTGTGTTAGAGCTGCTAATTTTTTATGCTATTCTGTTTAAAGCTGAATGTTTGTTTTTGTGTGGATATTAACAAGTCTGTTAGAGTACAATATCAACCCTTTATAAACTAAAACACAGCTCTATAAATTTATGTCTAACCTTTTCACCCTATCTTTATAGATGAAGATATATCCAGTAATGCTAGCTGGTTAGCCAGTTCTAGACATGCCAATCATTGATTTTCTTAAATACTTTATGTAATGTATTATACAGTACTGTATAGTATATACAATACAGTATTCAGTCTGATATTCTGTTCCTGTAATTCACCAAAAATGTCCACAGCTTGTATGTTGGTACATATTACAGTAAAGTACAGACTAAAGTATGACTTTCCTATAACCACAGGATGGTGAGTTTATTAATCACAGTGAATCTTTACAACTTTTACAATTTTAGCTGTAGACATTTAATGATGGATAAAGAAAAGGTGACTTGAAGTGGTGCCTTTTCTGCAGTTGCTATATTTTACATTGTGGATTTATAGTAGTTCATCACCATTAAGTTGACTGTGTTCAGTACTGTAGTCAGTGCTGTGTTGTCATCAAGGGTGGCAGTACAGTACCGTACAACAAAAATATCATAATTCCACACGCTTAAAAATATTGTATCATAATTTCTTACCTTGCCCAAAGAACCGTACCGTACTAATATGAAAAAGTAAGATTTTGTACCGTAATTTTGTACCCAATATTGTACCAATGTCATAAATTACATCTCTAAAATTAATCAACTATATGAACTACCTCTGTAAACCGTTCCTTGTCCAGACTCAAGATTAAGTTCCTATAATTGTGTTTTTACTTTTGTTATTAGTGAATATCACTGTAAATATACTAATATAACTGTAAATAGAGTAAGTGTGTGTGTGACTGTGGAAGAGAGAAAGAGTTTATATAATAGGATTATAGGAGACAATAATTTTATCTTTTTAGAAATGAACTTGCCAATGTATTCCTTTCTGGAACTTGCACTAGGTTACCAAGGGTGAAGGCTGCAGTATATTATTACAAGGCAATGAGGCATACATACACCATCATAATTCAAGGCTAAATTTGAACTGCAATTATTTTTTTTTCCTGTTAGCAGGTTCAGTAATATGAACTTACATAATAGACTATGCTGTACCAATAAAACATTAAGAGGAAATACTAAACAGACGTCAACTTAGGCTTTGCATTTTATTAGAGGACTCCCGAGTCCCGAGTCACTGGACACGAACTGAACACGACAACGACAGTCTACGAGCAGATGAGTAGACGACTGTACAGTGTACACACACACACACACACACACACACACACACACACACACACATGTGCTAAAACGTTCGTCAAGAAAATTAATTAGTTGCCTTTTCATTCAAATTTTTAATAAAGTACGAAAAGGGTGCGAAAAACGTATGGAAAAGGCACTAAAAAATAACATAATTTTGTACCGTACCGTACTTAACAAGAATTATAGTACCGTAATTTCATACCGTACTTTTAGATTAAAAAATAACATACGGTACCGTACCATACCGTACTGCCACCCTTGGTTGTCATACAGTTGTGTTTGGTGACATTGTTTGCTGGTGATTTTAAGTGAATACAAAACTAATATGGATGGATGTTAAAATGATTTATTTGTTTACACTGCAATTCTCATTTGACTAACCCAAAACAATACATGGGATTATACAGAGTGCTGGGACAGATGCTCTCCCCAATGGTGGCCAGTATGTAGGTCACCTTCACAGACCCACTCTCCTCCTCCTCCTCCTCCGACCACTATCCACCTTGCTAGCAGGCCCCATCTTCTCCTCCTCCCCCTACCAGAACCCTACTTATCAACCTTATCCCAACATTGTTCTCCTTGAAAGTAGAGCCTCTCTCCTCCTCCTCCCCTTCCCTACACCTTCCTTTTTGCTAGCACCCACTTCTCACCCTACACCTCATCCTCTAAACACCATCCTCCTTAGTTTCATACAAGATAGACTTACACCTTTAATAGGTGAAATTTAATTCATATATAAAAAGGCTTTAATATCAGTAATAATGATAGGTTTATGACAAGGTAGTATAGGTATTATTAACAATACGTATTTAAGTAGTATAAGTAATTATAATGTAATTATTTATGCAGTACCATAGTATTTATGTTAATGAAAGCCGACACCTACGTTATATGATGTCGTAGCTTACTTTGTAGTGTTTAGTTCTATGATTAACTTTGTTTAACCAAATTAATGAATGAAGACTGAATATATTATGTATGATTTGGTCCTTTCTCTTAGAGCCAGTAAACTCACATTAATTTTACAGTTGTGGTCAGTCTTTGGTTTGAGTACAGTAACTTCATTAACACACACTTTACAACTAACTTCATTAACACACACTTTACAACTAACTTCATTAATACACACACACACTCACACTTTACAACTAACTTCATTAACACACACACACACACACTTTACAACTAACTTCATTACCACACACACACTTTACAACTAACTTCATTACCACACACACACTTTACAACTAACTTCATTACCACACACACACTTTACAACTAACTTCATTAACACACACACACACACACTTTACAACTAACTTCATTACCACACACACACTTTACAACTAACTTCATTACCACACACACACACACACACACACTTTACAACTAACTTCATTAACACACACTTTACAACTAACTTCATTACCACACACACACACACACACTTTACAACTAACTTCATTACCACACACACACACACTTTACAACTAACTTCATTAACACACACACACACTTTACAACTAACTTCATTAACACACACACACTCACACACAACCAGACACAACAAAACACCTCCTACTACACTATTCTCGTCACCACACACACACCACAACACCTCCTACTACACTGTCCTGACCTGACCTAATATAACGTGACCTAACCAAACCTTACCTGACCTAACCTAGCCTTACCTATTTGGTGTGACCTAACCTAATCTGACCTAACCTAACTTTACCTTACCTGACTTAACCTAGCCTTACATATTTGGTGTGACCTAACTTAATCTAGGCCACAGCAGACTTTAGGGACCTACAGTACAGTAGGTGTGGTTGATATATGTGTGGTAAGGATTTTGCATGTTTATATATTCACGTTAAGTATTTCGTCTGTTTTGAACTAAACTAGGTACAATAGAAACACTTTTTTTTTTTACTTTTTATTAGTTTATTGGATATCCTTTGGCATTTGTAACAAGGTTCAGTTGTTTTGGAAGAGAGTCTCCTACATTGTGAAGGTACTGTACTGTAGGTTTGAGGCTTTGTGTCCTTGAGCTTTGGTAGTGAAGATACATCATAGTTCTGTGGTAGTGAAGATACATTATAGTTCTGTGGTAGTGAAGATACATCATAGTTAACTCAGACTTGATCTTTCATCAGAGAGCATGTATGACCTTTATCTGAGCTTTTGTGAGCTGTGTATTCTTCGGCATGGTTAGCAGTAGAGGGAATGGAAATAGGTTTGTCTTGCAACAAAATTGGCAGGAGACAGAAGCAACAAAATTGGTGTGAGACAGAATCACAGAGTGGCATACATCCACAAAGTAAAAGTGTTGCCAGATCCCTCAAGAATTAACATAGTGGCATACTTCCACAAAGTAAAAGAGTTGCCAGATCCCTCAAGAATTAACATGGTGGCATACATCCACAAAGTCACATGACTAACCTCACTTACTGGAACCATTATTGTAATGCTAGGTGTCTCTGAGTTGTCAGATCTCTCAAAAATTAACATGGTGGCAAGGGTATTGTGTCTCGTGCCTGTTTTCTATATGTCCCGCCCACCACACATATATCAACCACACCTACTGTAACTGAGGCAAACTACCGGCACCTAACTGGACATAGACTATTTTTGGTGCTACAGAATATTACAGTAAATATTCAGTAAATGTTCAAATGATATAAGACTGGTATTGTTATTGTTTCAGATATGAAGTAACACTGTAGTTGGCAGCCCTGACACCAATAACAGTGTGGTTGGCAGCCCTGACAACAGTAATAACCAAGTGGTCATATTGGTGGCAGAATAAAGCTGTGTTAGTGATGGAGGTGGAAGGAAGTGACACCATCAATGTTGTCAGAGAAGAGAAGTGTAACAAGTTGGTCTGTCAACAATGTGGTCGAAAGTTTAGTAGGAAATGCCATCTCACTCAGCATTTGTTAACTCATACTGCAAAGAAAATGTTTATGTGTGATGAGTGTGGTAAAGAGTTTAATAGGAAATCTCACCTTAAGAATCACATACTTATACACACAGGAGAGAGAGAGAGGAACTTTGAATGTGAAGAGTGTGGTAAAAAGTTTGTGACAAAGGGTCATCTAAAGAGACACATACTTATACACACAGGAGAGAGGAACTTTGAATGTGATGAGTGTGGTAAAGAGTTTAATAGGAAATCTCACCTTAAGACACACATACTTATACACACAGGAGAGAAGAACTTTGAATGTAATGAATGTGGTAAAAAGTTTGTGACAAAGAGTGTTTTAAAGACACACTTACTTATACACACAGAAGAGAGGAACTTTGAATGTGATGAGTGTGGTAAAAAGTTTGTGAGAAAGAGTAATCTAAAGGAGCACATACTTATACACACAGGAGAGAAGAACTTTGAATGTGATGAATGTGGTAAAATGTTTGTGACAAAGAGTGATTTAAGGAAACACATTCTTATACACACAGGAGTAAAGAACTTTGAATGTAATGAGTGTGGTAAATTGTTTGGTAGTAAATCTAACCTTAAGAAGCACATATTTATACACACAGGAGAGAGGAACTTGGAATGTGAAGAATGTGGTAAAAAATTTGTGACAAAGAGTGATTTAAAGCAGCACATACTTATACACAAAGGAGTGAAGAATTTTGAATGTGAAGAATGTGGTAAAAAGTGTGCGAGAAAGGGTGATCTAAAGAAACACATACTTATTATACACACATGAATGAAGAACTTTGAATGTGAAGAATGTGGTAAAAAGTTTGTGAGAAAGAGTGTTCTAAAGACACACATACTTACACACACAGGAAAGAAGAACTTTGAATGTAATGAGTGTGGTAATGAGTTTGTGACAAAGAATAATCTAAAGGAGCACATATTTATACACACAGGAGTGAAGTGGTGGGTATGGGAAGGCCTACTAGACACAACCTTGAGTGTCTTCGGTCACACTGTTAAGGGGTTTACCGGGAGAAATCCCGGTATGAGGACATCTTAATGAGATGAACCCCAACCAAAAATTTCATGTGGGTATGGGAAGGCCTACTATAGTCAAACCACTGTATCCTGGCCTCTGAGGGTGGGGTCACTCAGGAATGCTCATATGCCACATCATTAATAATTGGGCTATACAAATATGCGTGACATTTATTAAATGCTACACAAAATACGTAAATACATTGTAATACCATCTGAATTCTAGCTGCAAAGTGCAGGATACAACTGTAAGCTTTAATTTTACAATATTTATAAACTGATAGAGAAAAATTGGCACCAATGCTACAGTATTTATGTACAACGTTGCCGTCTCATACATATGGTCATCTGTCAGGTAAGGTCGCGGCCGCGCCTAGGCCAACCCCAGCCATAGCTGCCCAGTCAGTCACATTCATTGCTTGCTCGTCATTGAGACGGTAAGAATGGCAGCTCACCCAGTAAACCACTTTGCGCCAGTTAGCATTAATAAAAAGTAGATGTAAGGCAAACATAGCATTCTTTATACAATACTACTCAGAGAGAGAGAGAAGAGAGAGCGGCGCGCACGTGTGTGTGGAGTGGGCAGAAACAGAGGGTGAAAATTTGGCAGCGCTTTAATTCCAGAGCGACCCCAGCCTCAGAGGCCAGGATACAGTGGTGGGACTATAGACACAACCTCAAGTGTCTTCGGTCCCACTGTCAAGGGGTTTACTGGGAGAAATCCTGGTATGAGGACATCTTAATGAGATGAACCCCAACCAAAAATACCATACTGGCATGACGTCGCCAGGATAAAAAGGTCCCTAGAGAACACGCTTCCGCACCAAAACATGGGAGGAAAGCAATGGTGCATCTTCTACCTGTGCTGAAGGGAATAACAACCCCTCCATCAACAGCACCCTAGATAGTCCACCAGATTAGGAAAACACGGATCCTGGACCCCAGAAACAACGTCATGGAGCCCAGAGGAATATAAGAAACTACAAAACCGTCAAATGGTCCCAAGAGGAGAAGTAAAAGATCCTACACTGCTTCACTTAGAAGTGGGGCAGAAGATCAATGGTTAGGATGCAACTATAGACCCCGGGCTGGCTGGGGTCCATTGCTCCAAGATAACCTGAGAATAACAATTGAAAACAAAAAAAAGAGTGAAGAACTTTGAATGTGAAGAATGTGGTAAAAAGTTTATGACAAAGAGTGTTTTAAAGACACACATACTTATACACACAGGAGAGAAGAACTTTGAATGTGATGAGTGTGGTAAAAATTTTGTGACAAAGAGTGATCTAAGGAAACACATTCTTATACACACAGGAGAGAAGAATTTTGAATGTGATGAGTGTGTTAAAAAGTTTGGTAAGAAATCTAGCCTTAATAGACATTTAAAAGTTCACACAGGAAAACAGCCAAGATCATAGATGTAACAGTCCCCAATGACTACGGGCTAAATAGAACTGAAAGGAAAAAATCACCAAGTACCAAGACCTCAAAAATGACCTGAGAACAACATGGTCATTAAAAGTAGTGGTAGGTGCGATGGGTATTATGAAGAAGAAACTAAAGGATTACCTTGAGGCTATACCCGGACGACCAAGCACCTGTGAGGTGCAGATTGCTGCCATCAAGGGAACTCACCATTCTGAAGAGGGCCCTTGGATACAAGGAATTCAACGCTTAGGGGGCAACTATAGGCCTCAGAGAGAGGCCCATTGCTACCCCGCTGAAAATTCTGCTAAGAAAAATAAAAAAAAGAGAGAGAGTAAAGAACTTTGAATGTAATGAATGTGGTAAATTGTTTGGTAGGAAATCTATCCTTACTGTACATTTAAAAGTTCATACAAGAGTATAGGATTTTGAATGTGATAACAAGTTTATGACTAAAGATGAACTAAAGGAACACATACTTATACACACAGGAGAGAGGAACTTTGAATGAGAAGAATGTGGTAAAAAGTGTGTGACAAATCCCACTGAAGAGATCAGTGTATAAGAATTACGAAGGTTGACCTTTCGGAGTATAGAAAAATAAAAACACAACCAATACAACAGTGCCTCATCCTGACGAGAGAGGGAACACAGCTAGGGGGTAAAAGAACTCCTTGAGGCAACTGTACAATTATAATCTGTAATTATTCCATTGTATTAAATGTTGAGTACTTGACCAAGAAATTTGCAATATCATTATCCTTGATAAAAGTTGATCAAAGGTAATAAATCTATGGCAACAATGCATGGTTGTTGCATTCAAATACACTTTATTAGGTATAGCCATGGGTGTACAGCAGAGCTCGTAAATTCACGACCACGTCCTTAGATGTTTATGTCATTTGAGCTGGTAACACTTATTTGGTGAGAAATCAGAGTAGGTGGAACATAGTGGAGACACTTGATGCAATCTTTCACTTACAATGACACCTTCCCCACACAGTGTTACCAGATCAAATAGTATAAACATCTAAGTACGTGGTCGCAAATTGACGACCTCGACTGTACAATAGTATTTATTTTATGATATTTTGCTTCTGTATTAGAGGTGTTACACGTCTCAACAGGTGGTGGTACTAGACCCATATTCACAAAAGTAAAGTTCACTCGTAACTTTAAATTTTATTTGTAAGAGTTTATTCCTGGCAAGGACATATAGTACCCAACACTGCTTTGAAATGATAATAACAACTCATATAAATAGAATAACAAAGCCATTCACTGCTTTGAAATGATAATAACAACTCATATAAATAGAATAACAAAGACATTCACTGCTTTGAAATGATAATAATAACTCATATAAATAGAATAACAAAGCCATTCACTGCTTTGAAATGATAATAACAACTCATATAAATAGAATAACAAAGCCATTCACTGCTTTGAAATTATAATAACAACTCATTTAAATAGAATAACAAAGCCATTCACTGCTTTGAAATGAACCTGAAATATTATGGTGAGGTCAGAAATACAAACATACGAACAAGTCCAAACTCTAAGATGTTTTGTGAATACCGACCCTGAGGTCTCTGTTCAGCCGTATGAAGTTCTGTAGGGTCTCCGGATCTTCTATATAGGCCACTGACATTCCTGGCCAGTGATGTGTCCCCTCGTGTGTGTATATTTTATAGTGTGTGTGTATATTTTATAGTGTGTGTGTATATTTTATAGTGTGTGTGTGTATTTTATAGTGTGTGTGCGTATTTTATAGTCCATCAACCCGGCATTCTCTTCATCACTATCACTATCACTACCCATCCCCTCCCTCACACATCTAGGACATACAAAGTTCCGCACACCTCTGAGAATTATCCAACCCGAGCATCGTTGGTGACACCATTTATTACACTCAGTACACAGCACTGAGTTTGTTCCCACTCCTCTTCCACAACATCCACATGGCCATCTTCCTGACTGGATTAATTTTCGAGCCTTGTTTCCAGTCACCATCAATTTTGTCTTTTCCATGTTTATTTTCAGCCCCCTCTGTTCCATCGTTTCCTTCCACCTGTTAAATATATTTGTTACTTCTTCCTTTGATTCTGCTGTCAAGACCAGATCATCGGCATAGAGCAGTTCCCACGGACTATTTCCTCTTGCCAATTTAGTAGCCTCCTCCATTACTGTGATGAAGAGTAGTGGACTAAGAGCTGATCCCTGGTGTACTCCCACTCCTATGTCAAAGTCCTCTGATGTTCCTGCCTTGTTTTCACCCTTGACCTTGATTCCACATACAGGGACATGACTGCAGCCACAAGCCTTTCTGACACTTTTTGTCTCCTTAGTGCCCACTCAATCGCTCTTCTTGGCACTCGATCAAATGCCTTCTCGAGGTCCACAAACACATGGTACAACTTCTTCTTCTTCTCCCTGAACTTTTCCTGCATTTGCCTCACTATAAAAATTGCATCTGTTGTTGACTTTCCTGAGCAAAATCCAAACTGTCGACTATCTACTTTTATCAGTTTCCTCAACCTCTCTGTGGGGGTGGACTGAGTATTTAATGTGCTTTATATTAATTTATCAAAGACTTACCTATTTGGTTAATATATAATCTCGTTGGTTGGCTGCAGCGAGTTAAACCAGAGTTATAATTCCCTGTATCCGTCCCTCCAACACAATAAATTTATTTCTGGGTTCGTCCTGCTATATATGTATTGATAATAGAGCATGCAATAATGGTGAAACACAAAACAACCAATGGCAATTTTCTCTATTTATTAAAATTAATTCCAGGCCAACAATGAATAATTAAATTCAATAAAAAAATCACACACACGCTTCCGTTCACAGTAACTAACTATCTATTACTTACTCGTCTCGTCCCCGCTTCTCCACACGTGCTGCCAAGGCCACTCGGTCGGACACGTGGAACAATAATATTACGTTACTTTAATATATATATGTCACAAGCTAGCACTTCACCCTCGCACACGTGATGACAGACGATAGTTACGTTATTTAATATTAATGGAGAATCAAGCAACCCAGCTGGTAATTTCCAATGTCTCTTCACACTCGTTTTTACTGTCCCTTGTACACACACACTCGTAATATCCTTGGCCAGCCCTCTCCTCACCCTCCTTACTAATTCTCGTCAAGCGAATGAATAGTGAGTTAATAACAATAAGCCTTGTGAAAAAGTAATTAAACAAATTCGACGTTACGTTTTAACTGTAGGAATCCAGGCAAGGCTAGGACCGGCTACGAGGTATTGTTCGTGTCGAGTGTGTCTTACCAACTGACTGTATTCCGAAAATAAGGTGTGGGTGGTGGAGATTAATTACCCTTCTGACTCCTCCCTATTCTACCTGGCTCCAACTGTCTGTCATGCTTGTCCTTTCTTCATGTGTTCGCATAGCCTAGTCCTGACTACGGTTTACATATGGTCACTCATACTTTAGTTATACATGCAATCAATTAACCTATGACGTACTGTAAAAATCCCAATAATTCCCCTTCCACTTCAAAATCGATTTCAATAAGTAATAGAGGCCCATTAGCATAATTATTAATGCAAAAATATAACCAGAGTAGTGAAACACCGAATGGAGTGAGTGGGTACTTGACCTCACCTCACCTGACTTGACCCTTCCTTAATCCCCGAATAGTTTCATTTCATGCTCCAATAGTCTAATTCCTCTATATTTTCCACACACATAAATCTCTATAGTGCCTTGATCCCCGAAATGCTGCAATCCTTCAACCACCTCCTCTGTCTAAGCTCTTTGATGATATTCCTGAACTCTCAAAATTTGCTGACAAAAACCTCACAGATGAAGAGTGGAGAAAACAGCATCTAGCTGGTGCAGGAACTTTCCGGCCAGCTCACCTGTACTGAGTACTGGAATATTGTTTGTAACCAAACAAATGCTGCAAATAACCCATGCTTCCCAAATCTAAAAGTGGTGATGTTAACACTTTTATCATTACCATTCTCTAATGCACCTGTAGAGCGCTTCTTTAGTAAGTTGAACTTAACTAAAACTAGCCAAAGGTAAGTTTAAAAAATGAAATTTTTAGTGCACATGGTTTATAATCTAAATAATACAAATCTAACAGCAGACAGCTTTGATACAGATAACAGACTAATAGCAGCTCTTCGGAATGTTAAGAGCAATGCAACATGTAGTGAAACCAACAAAATGTAGGCTAGTTAGGCTACTTATGAAGGCTGGCATATCAGAGTCTCTATTTAATCCTGGAAATAAATAAGGAATTTATAAGTAGCCTACTGGGGAAAGTACAGGTAGGCTACACATTTAACATTCAATATAAATTATTTGACATAATATTATCACATATGTTATTCTTATATTGTTTTGAATTAATTTGTTAAACTTGGAAGCGATAGTGGTAGTTAAGATATACTAAACTGGCACTAATTAGAGAACAAATAGTTCTTAAATTATAACATTTATTTTAAAGAGTGAAGCTACTTACAGAAAAACATATTTAGTTAAATGTTGTTCAATTGTGTCTTCATGTATGGACTTTATTTATGCATTCTAAAAAAGTGTACATTTTGTTTTCAATTACAAATTGAAGTGATGAATGTGGATATGAACCATGGCATACACTAATATGTATTTTTCTAGGCGTTAATTAAGTTCCAATATTGGCATCCGAATGCCTAAAGGTACGGGTATATGGAAGATTACTATAATGTACAATATATACTATATATACTATAGTCATGTGAATAGCAATTTTTATATTGAGTTTAGTTATCAAAATAATTGTATTGTTTTGCAGGATTTTTTTTAAAACCATGTCAGCGTTTTGTAATTATAAGCTCACAATATGTGCGACACAGAATATATATATGTTTTGTACAATAACCTCTGTGAAATATATCGTTTACCTCAGCTAATACTATCATATTCCTCGTTATTCAATAGATCAGATATAAATTATGTACACTTAAACACTTGTGATAATTGAAAGGCCATAGTTTCGTAAAATATCAGTAAAATTGTGGAATTGTGAAATTTAGGGTAATTTGTCCAGTTTTAGGGCGTTTCAAGCATGGAGGTATAATCTAAGAGGAGGCGGCATGACGTCACAGAAGTGAAGTCAGTTTTCTATTGGTCGGCTGTCCTCCCTACCCCCCATTGACTCAAAACATTGAACAGCTGATCACGTCGGACCATCAATTTCACCAACATTCTTTGCCATTTTTTATGATAATGCTGGCGTGTTCAGCATATGGGTGTACCCAGAGAGACAGGAGTCTTTATACTACATTTCATATGTATGTTAAGAAAGTCATATAGAAAAATGTACGACAGAAATTGACAAATCAACGAAGTGAATTTCATCACCTTCCTCGCACACCGCGACACGTACCCATGTCCTGTAGAATATTAATACTGTACACACAAAAACTGTAAAGCCAAGGCTATTATAGTGTTATGATATTAACTATTAATGTATAACCTGACGTATATATAGCATTGACAGGGTTATAAAAGATAAACTGGCTCCATGGGGGGACCTATTTGTGCCTAAGTTAGGGTTGGCCTGAAGGATAACTCGAGTGTTGAGAGATTGTATTATGAATGTTTTAGCATATTTCATAATGTTTTAAAGATATTTAATTTATAATTGTGTTTACTATGTAAACTATTTGGTTGTTGAGAATTTAGGTGTAAGTTGAAAAACCGTAGTCTAAGTTAAGCCAATGTTCAGAAAGAGTTTTTATAATTGTGAAATTACTGCCTGGGACTGATGAGTAAAATTAATGTTTCTGTGTAAATCAGAGTGAACTGAAACTGAGGAAGTGATGACACACTTTATGCAGTAACATGCAGCCATCATGGTAAGATTCCATGTGGCTTATAAGTGGTAAAATATGTTTGATACAAGACAACACACCTGAGTGTCAACTCAATTACATGACAGTTCTGGGTGTTACACTACACATCTCTTCACTACACATCACATATCTCCAGTATGCCTACCATATACACATCTTCACTACCCTATTCACATCTTCAGTACACTATACACTTCTTCACTACACACACATCTCCATTACCTTAATTATACACACCATCACAACACACCACATCTTCACTACCCTATACATATCTTCACTACATTATACACATCTTCACTACACTATGTAGGCTACATTTTCACTGCAGATCACACATCTTCACAGCACATACACACATCTTCACTTCACTATACACATCTTACTGTATAATTATAATCTTATTTATATACTATACATAAAGAGTGACACAAGGCCTTCCACAGTCTCATACTAAAATCTTTATATAATTAATACCCACACATGAAGCTGGTAGGCCTATGGTTCGTTACTTGTGAGGTGCTTGGCTACAACGAAAGGAAATTTAAGTGAAAAAAGATGTAGTTTGTTGACAGGCAGACAGTAAAATATTATTACTACCTGCTTGTCAACAAACTATAACTTTTGCTCACTTTCCTTCCTGTTGTAGGTATCTCGCAAGTAGCGAGGCATACCAGATTCACGTGTGGTCAACTGTACTTGTTGTTATTTCTCTGTAACGTTATAATACGGTCTGTGGGTTGGTGTGTAAGCTATCACCTTCTCTTATACTATACTTTTTGCATAAAATAAACTATTCATTCATTAATCAATTCATTCTTTCATTCATACTCCTAGGAAAAGTTTGCGAGAAGAGATAATGCTCTAGCTGGAAACAGCGATATTTAATGAGTTTAAGTACTTTTGATAATATACAGAATTGGATAATTTTATGTAGTTATCATATATGGAACAAATTCAAGTCTCTTTCTGGCTATGATTATAGGATATATGAGAAAATAAGACTATAATTATAATGGGAGTAAGGCGGGCGAGGCAATGTTTTGAGTCAATGGGGGGGGGGGTAATAGGCTCCGCCCCTTGCTTCACTTTGGGTGTACAGGACGAGCGGCTCATGCCGCCTCCTCTTAGATTATACCTCCATGGTTTCAAGAGGAGGAGTTGGGGTAAAAAAATATTGGCTCGTGGAAACCCTGTCTAGGGTAATATTTCTCGGAGCTCATGTAAGTTTGGAAATCCTGTGAGCCATGGAGTGTAAAGTAGTGAAGTGGAGGGATTATTCTCGAGGGCAGCGGGCGCCTCACTTGTGCTCCACGTTTTTATGTCTAAGCATCCCTCGTGAGTCGTGATGCCACATTCTGTCTTGCCCTACATCAATCACCATATAATGACAGCAGCAGCAGCAGTATAAGGCTTAAAGTCACAATACAAACAAACCAATGGAGGACAACACGTCACACAACAGCAGTGCTATTTTTTATATGTTTTGTATTTTTATGGGAAATAGTTTACCAATTGTCATTTTGTCGTGACCAACACCAATAAGGATTCATTCTACTATTTACACAGTGGTTAGTAAACATACAAACCAAAGAAATGAGAACGTTCCCTGTGTAAATAAAGGACGTAAGTTAGGTGAAGGATTATTATTATTATTATTATTATTAGGTGAAGAATTGGGGTACAGTATTTATTTTTAAGGGGGTGCAGGAATAGGGGGACAACAGGCTGGGGTGGGGTGGGGGAATAGGGGACAGGCTTGGGGGATTGATTAAGGGGGTGCAGGAGTAGAGGGACAGGCTTGGGGTTGGGGGGTGCTGGAGTAGGGGACAGGCTTGGGGGAATCATTAAGGGGGTGCGGGATTAGGGGACAGGCTTTTTGGAGTTTATGGAGGGTACGGAAATAGGGGACAGGTATACTAGCCCCCCTCACCAAGCCTGTCCACCTATTCCCACACACCCCAAGCCTGCCCCCTACTCCCGCACCCCCTTAATCAATTTGATGAGTAAACTATGCAGTGATTATTATTATACCGGTAATTGTTATTGTTATCATTATTTTTATTATTATTATTATTGCTATTATTATTATTGTTATTGTTATTATTATTATTATCATTATTATTATTATTATTATTATTATTATCATTATTACTATTATTATTATTATTATTATTATTTAATGAATTTGGTAAGTAAACCATACAGTGATTATCATTATCATTATCTGTTGGATAAATTTGTTAATGTGGATACAGTACAGTACTCAGCTTTTGGAAAATAATGAATCCTTACAAGTGTGGTTGGTTGGGAAGCTAACAAACCAAAGCTGATATTGGTATTATCTCCACAGACAGGTTGGGTTAGGTTGGGTTGAGTTAGGTTACGTTGGGTTAGGGTTAGGTTGGGTTGAGTTACCGTACGTTGGGTGGGTTGGGTTGGGTTGAATGAATTAATTACAGTTATTGCATATGGTTTTTCTACCTTGATTACCTACTAATTTAGTCCATTCTAAGACTATTTTATACCCTAACTTGTTTGTGATTTTGTATGTCATCTGTTGTCTGTGTGTGTGTCTTTGTGTTGTCAATGGATCTAATTTTGTGTTTAAGTATTTATTAGTTAGTAAATTCAAGTATTTATTAGATAGTAAATTCAAGTATTTATTTATTTGTTAGTAAATTCAAGTATTTAATAGTTTGTAAATTCAAGTATTTATTAGTTATTAGATTCAAGTATTTATTATTAGGTAGTGAATTCAAGTGTTTATTAGTTATTGGATTCAAGTATTTATTTATTAGTTAGTAAATTCAAGTATTTAATAGTTTGTAAATTCAAGTATTTATTAGTTATTGGATTCAAGTATTTATTATTAGGTAGTGAATTCAAGTGTTTATTAGTTATTGGCTTCAAGCACAGTATTACCATGTCAGGAAACAGCCCTAGTAGTACCAATGAGTATGTCTGTTTTCTGGTATAGATTGGAGGAGTCAGTAGCCTTCCACTTTGTCAACAAGAGGATATAATTATAGACGGATATATACCTGTACTGATTCTTACAAACTAAAGCCAAGAAACAGATCCCCTATTAGTTGTTGTTGTTGTTGTTGTTAAAGTTCCTCAAGGTGTCTGGTCGAACAGAGTGTATTATGTTGTGTGGTTGGTTGTGTGTATTGCAGTCTTGCATAATGTGTTTAATAGAATGGGGTGCTGTGTTGCATCCTGGACAGGCATTATTATTAGTAGTAATAGTAGTAGTAATTTTAGTAATGTTTGAGGGGCGTCTGTTTTCTGATATAGTTTGAGGGAATCAATAACCTTCCAAATTACCAACAAGAAAATATCTCCTTATAGCTATTTTTTCTATCATAGGCTCTATCATGAATGGTTGGTACAGCCCCAAGTGAAAGATGGTCCATTTCTGCCAATATCAAGTTCCTTAATTAGTGCCAAATCGGAGACATCAGGGGCAGAAGTCAGTATTGAGGATGGTGTGTGTGTGTGTGTGT